>MU390265.1:138660-305480 GCA_022578715.1 Nemania sp. FL0916
CCCCTCCCCGGCGCCGCCCGACACCCGGCCCCCCCCCAGCCCCCACCCGCCCCCGCCGCCCCCCCCCCCCGCCCCGGGTGATATCACAAGACATGAGCTGGACATCTTTGGGATTCTCTGCAAATAAACCAACCAGATGAATCTAGAGAGTCGGTCCGCCCGGAACCGATGTCATGAACAAAAGTCTTTGATACTTAAGCCAGTACAAATGTTCAATGATATGCACTCAGATGTATTGGAACGTGTAATTATAACTCTGCGAACATACCTATACAGTCCACACGTATATAGTTACATATCTGGGCAGTTGGAATATAGCATTTCTTACGTAGTAGGAAGGTGTCTCAAAGCTAGAAATACCTTCATTGAAGGATGGGGATTATTGATAAGAAGCGGACCAATCCACCGATGGGTTGAAGTGGTAGTCTCATCCTGTGCAGGTATCCAATTGATGCTGCATCCCTGTTATTTGTGGTGAAATAGTGCATGTACCTTGGTTGTTGTGCTGGGCACTGTTTACGCTGTAGTACTTCAAATACCGCAAGATGTTCAAGTGCTTACGAATTCTCTGGAAGTATTAACGACTACATGAAGAACATTGCCTGGTGTATCCCGATCAACATTACCGCAATATATCACTTCCGCAATACAAGTGTGGGCAGTGAGGTAACTATCAGCCACCGTACCTATTGGGGGCGTAAGGGGCCTACAAAAGCATTTTATCCCTGCTAGAAAGACTTATCAATTGGCTATCCGCCCCATCATACTCTCCAAGAGTAGTACCTAATTATCACCCACTACTGCGGGTGGCTTAGCCCCCAAACTACGATAGATTTACCTGGATATATTATGCGAGCAAATCAGCACGGTGTGCTCAACAATGCATGGCCAAGTGGTTGCTGCTGCTATCTAACATGTTGTGTAACTTCGGATGCAAGATAATTATTATCCCTGCGAGCTATGATAAGGCCTACATTGTACATACACTAATTACAAGAGAAGACCGCTGGGGTGATCGACTGCGCCTGGCTAGCGAGATCCGTAAAAGTTATCTTTTGTCCCATCCGGCTTCTATTTTTATATTATTATCACAAGGCTGGCCTATCAAATGTTCATTGAAGAGCAGCATGTCTGGGGACCTCTTTCGAGGTGGTATTGGTGGGCGCCATTTGTCTCAACGTCCTCATGACTTTCACCACGAAGCACAAAAATACACGGCAGGCAGCCCCCGTGGGAGATTAGCCATAGATTGGGGTCCGGGAAGATTGCTTGTTCTGCATAGAGAAGGTTCAACAGCCACTCAAGTGGTGCGATGGCTGAGCAAGTACACTACCGGCCTTCTAGATATTTATGAGGCAGCCCTCATTATATTTTGCTAAACCTTTAACTGCGTAGATTCAAACCCTACATTATAACGCACACAGAGCTTACAGGAAAACTTCACTGCAAACATTACACTTGGACTCAACAGGTTGAGATTGCGTCATGGATTCTCCATCCGGCCCTGGTGGACCTGTTACGGTTGTTCAAACGAAACAAGAACTCGTCTCCCTTGGAGGGTTCCATGTATGTGAGAAACTATCTACACTCTTAATTGAGCTCATTCCTAATCGAAACACTTCAGGGAATTGTTTGGGCAGGGTTCGCCTTGTCTACCATTGCCTATGGCATCCGAGCATATGTTCGGCTCGTGTGCTTTCGTCGGTTGCTTCTTGATGACTACCTCATGATCGTAGCTCTACTCTTCCTCACTGGGGTTGCAGTAACAGGTCAGATGTTTGCCGGGAATATTTATACCCTAATGGGAATAGGTAGAGGAGAAGAAGTTCCGGGCCCGAACTTCCTTGTTGAAACAAAACGAAGTATCTTGGGTTTCGGTGTCCAACTCATCTTCTGCTATGCCGGATTGTGGCTCATTAAGCTAAGCTTCATGGTATTCTTTTATCGCCTCGGGAAAGATGTCACCAGATACCTCGTCTTTTGGTGGATTGTCCTGCTCTTTGTCTTAGGGAGTTTCGCCGCAGAAATTGGCACTGTGCAGTTCAAGTGCCTCTTCGGTCCAATCGATTATGTTCTTGGCGTTTGCGGGGAAACCTCTGTCATCATGAAGACTAATGAGCTATACAAAGCTTCGGTGATAATTGATGTGATATCTGATGCCCTCAGTAGGTTTTCAGATTCTATCACCTGTTACTGTCAACTAACACGCCGATTTCAAAGTACTTTGTTTTCCAGTCGTGATTTTGTGGCGAACTCGTATCAACCTCCGAAGGAAGCTGATTCTTCTGGGAATTTTCTCTCTCGTGGCGTTCACAATCGCAACTACTATTGTTCGGGGCAGCATATTTGGAGGTGTCTATAAAACCTTCGACCCGAAGCATCCCGAAATAATGAGCGTTACTTGGTTCGTACTCTCTCTTCTATGAATACACAACAGCCTGGCTAATTTGATACTAGTAAGTTAAATTTCTATGTGGAATGAAGTCTCAATCACAACATTCAGCCAAGCAACAGAAAGAACTAACATGATATAGGGATTTGGTTCTGGTTTAATATCGAATTCATCGTCTGTAGGTTTCCAGCGAACTGAAAACTGCAATCCCCTTTATTTCGCGAAGCGGTGCTTACTATATTTACAGCGTTTATAATCGCTTGTCTCGTATCCTTCAGATCACTATTTGCCCAAGAACGCCCCAAATCTCCGGCTCCGGTTGCCAAACCGAGAACACAGGATGGAGCTTACGACGTTGGACGTGGCAATCTCCGAAATCGAATGCGAAATATCCACAACAGTTTGCTAGAAACTCTAAGAACCTTGGAAGGCGTCGATATGGAGATATCTTTGCTACCGAGACCAGCTTCAGGCAGGTTGAGCTTGGATTTCTCCAGTAATGACAGATGGATAAATCAAAGCACCAACAAGTCAACAGAGAATTACTCAGTCTCAACGCGGTCGGGTGATCATACAGTAGCAACGATTAATCGAACGACATCTAGGGGTTCTATTGTCTGATGTACCCTTACTACGGCTATCTTCTTCTCAGAAGCTTAGAGAGGGTAACAATAAGCTGCGATTGACACTTTGGTACTGATAAATCTGTCTAGAAGCCTCCGACAAATCTTTCCGTGATGCCGATGAAGAAATGAGCCAACGTATATGCGTGTGCCAGGGGCTGCGCTTCAGCAGGAATAGTTCGGTCGAGACACATTCTCTATTTCAATTGTCAAATAGTCCTGAAATCAATGCTGGGAGGTCTCGATTTTTAGACGAAATAAATACTACTTTAGATGTCTGTATGCTCAATACTATGTCCTCTCAATTAGCGCCCTGCAGATATCCTTCAAGATAGACCTAAACAACACAATGCTGGCGGGAGTAGTCTTTAGTTCTATACGAACTCATCTTATGGGAGCCTATCCCTGAGAGTTATTTAAATCAAGAGAATACAGAACTCGCCATGAAGGTACCGCTTAGAATCCGTACGCAAGTTCTCTTCCAATGCCACTCTGTCTTTTCCGAACATAGGCTACAAAAGCGTTCTCTTTACCTTCCTCCTATCCGTATAGACGCCCAACTATAATTTTGAATCGGTAATGTTTTAGTCCTCTAGCCATCCTCGTAGCGGCCAGCCTCCGCAGTTCAAGTGGCAGTTCCGTCCCGTCCACTGTGCATACGGAGCAGCGATGGCACAAACGCCGAGCAGAAAACAACTTGTGCTATGTGTACTATATATTAGCTTCCGTATGAAATGAGCTGAGTATATTTACGTTGAAGTGGGATAGTTTAAGGACTAGCAATCAACTTACCACATCCTTAGCACATACCCTGGAAGGCAGGGGCCCTGAATAGTGACATTTCCACACTTCCTTTATTGACCAGCTTCTGCCGATCCACGCTAGCCTGATGGCAATCTTAGATGTTTCATGAACATTGCTACTTATCAAAACTGATATCTCAGCTGACGCCTCGTATTCTTTGTCAACATATACGCCACTTGAAATTCAGCATTCGGTTTGCCCTCGATAGTCACAGCCTTTGCCAGCAAGGTATGGGCCGCATACCAAGCCACGACGCGAAATGAATTACTGTGGAGAGTAAAGGAAGTGATGTTGCCGGGAGATGTCCCATCATCTAAATTGTAGTGCTTGCAATATATGAGAGTTCGTCGCAGCAGCAATTTTGCTTCAAGCCCTTCTATGCGAGGCAAAAGAGCGGGGAAGAACCGCGAACGAAATAAAGAGGCTATTGAAGGTCCGTAGAAGAGCAGGCACAAGGCACCAGCTGGGGATTCAGCCAGCGTGCAGTTCAACACAGCAACGTAAGTAATTTCCGTTGGGGGTGGGAGATCCCCAAGCATAACCAATTTATCAGCTACATCTGAGAATTCCATCAGCATGAGAGTTGTTGTAATCTCAGTGCGGGAAGAGGTATACGTTGCCCAAATCGGTTCATGAATCCGAGGACGCCAATTGCTTGTCGCTATTAGTTTGCTGTATGAGATTGCCCCTGGAAATATAAGCGGGATCGTAGAGCGCGATAAACAACAAGTCCGACTCCGGCAGAAGCGAGCCGGAGAATCAGATAGGAGAGGTTGGTTCTTCTCGCTGAAGCTAAGTGTAGATAGAAACAACGAATCGTCGCGTGTAGCGAGATAGATCGCTTCCTGCAGCCTCATGAAAGCTTTCTTCCTACCTTCTCCGTAAAGCATAGGCATATTAACATTGAACAATCCCAAAAGTGAATAGGTTTCGTCCTCTTCTCGAGTAACACGACGATGCGCCACCCAAGACATTCTCTCCGCTGCATTGAACTCATCAACTGACTTAACGTCAGCGCTCCCCACAAGTAAAACAAGTCAGACAATTGACCTTTGCTTTACTTTAACTGCCTTGAAGCCTTAAAATCGGTTGTTTGACTGACTTGACCGATCCTATTGTTTGATTTGGTTCAAATAACTTGACAAGCATACCAAGCAATCCAATGTTATGGTTAATTGGGGCCAGAACCTTCCATTAACCCCAACAAGCCCTAAAAACCGGTTGGATTGTCTTGTAACTAGTACTTTTCATACTTTTCGTAAAGCGCATAGGGCTGTTAATAATCGAAAGGTCGAAGGTTGTTGGTGGTAGCAGTAGGTGGTGGTGGTAGGTGGTGGTGGTAGGTGGTAGTGGTAGGTGGTAGGTGGTAGTGGTAGGTGGTAGCAGTAGTAGGTAGTGGCAGTAGGTGGTGGCAGTAGTAGGTGGTGGCAGTAGGTGGTGGCAGTAGGTGGTGGCAGTAGGTGGCAGTGGGTACGGGTTCCGATTGGTGGAATATAGTGGGGCTGTTGACTAAACAACTTTTCCATAGCTTTATTAACTAAACTACCAAAACTAATACTAAAACCAACACCGAGGATTAATCTATAAGATAGCTATAATTACTTGCAAATACTTGCAAATAACCAGCCAAAAAAAGGATCTTTACTTAATTTACCAATTAATTTAAGAGGCTTAATTGACTTGGCTTGGCTTGGTTACTTGCAAGTCAATCAAAGTATTACTTTACTTGTGGGGAGCGCTGCTTAACGTGCATAAGAAGGTCCGGATCAATCCCCGTTCTCGCAGAAATCTCTTTACAGATCTCAGTTTTGGTACCTATGCTCAACCAGTGCTTCGTGTAGAACTCAACAAAGATCGGTGCAATTAATTCTTCATGCCGGGCCAGGTCCCCGACTATATGATTCTCTCACACCTCTGGGGCGAAGAGGAAGTTACCTTTGAAGATTTTACCAAACGCGGTACCACTGATGATGAGGCGATCAAGAAATGGGGGTTCTCCAAGCTTAAGGGCGCTTGTGAACTCGCGGCCCGGGATGGTTACAAGTGGATCTGGACTGATACATGCTGTAAGTTCAACGTTGTGACGGCACAGAAGTGCAACACTGTATTACCGCTACACTACCAAAAATAGAACGTTGTCAAGTCGGACGCTTGACCGTTTGCACTCCCTTATATACGTACCGTGACAAACGTGCGGAGGCTGCCTCTACAGTTTCAAGATTTACATCAGACCAATCATGAACTTGTCCTATTCCTTTAGCGAGCGTTTTGCCATTGATCGGATATTAAGTTAAGTTACACAGGCATCGACAAGTCCAGCAGTGCCGAGTTACAAGAATCCATCAACGCTATGTGGAAGTACTACGCAAATTCAAATGTCTGCTACGTATACATGGTCGACGTCTTCAACACAGATGCCAGCGATTTTTCATTTCAAAAGAGCAGGTGGTTTACTCGGGGATGGACGCTGCAAGGATTGAAGCCGTAACAGCTCAACCTTAGTATGAAGAAGCCTCATTCTTACTTTACATATAATGAATGTTTGATTATGACGAGGGAGGTAAGTTTGGCAACTATCTGGCTGATGAGCGATATCAGTGGTCGCACACGTGCCTACAGGCTACAGGCAGTGGTGTTGGCTCGGCTAGGGCGCGGCATGAAGTCTCCATAGTCAGGGCAGCCAAGCTCCTATCACAGAAGCACCTTTGCCCAACCGGTAAGGGTCCCCCGTACGAAGTACATGAGTGGCATATATTATGTGCATCATCCCACTGCTTTAAGTCGGTCCCGGTTCTCGCTCGATCGAGGAAATGACGAGTTGGCGTGAACGGGATCACCAATGAACACGGGACATCACGCGTCTACATTACGGGTTACATCGGTAGGGTATGGCCAATGACATATTGCGGTACGCGTGTGTTCTGACCCTGATGAAGGAGTACCGGTAGATGCGACTGACAGATTCGGGCGCTGGGATTTCATTGGGATTTGTACTCCATAGTAACGGTTAATACCCCCTATGTTTCGGTACAAACGCCGAGAATAGCACATTGTAGAGAGGCCCCGTTCGACAGGGCAATATGATTGGCTCAATGTCTGCTACTGGCTGCCAGTCCTGGGGCTAACATGGCTCGGCTGGATTAACAGCTGAGCCGAAGTTAGCTGCCCCTTTGGCATACGAAGTACTGTAATTACATCACCTCGTATTAAGAAGTGGATTAGGCTTGTTAGCTTAGCCAATCCCCAAGGAATGATCAATGATCACCGCGCCAACGCGTACCCCTTATATACATCTATTCAGTACTTTTCCAATTTTATTTCTTCCCTTATGCTCACCATTTTCTTTCAACACCACATTCGCTTATAATCACGTCTGGTGTTCCAACTTCTCTTTATAAAATTTATCTCCTGTGCCGCTATAATACTTAATACACTTGGTCTCATCAAGATGCGTTCTTTCGCTTTCCTCGTTGCCCCCTTGCTCGCTGGTGTTGCACTAGCACAGGATGACAGCGAACACACCACGGTAGGTTTTACGCGAGTCTTGGGACAATGCATGTCCAAACTTGGCCATGTTGACTAACGCGCCATCGCAACAAGGTCCTCACCATCGGCTTTACCAACAGTGCCGGCTCAGCCGTCACCGCCGTCACTACCTACACATACGAGTACTCCAACCCGGTCACAACATTGTTAACACAGACCAACTCGGACGGCATCATCACCGGTATCCAAAGTGGTAACGGCCCTGCCGAAACATCGCAACCAGCTGTGGTGACATCGCAACCGGATGTGGTCACATCCATTCCCGCTGTCGCTACCATTCCAGCTGGCCTTCCGGTCGGCACCACCACCATTACACAAGGAAACTCCTCATTCGCCATCAGTGTCGGCTCCTCCACCACCGTGATTCTCACTTCCTCTTCCACCACAAGCCAAGACGCATCGAACACTGGTACATCTACTCCCACCGATGGATCCAATCCATCCTCAAGCTCCGGTGCCAGCGGCAGCAGCAGCAGTCCAACTGAAACACCCGGCGCTGCTGCCGGTGTCGTCCCGGCCTCGTTCGGCCTCGCTTCCCTCGGTGCCCTGATTGCTGCCCTACTCTGAGTGGGCACATCTATCATATACCGTCAGCAATCCATTTTGCTACGATGGATACATGCATTGAAAGACGACGTCTTTCTGTCCATAACTACTTGTACAACATCACCCAGCCAGCCACCGAGCCATTCACAGTAAAGCTTGTCTCGGTGGCTTATCTTTAAAAGCTAGTGTAGCGTAACAACATTAATTTCAATTCAATAATACTTCACTTAGCTATCCGCAACAGTCTGGAAAGCCGACTCGTATCTGTCAGGACATTTAGTTACGGTGCTGTAATAGTTAAAATCATGAACTAGAGTCCTGTTATTTTATTTGCACTCCTAGGTCTCACGTCTATGAGAGTAGAGACTCCAGCATCAAGAAAAATGAAGCTCGCGCCCTATACCTGGGACACTTATCTGCGACCCAGTTGCTACTCGTAGACACCCCTCATCCGCAGTTTCAGTGTGATCCTTTCTCTCAGAGATACTTTCTCCTAACACCGTAGTCGGAACATCCGATTTATAGACTCTGCTGAAGCCGTTGCGTTTTTGTAAAGCAATTCCTTCAAACTCTATGTCGTGCAATTCACTTTTTACTATCCCTCTGGCTCTTTCGTTACTTAACAAGCAAAACAATTACACAATGATGTGTTAGTACAGGACGAACGCCCGGCCTTCGTCCGGGTATCGTAGGGTAAAAGTCACAGGTGAACGGACTCCATTTTTGAATTCCAAAATCTTCAGTCCTAGAAGTTTCCATACCAACTCTTCCACATTTATATGCATGATGTCGTCGCCGTATGTCCTTGGCTTCTGTCGGATATGAGCAGGGGCGTCTTAAGTGAGGTAGCGAGGAGAGAAGTTGACTATTTGATGACGTGCCTTGAAGAGCTGGAACGCGAAGGCTTCTGTAATGTGGAACTTGTAGACGAATTTCATCGAGGAGCTGCCGCTATTGAAGACTGTTTTGTTTAATAATGCCGGTCTAGGTTTTACGCCCAGTATATCAATCTAGTGCTCTCGTCTTGGAAGATCTCTCTATTCACTTTCCACATGTAGCAGCTAAAATTTCTGATAATAACACTATATATAGTGTAGCCATGCACTCTATACGTTCAACCAGAGAGTTGGGAATATGTAGATTTGGTGAGCATGAGCCGCCATGGGCCTAGGCCGTGCGTCTGTAAGGCTCGAATACTGCACGCCAAGCCCATAGTTACTCTACTGGACTAAAAATCAGAAGCCCATGAGATTCTCCTTTTCATCTACTTCACCCAGCCCACGTCATTATCGCACCAACTAGGGACGTCGGGTGTGCTAGCCAAAATCTTCGCATTCGCTTCGGACACGAGAGAGTGACGCCCCAGCTTCGGCAGCCAGTACTTCCGCCAGAACATGCTCCTTCAGAATTAAATCTTATGACGTCCTTTCTCCTGTGATTCGTTCCGCAAGCTTCGGCAGCTGGTGCTTCCACCAGAGCCTGCTCCTTCGGAGTTATCCTTGATGAATCATGATGTCCTCTTTTCTATGACTAATTTCGCAAGATTCAGCAGCTGGTGCTTCCACTAGAGCCTATTCCTTCCAAAGCTACAAACCTAAGCAGCTGGCTTCTGTCTAGTTTGAACGCCCGTTATACTTATTTAAAAGAGCCCTCTTCTCTCCGCCCCTTTCATCTTCCTTCATCTCTCTTCATCTCCAGACTCCATCTCTGTCTACTTCCACAATCGTTCAATTGCTGCACTAGCTCGTACTTATTGATTCATACAACTTATCAAACAACTACACAGACACTATTGGAACTCAACATACTTCGTGCTCTCGTCCAGGTTGAATCACATCGATACCCGGCTAATTGCCCAATACCCTTGGGACTCGGAGCACTCCTCCATACCCACATTCCCAGCCGTACACTCTCTTGCAAGCCTCGTCATCATGGAGGTTTCCTAACTCCGACAAAGTCTCGTCATCATGGATGCAGATCAAGTTCGAGACATGTTTCAAGATCGGCTTGGCAAAGTTCAACAATGTCTTAGTGCTCTCAATGTGAGACTCTACGCGCTTAAAAATCATCTGGACCGAGATATGGACACCATCAACGGGCAACTGAGTACGATCAATCAGCGCCTCGGCAAACTGGACAGCCAGTTCACCACCCTTAACAAGGTTATCCCAGCAGAATTCGGAGCCGTTCGCGAGTATTGACACTACAAGAACGGAACTGAACCATGGATTGCAAGCCCTAAATAAATTACCCTTCAAGAGCAAGTAGGTGCTATTGAAAAACGTGCAAGTGCAGCCGACAGGTTTGTCTCTTTGTGCTGTCCTTATTTTTCAGAGACTAACGCAATTATAGGGAGACAAACACGCAGAGAAAGGCACTCAACCAATACATGCCAATAATCCAGACGGAGAGCTAGCTCCCCTGGTATATCTCATCACTGGCATAGCTATACCGGGCTTTCCAACAACCACCGAGGCCTTACAATCAATAACGAGTAAGTACCCCCTATATGCAACACTATGCCTGTATACTTGCTGATTCCTGTTAGAATCACATGCTTGCATGATCCTGTCAGAACTGGGGATCGCGGTTGACGGATTGTCACTCAACGCAATGAAAGAGACAATCCGAAATCAGCTGCTGTGAGATCGGAGTTGGAATGTGACAAGATTTCTGGGGAGTCCTTCTGCATTGTTACTCTTACATGCTGACCAGTGACACGCGGGAACCTAGATGGAGTAACGAAGAGAATATGGTGAAAAATAGATAGTTGAAATTATCAATTGAGCGAAGCATTCATCTACCCAGAATTGATCCACTATCTATTCTCACTATCCCGGTTCCAATAAAAAAAATTACCACTGTTTTTATAGGCTTCAGTCCGTGGTAAAATGAAAGTGCTGGAAACCCATGCTGTAACAGAAGAGACTATGTGCCCTAGATCCCCTGATTCCTAGGTAGCAAGTGAGCGCCTACTTTCAAGGACGTACAGTACCTGCTTTTATAGTACTCGTATGCCTGCACCTACGTACCTATTCGTGAAAACGGACTTCCAAGTTACCTCTTGTACGCCTGCCTACTCAAGTACCTGCCTCCAAGGACATGCGTGTTTTTACAAAGATGAAGGAGTTCTAAATAATATGCATAAGCTATTTTTATTTCTCTCATGTTACTCTGGGACAAAAAACCGGGCTGTAACAAGAGTATGCGCAATGCGCTGCATGTACAATAGCGGCACAACCCGACTAAGCCACGAAGGATGTGAACGATTGGACCAGAGATGCTCATTGCCACAGTATGATCTTCAGGGTGTACATATCATATTATTCGCAAGTTGCTGTTTAAATGGCCTGCGAGCCGCAACTCAGATAAAGCTACGCCCTAACAACTGCGAAACATTTATAAACTCAAGGCTTTGATGTTCTTGTGTTTATTGCACGTGTTATTTATTTCCTCTAAAATGACAGTTTGAGTTTCGTCTTGAAACTGATCGCAATCGACACTCAGCCGTGTAGCATAAACACTACTGCTCTGCTCATCGTTCATAAGCAGCCAAGATGCGTCGCGCTTCAGTATTGTTCATCATTCTCCAATCTGCCACGTTCCAAACACTAAATCATCTCCTTGCGAGATACATCAGCACAGGCAGCTTCCATAATCTCTTGATACAGGACCCGGTGTATCAGGAGTGGGATAGGGTCGCTAAAGTATATTTTGATGCTCAGCGCAGCAATCAAACGAGTGAGGAGGCCAGCCAGGGCACTACTAAGCAAGCAACAAGACTTGAATTGCCGGCGCCAGACACAGAGGAAATAGGAGAAAGGGCTCTATCCGCCCGACCAATTTTAGATGCCACAAATGGCGTGGAACACCAAAACAAAGGTCCAGAACCCAACGTAGAATCCAAAGTTGCACCGTCAACCGAGGTCCCGCAAAAGGAAGACAAGAACTGGCGCACCGTCGCCTGGGGATGTTTAAGGATATTCGTCGTCCACGTCTTGCTCGGGCCCCTCCTATACGCATGGCATATATGGCTAGAAAGACTCTTTCCGAGTCGGCGGTCGGCGCGCCAGAGCAATGACAATGCGTATCAAAGATCTGACAAGAAAGATGCCGATGTTACATATGCCGACGACACGCGCGAGGAACAGGTCATTCAGAAGTGGCTGCGACAGGGAAAAATCCAACGGGCTTCCCTTAGCTGGCCCAACACCATTGCCAAATGGGCTCTTCGTAAGTACCTGCTCACTCTCAATCCCGCGCATCACTTTCCTATAGAGTTCTCAGCTGGTATCACTAACTCGATAATCGATGTATAAGACTGGACGATCGGGTGGTATTGGATGGACAACGCATATGAATTGCTACTCGCTCTGCTACAACGCAAATCTCCAAGCAAGTTCACGCTCGTGCCTACTGTAAGTCCATTTGTTCATCCGATATCATCGCAAGTATTGCCTACGAGACAAAACGCGTTCTAACATGTCAACAAGAAATATGTGCTTTATTACTGGCTCACGCAGCGGCTTACAGCCCCGCCGCTCTGTACGATGCTCGCCTTCGTGCTGGTGCCTGCTCCGAAACGCCTGCCTTTCCTGTCGGGCGCGACGCTGTTGTGGAATTCATTCCTCGCTTCGCTGCTGTATCTACTGGCTCCTAGAGTCATCCGGATGAAATATGTGCAGGAGGCACTGTATAACATGACAGACAATATCAAATCCCAATCTACTGACATTCCACACTCACTCGATGAGCTGTGATATACCTATAGATGGAGCGAAGAAGTTGGCAAACAGTGAAGAGGGGGGTTCAGAGAAGGGCGTATAAATCAGAACCAGTTCTATATCATTGCCGTCAAAGCATTTTGCTACACTACATAGCCTAGTAAGTTTTTCTCTTATTAGGAGTTTCTTGCAGCTCATTTCAGTGGGTGTCAATGAACAACTTGAGTAGAATTATACTGTTTCTTCGTCATATTTGACACTATAAGCTTGGAAATCTCCAGACCCCTGATTCTGTATATCGTCACACTGTAAAAGTATATATGAATTTTTCTAGGCATTTACTTGCAATCATTTCTGTTTTTCCGCTGGAAGGCTAGGTCACTCCCATTGTATGAGTTATTGGATTACACCAAAACTATATACCTTGAGGAGTGAGCGAGAACGCCGAACCGTCCATCCAATCGCGTACGGAGATCGGCCTTACCACTTGATATCTGTTCCGGTAATCACCCGTTCCCTTCAGTTACGCGCCATACCTATATCAGAAAGAGTCATTTGCCAAGATATCTATGTACCAAGTTCGCATTGACATTGGTTACATCATGTTCTCTCTCTACTTCTTTACCTTATATGATATGCATCTTCAGATTTGGGAGCTCAATCAAAACCAGCTGAGAACGCACGGCGTAGTCACGGAGATACTCAAATTGTATAATGGTATGATAGCATTACTGTTAGAAGAACAGCGCTTACACAGTTATAAGACTCAAGTACTCAACTGCAGTGCTCAGCTTGAAACGAACAGACGACTCACCAGTATTCGGCTTAATAGCATACTGACGAGCCTTTGTAGGCTTAGAAAGAAAATCTAGAAAATCCTCTCAAGTCACTCAGCCTATGCCAGCATTATCTGAAGAGCCCAGTGAAGGCATGAGAAATGCCAATAGAGTGATGCTTACCGCAATACTCGACGACCTCCGCCATAGAACAGAAATGCAGCATGATACCGCAAAGACACACTAAATGTAGGAGGCAAGTCAGCCCGGACAATTGACTAACTGCTTGCTCAAAATTTAAATTCCTCACGCTCCCGACTTTGGACTCATCCGCTCAGACAGTCGCTCTCTCTATAACTGGGTGTAGATTCTACCTACCTCGATCGAAGATCATTTTAAGATCTACACAAACTTAAGTTAATTACCACAACAGTAATTTCTACATAGTGTTATATTCTTTTTATGATTCAACCATACGAAGTACTACTCGTCTACTGGGCTAAATACTGAGAAAAGACGGAAAGACGTTCATGTTTAGACTCGGTAATTGCCATGCCCAGGTATCTAGCTAGAATAAAGCTATGCCTAGATTGGTTAGTGCAGAACCAAATCTTAGAACCATGCTACGCGTGCCATGTGCCAATGCTAGACGTGCCATGTCTCACTTAGTTCACTTGGCAATCCAATTTGGGTAAGAAACTCGAATACCCAAGAGTACTGCTATGTCACGAGTGAGTGTTTTACGACTCCCGTCTACTTCGTAGAACTACTACAAATTACAGCCTGACTTACTCCGCAGGTACGGAGTACTTAAGTACTAGAGGTTCTATTGCTGGGCTATTATATAACCTACCTATTGTTATACGGGTTATATAAGCATTTAAATAGAGCTGCAAGCAGCAAAATCAATTTCGAATTGAAGCACTTGTGGGCAGTATGACCAGTGACATTGTATACGAAGTAACACCTTCGTGATTCGACCCTTGCTCAATCTCGTACCAAAGTCTGGTTGCAGGGTAAGAGCCAAGCGAATCAAGTGGAGACATGGCATGCGTAGCAATTGGCACATGGCACGCGTAGCATGGTTCAAATCTTAGTACAAGGTTACGTAACTAGGTAATCTACGAAGTACTCCTTACTGTTACGAGTACTCGCATACTCCACTATATGCACTGCGCCGTCACAGGTTCACTGTCCCCTCTAGCCTCTGTAAGACTGCTAGGTTAGCCTTAACGCGGCCGTGAAGCTTCGAACCCACTACAACGCGGTTGGCACTTTGCGACACACCCACCATCCATCATCTTACTTTCCTCCCGCCTCCCGCCCTCACATTCGCCCTCACCCTCACTTTTGCATCCCCTCTGCCGCTTGTGTCACTTTCCCTCAATCGCATTGTCGTTCCTTACCATGGCAGCTCAACAGCCTCTCCCGAACACCCAGGCGCCATTGGATGTGTATGGCGGAGGTAGGTGCAGCATCGTAGCTGGCGCAGCCTTGTGTTGGGATGTCGACCTATGTGACTGACATGCCATCATTTAGACGAGGTATCGGCGCTTGTCCTCGATGCCGGCTACTGCCATACACGCGCCGGTTTCGCTGGTGAAGACGTCCCCAAATCCGTCCTACCTTCTTTCTACGGTAGCTTAAAGACGAGCAACACGGACTCGACAACGACGACGTATCGCGACATCTTTGGCGATGAATGTCTCTATCCTCGTGGCGATTTTGAGGTTAAGAATTACATGTCGCGTAGCGAAGGCGTGGTTGAGGACTGGGATGCTGCCACCAAGATGTGGGAGCACATGCTGGTCAAGCGTCTGCAACCCGATCGCGAGACAGCGGCATCGAGAAATGGTCTGAACGATCCGACGGATGGAGACGGAGACGTCGCCATGGACGACGTCGAGAATCACGAGAAGCCCCTGGCGGAGAACCCTCTTCTCATGACCGAAGCGCCCTGGAACTCGGGTAAGGCCCGTGAGAAGGCCATCGAGATCGCCATGGAGAGTTGGGGCTGTCCCGCCTTTTGGATGTCGAAAACACCGGTCCTCGCTGCCTTCGCCGCAGGCAAGGCCTCAGCACTAGTCATCGACGTTGGCGGTGCCAATACGAGCGTCACAGCCGTTCACGACGGTATGATTCTTAAGCGGTCTATCCAGAAGTCGGCTATTGGCGGTCTGTGGCTGTCGCAGCAAATACGGACTATGTGGGATAGCAACGAGCCCAAGGTCAACCTCGTGCCTTATTTCATGATCGAGAACAAGACCCCCGTCGACGCAGGCGCCCCGGCGCAGGCCCGCCTTAGGAAGTTCGCCTTCGACCTTAGCCCCTCGTACCGCGCCTACGAAGAGGAGCGCCTCCTGACCGAGTTCAAGGAGTCCGTCGTCGAAGTATGGCGCCCTGGGCGGTACCTCAACCACGGCAACGAAGAGCTGGTCAAGTCGCAGCCGGGGCGCGTCTTCGAGATGCCGGACGGGGCCAACCAGATGTGGCGGGGAGAGCGGTACCGCGTGTCCGAGGGCATGTGGGACGAGAACGCGGCGTACCCGAACCCGGACGGCAGTAAGGTCCCGACGGTGCTAGAGATGATCAAGGCTTGCCTCGGCGCCGTCGACGTGGACCTGCGGCCCAACCTGTTGGCCAATGTCGTCGTCACCGGCGGCGCCAGTCTCGTCAACGGCTTCAACGACCGCCTTAACAACGAGCTCATGAACATGCACCAGGGCATGAAGATCAAGCTGCACGCCGCCGGCCTCACCACCGAGCGCCGCTTCGGCGCCTGGATAGGCGGCAGCATCCTCGCCAGCCTCGGCACCTTCCACCAGATGTGGATCTCCCGCAAGGAGTACGAGGAGAACGGCGCCGGCATCGTCGAGAAACGCTGCAAATAGAGGGTCATGTCAATGTCATCATCAACCACGATCACGGGCACAGCCACATTTCATCATGGCAACTACGGTTCACGAGTCACGGCGTAGAGAGTCTTCTGGGTTCATGCTATAAAATGTACTCGTTCATCGGCGGAGGCGGAATTTACGGCGTACGGAGTTGAATTATAAGAGGGAAAAATGTCTGGAAAGAAGCAATGGATGGGCTAACCTTTGACGGCCCATGCACCCGTTCACTCACAATCTCGCATTTAGAACATGCAAAAAGGAAAGGAGATGAGAGGGATCCGGTGAGCGCGCGATCAGTGCAGCTCACCGAATACAGACTTGGCAATGAATGCGCCCTGTTGGGGTAATTGGTGTAATAATAAACCCAACTTCTAGTAGCGAGGCCTTCAGCTAATTGAACGAAGCGTCGCCTTTTTTCACCACAATTCGTGACTATCTGATATGATTTGATTTGATTTGATTCGATCTGAATAGAGGCTCGTTCTACGCTAACTAGCTGATTTAACCTGTGTTATCAACAGGAATCCAAATCTATCCCCATGATACGCCTTTTCCATCGCATCGCTTATGATACCTACCTACCTACCTACCGCATGGTTAAGCACGTAGCGAGTGGGACACTGTTCTGGCGAAACAGGTACCCGCACTCACAGCTTATTTTCCTACACGCTCGGGCGGCGAGAAAATGCAGAGTGGAAATAGCAGCTAGATCACCAACCATTCCACCGCACCCAAACATCAACGACCTCATCTTCACGACCGGCATTACGCGAGTCGACAACGAGGTACCAGGGGTGTCCGGCGCCAGTAATGCACGAATGATTGGGCCAGATACGCACACGCTGGCCGACAGGGAGGGGCGTCTCGTCTTCCCGCGGACCGCGCCAAGCCAACACGCCATGCTCCTGCGCGATGCGCGCGACCTGCCAGCCGCCGTGCTCAGCGGGGAACGCCGGCCCGGGCACGATATTCTTGGTCCCGGCCCACGGCATCACGATGCCCCAGCCGTTATAGTGCTGGCCGGGGACCTTGCCCATGTCCATGCACGGCTCGCGGCCTAGCGCTAGACTACCCGCGTTCACGAGCGCTTCGCTGCTCGCCTGAGGACCGCGCCCCGGGTACACGGAGGCCACGTCCGCGAGCACGGAAACCGCGATCGCGGCCGCGTTGAGGTACCGCGCGTCGCTGCCGTGGGCCGCGAGCTGCTGGATGTCGAAGGTCGGGTACACGCCGGCGTGGACCTCGAGGGCCAGGCCGTCGGCGCGCATGCGCGCGATGAGCGCCTTGATCTGCGCCGTGGCCTCGCTGTCTGCCGCCTCGGTCTCGGTCTTCTGGTCGCCGTCTGTATTATTTGTCGCGAAAGCCGGGTGGTTCAGGGTGATGGCGGTCGGGGTGGCGCCGACGGAGAGCACGAGGGGGTGCCCCGGACGATCGATATGCACGGCGCGTGCGACGTCGTGTAGGGCTGCGAATTCGGCGCCTAGGATCCCCATCGCTTCCCAGTCTGCGCGCGACGCGTACGAGTGCCCGGCGTGGCTGTACAGCCCCCAGAACACGGACGATCCGACTGTCTCCGATAAGAGTAACTCGCGCACAAGTGCCGCGCACGCGGCCGAGTCTGGTACAACCCCTGCTCGGTTGCCGCCGATGTTGATCTTGAGGAAGACGAGCGGAGGGTGTCCCGACTTGGATGCCAGCAGTGTCAGTAGTTTGACCTGCTCAACGTTGTCGATCATCACGGACAGCCCGCCCGGCCCGAGCTCGGCTGAGATTGCGGCGAGCCGGTCGATGCTGGATGAGTAGAGGGGGAAGGAGTATAGCACCTGGGGACTGTTAGTGAGAATGATCGCGTGAGAATTGTTTGCCGTTGGGGAGCGGGTACGTTGGTCTGGCGGCCACGCTGCTGGTACTCTTTCAGCAGTGGCACAACACTCTCGGCTTCCATAATAGTCGAGACGATAATATTGACCGGCGTTGAGTCCTCATCGCCCACTTGGAGCCTAGTTAGCTCGGCTGTCTGGTTTGGATCGATCCATGTTAGCTCGGCCAGTCAGAGCCACTCGAGACAAGCCATGGTGGTTAGCCAACTAACTTTATGCGTCTTAATATGCGCTCTCCAGCCGAGATGCAGTCGTCGAGCCGCTTCGAGCATCAGGCCACAGTTGGCTTCTACCTTGGCCAGATCCAGCACCACGGCGGGCGTTGGGACCTGGTGTAGGGTCTTGCCTACGAATTGGGCCCGAAGGAGGTCTTTCGACAACTGTGTTGTCGCCATATTGTAATCCGGCACCGGGTCAAGGGGGAAACGAGCGTAGAGTTCTGAGCCAGGCTTTACGCCGGGACGTGTAGTTTAATTCAGATCTCTTCTTCCTCTGAATCAAAGTTTGACTCTAGAGAGACAGACCGGAGGCAAAGCGATCCGTGGGGGTAGCGATTATCCGTCCAAGTAGGTAGGTTAGGTAGTATTACGGCGTCAACAGAAAACGGCTATACACATGTACATATATAGGTAGGATGCTACCCCTTATGTACGAAGTACGTATAATATATCATCTCGTTATTGGGGTTTCAAGGCGACGACGGAGGACACCACCCCACCTATTGGGCGGCTTCGCAAGCATCAACATGACTCGAAAATAATCAAGGTGCCGGCAGCTAGCGGTTCCAGGCCATGATAGGCTAGCGAGACTACAAGAGTCGAAAACAGGGTCCGATCTCCATGTTGGTCGTGACGGGAATGCTTCATACCGAGGTTGCGACCCACCTCCGTTGCTTCTTTGTCTAACGTTCAGTCAGTCATGCGCGTAAGGCGGGAGATTGATGGCGGAGACAGACAGACCTCGCCAATCGGTTGAATTCTTCGCGCCCCATACAGCCATAACCGTCTTACAGCATAGCTATGACCCCTATGGCCTCCATACATACCGGTCTGATGACGCTTCTCTATGCTGCGACTTCTGCTGCGATCATTTCTCGCTGTTCGTCGTGGGCTGACCGTTCTAATTCCACCAAAGTAGGATGGATACTTAGGTACTCGTAGGACCTAATAAACAATTGATAAGAAATATCGATCTCGTCTTATCTTGTTTAGGGTATGATGGTTTATCCACTCCGTAGGTAGTGATATATATCACCCCACCTTCTGTTGCGACGTAATTTCTTGGCCCGAAGGATTGGGATTCACGTCGCCGCAACTGTGGCTGGTGATCGCCTTCAAGGCCGAGAGCTATACTTAGCTATTATTAGCTCGATGCCAGGTACTACGAGAAAGCGGTTTCAAGAAAAGGAACAGATGGAACAAAAGTACTTTAGAGAGGAAAGAAAAGAAACGATAAGCCCAACTACCGGTATGTTCGGGTTGCTAGATTGGATAATTAGCTCGTGATACAGTACTTAGCGGGCGTGTCACACACTAGTATTACCCTACCCTTTATCTATCCCATGCCTATCATCCGTGTCGTAGGTAGATGTTTACACATGTGGTTGCTTTCTTGTCGTAGTATGGTATTCACGATTCGTCGGGATAACAAAAACGTTATCCTTCTTGATCACTGGTACCCAATAAGAACCGTAGCAATTGGGAGTGGGCAATCGATAGGTACCTAGGTATTGTAGAGGGAGAGAAGCACTGCTTCCTCAGTGAAGATGGGTGTAAGCACTGTCCATAGTACTGTGCCTGCGGTCAACGCGCAGGGTTGTGCCTACCAGAGGCAAGACACTGTAGCCTGGTGTGACATGAATTCATCTGGTTCTGCACTTTCTTAATCTAGAGTATGGACGGAAAGACGAGAAGTCATTGGTAGATTTTGATATCTCTCAAATGATGCGTCGTCTGAAAGTCGGCATGCGAACTTAGGCCAAGCCTCCAATAATGCGCCACGGTGACGACGTCAGCGGATAGGCATCTAGCCAATCCTTTAGACCTACTTCGTACAGTGCTGCTATGCCGGGGATTTAGCGGGCATTCAGCTAGCTTGGGTATATTTTGCCCCTTGTGTTCTGCCCTGTGTTCCAATATTTGCAGACGATAAACATCAACCAGTGTGCATTTTGAACTATGAGTAGATACATCTTAGGGAGAAAATTTGACCAGCCAGACCAAGCCCGTGGAGCCAGCGTAAGCATGCAAATAAATTAGAATACGAACCACCAAATAATACGGAAGGCAGCATGGCAGTGTACACCACTCTAGGGGTAGCAACTGGCCCCTGTTTTGTATTGTACGGAGTAGGTAGGCCTGATATGCTTTTGATTGGTCAGATTCCATTACCGGTTTTCGCAGGTCAGTCCGACATCGTGCGTGTACAGTAGCGCGAGCGCCCGCGGGGCAGGCAAGACCGCGGCCCCACACGTCATTGCATCTGCCACGTCCCACGGCCGCAGTCACGTCGTCATGCAGCCGGAGCTCTCCATGTTAGCTAGCACCATGCAAGCAAGCTTGTGCTTGCCCTCCAGGCAGCCGGCGTAGCAATGCTGGGATACCATCTCCCTAAAACTATTAAGCCATGAGATTCCCGGATATCTAAGCCTGTGTTTCATCCCAAGTTCTTCCATCTTCTTACTGCAACACCGCTGCAGCCAGTATACAGAGCTACGGCATGTATTGATTATACCCGTGCCACGCCTCGTCCACGCTAGAGGTCCTTTCGCATCCCACTTCAGAGAATAATGTGTTGAATGCTGATCGGCTCTACGTGCTCATTCGGGCCAGTTCTGTTCCACACCAGCCTATCGGTGCCTTGGCTTCGCAGCCACGCTTCCAACGGCAATTGCACACGCCGTTTCTCCTAGCCAACCGGCCCAGACGAAACCATCCGCGTGGCCGTGACCATGTCTTTTGTCGATGAGAAGAAGAGGCTCCAAGCTGCTCGCGCGGCCGAAGAAGCGCGGGCTGAGCAAGCACCCATCCCTGTCAGTTCGACCCAGTTCCCGCCGCAAAACAGCAGCCTCGGCGTGCCGCGACCACAAACTCGGGCGCGGGCCGGCTCCGAGTTTACCATTCCCGACGATACGCAGAATTACACCAACGGCTTCCTCCCCGAGTCGCCGGAGCTCGTGGCCGACGACGATGTGCTGCCCGCCTACAGCGAGTTCCACGACCAGCTCAACATCCACCAGGCAGGCTTCGACGCCGGTGCCGCCGTCACAGGTAACATCTATATTATTTACAAACCATCTATGCCTGCTCTCACGGCCCCAGCTCCCGTTCGCGCTCCGGACCCGGCTTTTTTGTGTACACTCAGCTAACAATTTGTCCCTGCAGATGATGGCCGCGTGAATATCAACATCAACCAGACGAGCCGGCAGCTTGCCGATTTCATCGCGCCGGCCCTGCGCAACCAGCTGAGACACGATTCTCGGCTTGATCCTGGTGCTCACCTGCCGCCTCCTTACATTCCTCCGAGCCTCGGTGGCCAGCCCGGCCAGGTCCCGCCGCCTCTTCTCAATGTCGTTATCCAGATCGTGGGATCGCGCGGCGATGTCCAGCCCTTTGTCGCCCTCGGACAGATCTTGAAGAACACCTACGGCCATCGCGTTCGCATCGCTACCCACGCCACCTTCCAGAAGTTTGTTGAAGAGAATGGCCTTGAGTTCTTTGCGATCGGCGGCGACCCCGCCGAGCTCATGGCTTTCATGGTCAAGAATCCCGGCTTGATGCCCGGCTTAGATGCGCTGAAAACCGGAGAGATTACCAAACGGAGGAAGGGCATCGAACAGATCATTATGGGCTGCTGGCGGTCTTGTATCGAGACCGGCGATGGCCTCGGGCCCGCCCCACGGTTCAGTCGTAAGGACGAGGATCTGCCACCCGATGCTACTCCGGTCATGGGTGACTCGAGCCACCGGCCTTTTGTCGCCGATGTTATCATTGCGAACCCCCCTAGCTTCGCACATATTCACGTCGCCGAGAAACTCGGCGTGCCCCTTCACTTGATGTTTACGTGAGTAAAAGCCGACCGTATTCCTCGAGTGTCCGTCTGACTGGGTGTCATACAGTATGCCTTGGTCTCCTACGAGGGCCTTCCCACAACCTCTTGCTAATATCCAGTCATCCAACACGGATCCAGTAACCACGAACTACTTATCATATGCCATGGTTGAGATGATGACGTGGCAGGGACTTGGAGATGTAATCAATCGCTTTCGAACCAAGATCCTTGATCTAGAACCACTTGCGTTGATATGGGCACCAGGTGTCCTTACGCGTTTACGGATACCCTACACGTATTGCTGGTAAGCAAACTTGACGTTTATATACTGTGCATTACCTCATTAAAGAAAATAGGTCCCCTGCGCTCATTCCCAAGCCCAACGACTGGGGCAGCCATATCGACATCGCAGGTTTCTACTTCTTGAATTTGGCTTCGTCCTATACCCCAGACCCCGAACTCGCAGCTTTCCTAGCCGCCGGACCGCCGCCAGTTTACATAGGCTTTGGATCCATCGTCGTCGATGACCCTGATGGACTCACTAATATGATCTTTGAAGCCGTTGCTCAAACCGGCGTTCGCGCCCTTGTCTCGAAAGGCTGGGGCGGCCTAGGTGCCGATTCCATGGGCGTACCCGATGGTGTTTTCATGCTGGGTAATGTGCCGCATGACTGGTTGTTTAAGCATGTGTCGGCTGTATGCCACCACGGTGGCGCCGGAACTACAGCTGCCGGAATTCAAGCCGGCAAACCTACTATCGTCGTCCCTTTCTTCGGGGATCAGCCCTTCTGGGGTGCCATGGTAGCAAGAGCCGGCGCCGGCCCGGATCCTATACCCTATAAGAATCTGACCGCCGAAGGACTAGCCGAAGCCATCAGAGTTGCGCTCGCACCGGAGACACAGGACAAAGCTAAAGAGCTGGGCGAGAAGATACGCGAAGAACGAGGCGCTGATGTCGGAGCCCAAAGCTTCCATCAACACCTCGATGTCGATGCTCTCCGATGTGTTGTTGCCCCTAGCCGGGTCGCTGTCTGGCGGCTGAGGCGGAGCAAAATACACCTTAGTGCCCTCGCAGCCGCCACCCTCGTGAATGCAGGGTACATTCGATATTCAGATTTAAAATTGTGAGTATACGAAGAAGGACCCCTTCAAGTAGATACCAGTTAACGTAACTTTGTTAGATTCCGCGCGAAAGAGTATCAGACCGAAGACTACCCCACTGATCCAATATCGGCATGCACCTCAGCATTGGTCGGCGACGCTACCACCATTTTCATGTCTGCAGCAGATATACCAAGGGATCTCTTCAAGACGCGTGGTGGGCCTCCGAAATCCAAATCTACCGAAAACGTTGACACTGAAGGGGTAACCCCCGAAACCTCGAAAGATAACGAGACCCCGCTCAGCGCATCCCAATCCAAGGACTCAGACTCTACTAGTGTTCTCTCAAGTACCCCTAGCGCGCAAGTATCGAATGGTAGTGCATCTAATCTTACGCCGGCAATAACCACAGCGTCATCGACTGCACCATCTGCCTCACAACAGCAACGTGCTACCAGACCCGAAGCGGTCTCAGGTGACAGTGTAAATCAAAAGCTGGAAAGAGTTTTAGACACCGGCAAGAATATTAACAATATTATTGCCACTGGAGTCAAAAGCCCTATGAACTTCTGTCTGGGAATGGCAAGAGGCTTCAGGAATGCTCCCAATCTTTACAATGATGATACCGTTCGACCCACAGAGAAAGTCACCAATTTGAGCAGTGGCCTCAAAGTAGCAGGAAAAGAGTTCGGCTACGGATTATTTGATGGCATTACAGGATTATTCACTCAGCCCATCAAAGGTGCTGAGAAAGGAGGCGGTGCAGGGCTTATTAAAGGTTTTGGTAAGGGCATCGGCGGATTTCTCCTCAAACCTGCCGCAGGTAAGCATGATTCTCTCGATATTTCCATTTATGTGCTGACATTATCATAGGGCTGTGGTCCTTGCCTGCATATGCCATGGCCGGTGTTCATGCGGAAATTCGGACACTGTTTGCACAAAGTGCTCACAAATACATCGTAGCATCGCGAATCTCGCAGGGCACTCTGGACTTCAATAACTCTTCTGTTCAGGAACGTGAAGATATCGAAATGCGCTGGGTCACTCTGAAAGATAAATTGAAGGGGTTCAATAATTTCAAGCAAAAAGAAAAGGGCAAATCCAAAGATACGTCAGCTTCGGTCTACGGAAACGCTTCTGGTGCCGGTAGGAGCGTAGACCAGCTGCCAGGGGCATCGCGCTCCCAGAATCGAATTTTCGGCGTAGATGAGAAAAGGGCGTGGAGAGAGGAGGACGGTCGAAGCGTTTCCACTGGCAATACTCCTGAATTAGATGATGAGTTCGAAACTGCTATTCAGGCTGCGGTCCATGAAACATCCAGGGGCAATGCGGGCGAAGATGCTCGCATTGAGCAAGCCATCCGATCTAGCGTGAGAAATTTGAGAAAGCGGTCGGCAACGATGGGCTCCTCTACGTCTTCCACTTCAGGATTTCCGAATACCAACTTGTATCCTACAGGGTGGCTTCCCGACGTCAAGCGCCCATTTCCAAAAGAGGCACAGCAGTATCCCTTCTCGCCCGACGATATGGAATATATCACCGATGAAGAATATCAGGCTCTGATCGAAGAAGCTATCAAAGTAAGCATGACAGAGAATCAGCAACAAGCTATTCGCATGCATGACTTGGAGCGAGAGGAATTCGACGATGATGAAAACATGAAGCGAGCCCTCCAGCAGTCACAAATCGAAGGCACCACTAGCCACACGGATGAGGAATACAAGAAAGCTTTAGAAGCATCACAGGTGGAGCCCGCGAACGTCGAGTTCGATGAAGAAGCACTTCGTAAAGCTATTGAAGCTTCTCAAGCCGAACAACAAGCTCAACACCGACCTGATGCTGACGAGGAACTGAAACGCGCGCTTGAGGAGTCGGAAAAGGCTCACGAGGCAGAGCTAGCACGGATCAATTCGTTGAAGTCCGAAGAAGACATTGTCTTGGAATATGTTAAGAAACAGAGTCTCGCCGAGGCGGCGTACCGTAATGCGATGAAGAAGAATGCCGATGTCGGTTCGGAGGACGAGGAGCTGCGACGGGCTCTAGAAGAAAGCATGAAAACAGATGATGGGATCCGACGAGGCGGCGGTGGCGGGCCCTCGCAGTCCTAGGGTCAGTTGGACTTGGACAGAAAATGGAAACTGACGTTGAAATGAGCTGGGAGCACACGTAATACCTGATACCCTTGTTTTGTAGCGTTTTATCAAGCATGATACCACCGCATATATCCCGTCACTAGACCTGTTAATGCTCGATTCGTATAATAATATCCTACTCATGTACGGGATTTAAATAGTAGTGTACGAAGTAGACCTGTTCCTACATACTCGCCAGTTCGTTTATTTTTCACGTCGATAGTGATCAAGAGATAGTAGCCTAGGATTCTTTCACAACCTATATGAATAGCTCACCTAATGCCGGTAGATCTTTTCGCACAAATTGCTTTCAGTGTATGCATCCTCCGGCGAATGGTATACACGTCTCCATATGTTTCGCAGCAGTGGGTTACAGAGACATCTTACCTATGGTTAGATATATAGCCTACTAGTATTGACTAACACAAGAGAGATTATACTTTCCTGTCTGCTACCCAGATAGCTGGTAGAAGTATGAGTTGTCTCTATCATTATAGAGGCAAAATAGAGTGTCTACATTATGGAAAGAGTCGTGATACTATAAAATTGTTGCGTGGTAACCTCAAGATCACATTTCTATTTACTCAAACTATTCTTGCATCGTCTAGAGCTAATCAGCATATTGAATCAACAAAACTGATCACAGCGAAAAGGAGGAACAAGTTTTGCGAAGATGCCAGTGGCAAATCATCTGAGTCAATTCGTTCATGTCAAACATATAGATTGATGAGAACCCTTATTCACAAACAGTCCACCATCCATCATCGTCATCCGTCATTCGTCATCTATCGTCCATCATCATCTCTTTCATCTTCCCCTCTGTAGGCTTACAGAAGACTTATGTTTACATAGCTAATAAACTCGACCCGGTATGAACCGCCAGGTTACTTCGCCCTTTCGGCTCACGCCTATCCAAGTCTTGGGGCTAAGGGCGGCAAGACTAAGAACAGCAAGTTCTACTCGCATGCAGTTGTTTGAGTAACTAGGCAGTATAGATGACCCTATATTCGCGAATTTATTTTGACAGCGAGGGGGGATCGCTGACCAGGACCGTCTGTTCAAAACATAGCAATTCGGCTAGGAACTTCAATGGCCCATGTGATTCACCTAGGAGCTTCAGGGGTATACAAACCAGGCAGAAGTTTCATTTTGTCGTTGACAATATGGTCTGGCGTCACCTTGGGAGTTGCCCTTGCTCCTTTCCCTTGCCTACATCTGGATCCTCCGTAGATGTCAATTTTGCATCTGGCAAGGTCTCTAAGGGTTGAGGCTTGGTGGAAATAGAATCGCTGCGTCTGATATCCGTGCTGCCCCGTCTGCCAAGTGCTGCATCAAATGTGTTCTGTACTGTTGGTGTGTTTGCTTGACTACCACCCCGTTGACCATGGTAGTGCACAACCTGAGGGGCTTGCCCGTGTTGTCCTAACAAATGTTGCGGATATGGATCCAAATCCTTACTTGACGTTGAAAAGGTAGATACCACCGGTTGGTGATATCCATTGGATGTGCTTGACGATGGTGTGTGTCCTGATTGCGTACCCGGCAGGGCGTGACCGCTATGTTCGGCTTGCGTGGGAGTACCTGCTTCATTAGGTGTCCCAGAGCCTTCGGCTGGAGCAGCTTGGGCCACCAAGCTTCTCATGCCACCTTCAATGTCACGGAGGAGGCGGACGTATTCCTCGGGGACCAGTCCGCTTTCTTGCGTCTTGGGATCCTCTGCTACAAGCCAGCCTTGCCCGTGTCTGTATGAAACTAAAATGATTTGGCCCTCGACGAGTGGAAGTTCATTCTCATTTTCTCGTTCGAAATCAAACAATGCGACCGCTTTTCCATGCATTTCCTCGTCTGGAGAAGTGATGGTGAACTGATAGTCTCGGGAGTACCTCGACTGGTCGTATGCATTGAAGCCAGGCGATGACGCAACACTTGACGCATCGGATTCTGAATGATATCCAGAGTTATTTCCGGCGTATTGTTGAGCTTGCTGGTCTATTGGTTGGTACGTTGCGGTCGAGTGCCGAGATTGAGATTGCTCGGGGGCGTAGGCTACAAACTCGCCGCCAGGGCCGTCAGCCTCTTCACCCCGGCCCACATAATATCTTTCGCTTCCATCTCCGCTTGTACCGACATAATATCTTGTCTCTGTGCTGAAATGACCACTGTTCAGAATGGAGGATCCATCGCCGTCTCTTGAGGTCCTGGACTTTCCATGCCCTATTGTTGCCGAAGTAGACTTGTGTTTCCTATGCCGGGAGCTGACGACAGGGCTGTGGAGGTCCTCATCCTCGCTCCATGGAGGCCCGTCTCCAAAGTGGATCGGTGCCAATTCCCCGCTCTTCCCATATCCACCATCCGCAGTCCATTCCCATGATGCCTTGCCCTCCCACGAGGCCGGTGGATCAGATAACCGCCGAGATTCACCACCAGGCGTGATCATGCCCGACGGGGGTCGAGAGGGTTCCGGCGGGGGACCATAGTGCATGGGACTCACCGGGGGGTAGGCGAAATCTCGAACGATGGTGTAAGATAGGCTGGAATGGAATATTGGGAAAAGGTGAGACGCAGGCCGCGAGCGCGACGGAACAGAGCCCGTCGAGTACTGGGACAACCGGTTCTTGGAGACGTGCGACATCGGACGAGGAATAGCAGATCGGCGCGAGGGTGGCGACGTGATCAGGGGCGGGAGCGAAGGATGGTTCGGATTCGTCGAGGGAGACTGTGACAAGACTACTGCTGGAGGCGACGGGGCCGGAGATGAGCCAGTGGACATGATTGTAGCCATGGAGAGGAAGAGGCCGTGGCCAGTGTGCGTACCCTGGGATCCGTGGGATCGATATCCAAAAGCGGAAGCGAGATGTTCGTGTGTGTGTCCACTGTTCACGTGTGTGCCAGAGACAGAGGCTATAAGGAGGCTGTACGAAGGATATCTGCAGGGACGCCGGGGTAGCGCAGCTAGCTGCCGCCTAACAGTCTTGTCCCGCAAGCTGTGTCCCACCGACGCCGGGCCACGACCGGGTGCTCTTTCGCTCGGAAGCGCGGGCTGCAACGGAGGCAAATTATGGGTGCGTCGACCAGTCTCGATGCATGCAGCCTTGTGCTCTATGCTCTGCGCTTGGTGGTCTGCGCTGTGGGTTCGGAATAGGCTGCTGAGGCCAGCTGCAGTGAAGCGACAGGAGGCCGCCTGGACTCAGCCCGTTCTCCCGTACTCCCGATCTCCCGATTTCCCGACTCGAGCTGCTCTGCCAGCGCGTTAGCAAATGCCTAGACACAGACCACAGAGCACGGCGATGGGAGGGTAGCAGGTGCAAGCAGGCGGAACCATGGCAGGCGCACGGAAAGGCGGACACAGTGGACAGGGTTCATGGAGGGTCTGGTGGGGTGTGAAACCCTATGGGACCGACCTTGGGGCTGCCTGGAGGCGCTCTTCCGGCGGGGTGCGGAGGGATCGTGTCTGTTCTGTCCTGTTCTGTCCTGTTGCGTGCGTTGTGTCCGTGTGTGTGTGTGCGTATGCGTGTGCGGGGAGGCACGAGGAGTGTTCGTCTGGCGATGGACAATAGTAAGGGTGCGAAATCGAGGTCGACGGCCGTCGTGGGCTTTCGGCAGCGAGCTGTGGCGCTCTCGAGTGTCTCGCCCGGCTTGAAGCCTGCAGTGCGAGACAAAGAACACAGAAACAAGCAATTGAAACAATTGTTCCCCGGGTGGAGAAGGCCGGGCAATGGAGGGGGCTGAAGAAAGACGGACAAGAAGGGCAGTCTGAGGGCACGGGTGGTGGGAGGGTGGATCGTCTCGTGATAGGTTCGAGTGTGCTGTTGTTGTCTGGACGGAGTCTGGAGTATACGGTCGAAGGGTCGAGCAGCAAGATCCAGGTGGGCACTGGTGGGAGTGCTAAGGCAGGCTTGGCGAGTTGCAAGTTGGGTGCGGTAGGCCTGTCCGCCTGGGAATAGAGCAGTAACGGTCTTGGCCCGGGGCCGAGCAGTGGGGCGCCTGCCCTCAATGTTGAATTGGGTACATACATACCTGGTGGCCACTGTGCCCCGCTATGCAGATTAGCGACAATTCTACCTTTGCAGACACACGACAGATGAATCTACATGTTTCAAAGGCAACAACGACCTACTTTCAAAGGCACTTACTTTCCTGACATCTGTCCTAAGCCCTTGCTGGTATGATATCTGGCTCTCAACAGACGACGGTGTAATTTGATAGAGTATACGAAGTAGGTACCTAATCGATAAGCTAGAAGGAACCCCTCCAAAAGCTGCAGAGGAAAAATAAATCTGGAAGGGTACTAGGTATTATGGTGCCGCATTATTCATCACGTAAGTACGAATTATAGGCCCTGGTCATGTATTTGTCTGTAAGAGCAGCTTCCGAGTATTCTAATGCCAATATCCAATGGAAATGACCAACTTGTTGGCCTCCTTGTGTTATTGATCTGGCCCAAAAGTAGATAAATATGCATCTATAGGTATATGTAGACGTTGCTGAGCACCTTTGGCTTAGCCAGTCTATACCATTTGATATGCTATAGAAATTGGAATGGAGATCTCAAATGTTAAGCTTCAGATAGTACTATTCAGAATAGGTAGGTAGCTAACTGCCGAGTATAGACAAGGTGTTGTCCTCGACAGGGTATCACCATGCTGCGACTGGGCTTTCTGTAGGTAGGCTGAAAACCCAATTTTTTTTTTATACAAGTAGTGGTATGTTTGGTGTGCAACATCGCTTTCCATTCCACCGAGCCCGGCTTCTACTCAACACCAAAATCCTCCAGGCCATCGGTTATAACCGCATTTGTCTCGGAGCTGATGGCCTGATGGATGAGGGTTGAAAGACGCATGTTGGCTAGACGCTGCAGTGGTCGAGAAAGAAATGACATGCAGCCCAACACCGCTTTTTCCCACGCAGTAAAAAAGAGCCCACAGACGCACGAACCAACAATTCCTGCATGTCAGCAAATGTGAAACAGCTTCTGCAAGAAAGCCACGTGATAAGCTACATATACTTGGTGCATCAAGCGCATTGTGTTGGCGGTCTTTGATTCGGCAGAGAGAATGCATAGCGTTGCACCACCTACGGCCAATAAGAGCTGCAGCACGCTGTACTTAGCGCAAGTGGTACGTATGCACTACCTACCTTGCGCCTACCTTGTGTATGGTCTGCTCACTGGTCAGAGGCATTGGTGTTGAACTGTTTCTTAAAATAACTTAGATATTCCCGTGCGGACAGCCTAAAGTAATTACGTTATGGTTCGTATGTGTGGTGGAGTGCCGCTGAGATGTGTGCTTGACTTTGTGATTTCGAAGAACTGTTGTTCTATCATAGAAGTGCTTTAGGCGAGCTGGAAAATTACTCGTATTTGTCATGGGTAAAGGGAAATCTAAGCTGATAATCTAAGCTTTCGATATCTTATTCAAGTCGGAACTAAGATCGTAAGGATGATGCAAACTTTGGTGTGAATGCTGATTGGCCGATTTGTTCTATTTTTACCCGCCAATCAAAAGTGCCACTTGCCTTCTATTGCATTATACTGTCTAGAGTACTAAGTGGCTATTGAAATCGTTCAAACCACAAAATTACCTTCTAATCAAGGTTATCATCATATCCAGCATACGCGTATCTGCTGGCCAATCGATAAGGTGCGACTTACATAATCAGGGTTGACAATTGAGAGCGCAATTTGGTTTCTATTCCAAACCTTACCCTTTGATTGAACTCTGGATTCTTCACCTCCCCGCTTCTTTCAAGTCATAACACCCGATATAATACCCTCTGCGATAGCGTATCTTGCCCACAGTCACCTATGCTCACCACAGAAAGCCTGCGAGTCTCAAATAGCTCATGCAAACTCCACGCAAACGCGTGAATACGAAGGTAAATCTCATGCACGCGCTTCCTGAACTACGCACTACTACTACCACTCATGATGAAATTCTTATTGGAGCTGTCTGATCTTCCATGGTGACGCCCAACATATTACCATACGCAACAATTCTGAATCTCCTAGGCCACTTCTATGTCATTCAAAGCTATGTCTCAATACAAGCTGCCCACTGTTAACCAGCAATTACTACACCTAGGGCCCTACAGCTGTAGGCTGATCTACGGGAGGCACAGCTTCACATTACACGACCTTCAGTGAATCGACGATTACGAATCATCTACGCCAGAGACCCTCACAATGGAGGTTGCTAATGGGACATCTACTCCCCCTGCGCCTGCAACAAATGGCGAGCGGGAAGACCCGGGTGGGTACAAATTGAAGTTCTGCACAGTCTGTGCTAGTAACCAGAACAGGTATGCGATATTATGGCCATACGTAGATGATGACCCGACTCCGTGTAGCTGATGCGGTGTAGATCTATGGAAGCGCATCTCCGACTTGCACAGGCCCATTATCCAGTCATCTCTTTCGGAACCGGCTCCCTCGTTCGTCTACCAGGGCCTACCATCCACCAGCCCAACGTATATCCATTCAATAAAGTATCTTACGACACGATATATAAAGAACTTGACGGGAAGGATCACCGGTTATATACAGCCAACGGTTTGCTCAATATGATAGGAAGAAATAGACAGGTCAAATGGGGCCCCGAACGCTGGCAAGATTGGCAAATTGGCATCCCGAGAATGGAACAGGTAAAAGATCGTGGCCACTCCGGCACAGAAGGTGGCGTTGTTGACGTCGTCTTTACGTGTGAGGAGAGATGCTGGGATGCTGTCATCGACGACCTACTAAACCGAGGATCGCCTTTAAATCGTCCGGTTCACGTAATAAACGTTGACATCAAAGATAATCATGAAGAAGCATCTATTGGCGGACAAGCCATATTAGAACTTGCCGATTCGCTGAACAAGGCTGCGAAAGAGGAAAGAGATATGATGGGCGCCGCCGTCTTCGACATGGCCAGCGCTGCAAGTAGAACTTCGTTTGACGAACGAGTCCCCGAAATCATCGGCGAGTGGCAAGAAAAGTGGCCAGGCTTGCCAGCGACATGGACCCTGGCTTGGTTCTAAGCCATTGCAGTGATTTTGCTTTTTGTTAATGATACCAGGAATTAAAATTCCATTTTATGATAATGAGACAGAAATTGAGCCATGGCGGGGCCATCCAACGATCGCATGTCACCCTCACATATATGGTCTATCACGGGATAGTTTGAGGCACATGTAACTATTTGACGCGTAACCGAACGACCATGGGAATCCAGGAAATTCCTTGGCAGCGCCCTCGAATAGGCTGTGACAACGAGATATCCAAATGAATACTCAATACACTCGTGAAAATACAGTACACATAAAAGTGGCTCAGTGCTCATGAATACGGTCGCTCGCTTAATGTCAGAGGGCATAATTATTGTGGCACGGCGTTTCAAGGTGCATTGAAACGAAACAAGAGGCTCTTTTTAGAGCAAATATGATACGCAGTGGCACCGTTTCGCGTTTGTTTCCTCAAGATAAACAGACTTAAACATATACCCACGGCACGAGATGCTATTGATAGGCTACTGAGCTGAACAGCTGAGCTTAGAGCTGATAGAGCACTCAAACACGACATGAGACGAAGGCTGCGACGAAAATCATCTATGTATGACGGATGGATGGGTGGGTGGGATGGCAACTCGTGGGATCGGAAACAAGTGGGTACCCGTGCCACGCCCCACATATTCCTAGCCCTTATAGACTTCGCTAACACACCAGTCATATAACTACTATTAAATATTAAAACAGATAAGACATTAAAACAGTTATGTTAATAGTTATTAGTTATTTTATATAAGTTATATTAATAAATTTAAAAAGTTTATATTTTTAAATAACGCGTATTATTATATAATAAATTAAAAAAATATAAAATTAATATAAATATATAAATTATTAAATAAATTATTCGAAAATATGTTTTTTTTATATATAATATAAAAATATTATTTTTTTATTAAATATAAATTATAATAATAAGTTTATATAATATAATTAAAAACACGTATATATAAATAATATAAATAATTTATACGTATATATAAATATTAAAAAATATTAATAAGCGTTATTATAAATATAAAGCTTATAATAAATAAAATAATAAAAAAAAATATAAATTAAAAAAATCGGAACTTTATAAATTAAATAAATTAATTTATCTTTTATTACTTTATAAAAAGTATAAAGCTCCGCTTTTTATTTAATTTAATTAATTAATTTATATAAAATACGTATTTAATTTATAATTATAATTATTAAACTTTTTAATAACTTATAATAAATATATATTAATTAAAATTTTATTACGTATATATAAATTATTATATATATATTATATATTTTTAATTAATTTGTTATTTATTTACGAATTTTTTTTTGTTTTATATTTTTTTGATTTTTTTTTCGCGGTTGTACGTATTGTTGAAATTTGCGAGAGAACGGAACTGTTAGTCAGCTCATACAAAATAGCTAGCAACCACTAATATAACCGTTTTGGTATCCTGTCCGTTTTGGTGTCCAGCACTAGTTATATGACTGGTACGTTGGCGAAGTCCATAAGAGCCAAGAATATGTAGGGCGTGGCACGGGTAGTCGGCCATTTTAGACCTCCAACACAAATTTGAGGCAGCCTTACTTCGTACTTTGTACTTCGTATGGCCGATGTCATTCATTTTCTCTTGAACTTAGGACTATCACATGTGTTTAACAATTGTAAAGTCATAATTACTAGGGATGTGGCAGTGCGATCTGCTAGACGGCCAGCCAGTTCTAGAACATCGCAGCAGTGCTGATCATACACCAGCATTACACCAGGTTCCCCGTGTAATTATGATTTCTTGGCTAACAAATTTCACCAATTAGTTGTCCCCAGAAAACTAAATGTCATTGTACTCCGTACATGGACGAACTTACATGGTATGCCCAAACTTCTGGCTCAAAATACCTAGTCATAATTATGTGTAGTGTAGTTTGAGTGTCGCGGTTTCATAGGTAGATAGCTATGTCTGGAGTAGTTATGTACACTACTTTGAATGATAACTATCTCACTGGGTGCCCGACCATGCGCATGGAACCCGAAGCGAATAATGCTCATGCCATGATGTCCTAACAAGAGACAAACAAAAACTTCATACAAGCACATTGGACTCTTAGAACACTGTACCTAAACTGGCACCGAGCGCTTATTGACTAGCTAGCCTAGGACAAGGTTCAGAACGGTATCCCAGCCAGAGATTCCAGAGCCGGGCTGGCGCATCGACCTTTCCAATCTAGCGCAGGTACCTTGCGCTACACCGATCTTGAACCAATGCAATTGATTGGGACATGAGTGTTTTACTCGATAGGGCCTAGGGATGAGCTCCATTCTACCACCCCACAGTGCCGCAATAGGGAGGAGTTCGAGCAAGCGCACTGGGATTTACACTATAATTCCAGCCTGATTCGCGTCCCATGTCGTTGACGGACTTGAATGGCGAATGCTCGGGTCACAAGCTACGAGCACGCGGTGTCCTAATTCGGCAACTTGGTAAAATGATGAGAGGGAAATTCAAAGGTACCGGCATGCGTATCTACTGAGATCGATAGGTACAAATCAGGAACGGAAAGAGAGCGTCGGAAGAGTGGATGTGATGGGGCAGCTGTGGCGCGCGCGAATGCCTAGGTGAAAGACCAATGGAAACCGGCTTTTGCCTACTGCGGTCTTTCCTGACGTCTGTGTAAGTTCTGACCTACCCATCTGGACGAATAGGGAATTACGGGTGTTCCATGATACTTTTTCGACCCATGCGAGCAATTGCTACGCTAGATGCTCTAATTTAATGCTGTGACCGAGTAGAAAAGCACACTTTGTAAGTATTGGCCGAGTATTGAAATTCCGTGCCTAGTTTTGTAGATAATTAATGTATTGTATGAAGTACCCGGCGAACCTATCTTCGAGCAATCTACTTCGTAAGTATTACTCCCGTTGCGGGTGCTCGGATCCTATGCTAACGATGACGGTAAAGATTGCATTTCACCAGCCCCAAATGCGTAATTAGCATGAATCCCGCAGTTGGGACATCGCTAAGCTTTATTCATTAGCTACCTATGCCTATGTAGAGACTGCACGTGTAGTGCACCATAAAGATTGATAGTGTTGTATTAGAGTTGTGGAGTTGTAGCTGGGGAGGAAGCCCATAATTTCATCTTAAGATTGTACATACCTATAAGGGAATGTCGCGTGCGTGCTACAGAATAGAGTAGCACTCAGAGGACCTAGCATCGTAGTATAGCTGCATTTATCCTGGATTTCCCTAGGTATTCACAACATAACGATGAATCCAATTCGCGCAGAATCAGCATATATGCCACCTAATGCCTATCATCAAGCAAGAGGCTTACCATCAAGTTAACCTGAAAGTCCGCTGGCATCACAGTGTGTTATTGCAGTACTCAGTGTTAGTTCAGGATAGCGAGAGTAAAACTGCTAACGCAAGCTAGCTTGGTGAGACTTGCAAGCTTTCATTGGCTCGTGGGCGATTTAGTTACCCCTTTCCCTGCCGTACACTGTGCCAAAGGCTTACTTGTACTACGTACTTCGTACTACCGCCAGCAAGATTTCCCCCTGACCCATAATTCTGCCCACAGTTTCGCGCATCTCTTCCGGACTGCGCGCGACTACCGTACCTGATGCGCTCGATCGAGCCCATCCGTGATCCCGCTCCTCCTGCCTTCCTTCGCAGACCAGCCTTTTCCAGTTGCAATACATTCTCCTACCTGACTCTCCTCTTCTTGGTCACGATGTGCCGTTTCTAATCTTCCCCATACCAGTACAAATGGCCGCCGAGAGATAGACCAGCAAAGCTGTACACTAGACACCATCTACTACTTTCACCTCTGCTTTAACTACCTAGTCTATCGCTTGAAGTCGTACCAATTCCGAGGTACATACCTGCAGTTGTACATCCCTTTTTTGTTCGGTACCCGGGACCTTTTTAGAACACCGACTACCTACCACTCGCTAGCAACCAGCACATCCTTTCTCATTCTGTGCTCCTTTGGCACGTGGATCCAGGGGCTCTCACAGACAAAACATCTATTGCCAACCTCTCCGAGTCTGTGTCGTCGGATTGTACTACGCCTAACCTGTATGCCGAACGACTGTTTGACCTGACCCGTTACGACATTACTTGAGCCTGGCAGGCCTATGAGCTCCGGACACTATACGCGTAATTGATAATTAATCGCTGACTGGATATTGAATCGACTTAATCGCCCTTACTTGATAACGCCACCGACTGCTCCCGATTCGGCGCGTAGTGTACAACACAGACCGCAGCGGCAGAACCAGGACCGAACGCACGTACAAACGAACACGCAAACAAGCCGCGTAGACCATCCGAATAAACATCGGGTCTTAAGGGTGCTACATAGGATCGCACGACAGCGGCAGGGCTGGCCTGGAGACACGGAGCGCCCCTTCTTGTGTGGCGCACAATCCTTCTTGCGTCTTACCACTGTCAACTCCTTTGTCTTAGCCGGGCGAATCCACATCCTCGCCTCAGCCACCGACAACGTGCCACTTTTCTTTCGATCATGAACCCTCGCAATGCGCCGCTGTCACCTGTCTCTATAGGTGGTGGAAGTGAGTGGTCTGGACCTACAAAATATCAGCCGGACGGTCTCTACCCCAACAATCGCGGTTTGGCCTCCCCTCCAGATTCCGGAAGCCCTGGTGGAATGATGAATGGTTTTCCTGGCGGGCCCAGGAGCGTCGGCGGCCCTTCTCCTCCGCCTTCTGTTGGTCGCTCTAGTACGTACGCGCGCAGCGAAAGTGGACGGAGCATACGCGAAGAGAATACCGAGCCCGTCCTAGGAGAGCATTATATCGCGCTCAGGAGATATTTGGCCTCCACATCCAAAGATGGACGAGCAAACCCGCCCCCAAATAAGGCCCGAGACAAGCTTCTTCGGCTGTCATCCGTCCAGTTCCTCGAATTATCTACCGATGTCTTCGATGAGTTAATGCGACGACAAATAAAACGGCCACCACCAGGTGCGCCTCCTAATGCCGGACCGCCCCCATATCTTCAACCCGAACCAAATTTCCATCCCAAGCGTAATCAGGCACGGCAAAAGCTTTCGACACTTGGTTCTCCAAGATTCAGAGATCTGGCCACCGACGTCTTCTGTGAATTGGAAAGGCGTATACCAGCATTTGTAGCCAATGTTACACCACGGAGGAGCACTCCCGGAGCGCCTCCGGGGGCGCCCCCGAGCAGAACCGGCACTCCTGTCAATGGCATGGGACTACCTAGAGGGCCAAATGGTGCTATGCGACGTCCGTCAGATGCAAGCTCCATCCGTTCTGCTGGTCCTCCTAGAGTTCCCAATGACTTTTCTGTGCCACCTTCTCCCGGCTTGCCCCCAAACGGCAATTTCGATCGACCGCTACCCAAGCAGTTTCAATCAAATACGATTGTCCCGAACAAGAGCACAATGGTCGAGGAAGACGATGATGGCGCTGGGTCTAACGAGGATGATAATGATACTTTCCGATCTCGCGGCGAGAAAGATAAAACTGACATACCGCCGCCTTATTCTGACGTAAGTGTATCCGTCATATCTAGTGCATTCAAAGCTAACGTTTATTAGGTTGACAAGAAGCTTATCGATGATTATCAAAAACAAGTGCAAGAACTAAACAACAAAATAGAGGGCATGGAAACGGAAATGAAGAGAAGGGATGAGGAACTCATTGTCCTGAGGAATAATGAGCGTGAGCGTACCACCGCGTCAAATTTAGAGAAGAAAGAATGGGATGATATGCGGACAACTTTGGAAGGCAAACTCGCCAATGCTGAAAATCTAACTACTTCGATGCGAGACGAACTCGAACGCGCGAGAGACGAGCACGCTGGGGAAAGCCGAGCTTTGCGAGAGGAGCTGGAAGAAGCGCGCCAAAATGGTCAGGGCATGGGCGACTCTGCTCTTTTGAGGGAAAACGAAGAGCTTCGGATGTCTCTACAGCAACAGCAGCAGGTGACCGAAGAAGCTCGTCACGAGGCACGGCAATTCTTGGAAGAAATGAGGGCTCTTTCTCAGCAACATATGCCATCATGGGAGAAACAGACTGAGCTGGAGAAAACAGTAGAGCGACTCGAGAAAGAAACTCGCGAATGGAGGAACCGTTATGCCCGTACAAAGACACAACTCCGAAATATGCGCGCATCCTCAATTGGCCTTACGATCGAAACTAACGCAGAGAAATATATACGGGAAAAGGGCTTTACAGAAACCAATGGCCTGGTCAAAGATGTACACGTAACGAAATTCCAGATCGCCATCGACGAGCTGTTACAACGTGCGCGTACAGATGAACCAGAAAGGATTATCGATGCCATGAAGTCGGTCATTGTCAATATTCGCCGAATTACAAAAGACATGGAGGAGTCGCAGTCTGAAGATGAGGAAGTTGTCCGCCAACAACAAAAACTCAAGAGCCGCGTTTCTGCCACCGCCAATAATCTCATTACTGCTTCTAAGAATTTTGCATCTGCTTCAGGTCTTTCTCCCGTCTCGCTTCTAGACGCGGCCGCCTCACACCTCGTCGCCGCCCTCGTAGAACTTTTGCGAACCGTCAAGATACGCGCCACACCTGCTGCCGAACTTGAAGATGATGATGACGGCTCTATCACACCCGTCGAATCTGCGGGATTCTTATCCAACCGCACCACTACAACCCAGCCAGACGCCTTTCCCCAAGTAACTGAGTCTCCTTTGGCTCCACCACCTTCATTTCAGGGGCTGCGTGCGGGAATGCGCAACAGTGCAAACTCCTCTTCTTATAGCCCCTACAACTCGCCTAGAGAATCTCTCACCTCGGGTCGATCCCCGGCCCTCCCCAACGGTCACATGAATGGAAATGGCGGCTTAGCATACAATGGCCTAGATAAAGTCCTTTCTCCCATCCCTAACGGATATGAACCTCAGAACACTCACTTGGAAGATCTCAAGATCTACCTTGAGGACCAGACCGCTCACATGGTTCAAACCATCCAAGGCTTGGTAGAGTCTATTCGGGGCGACGCGCCTATGCAACAGATTAATCAAGAGATTGCTTCGATTGCCGATGTTGTAGGAAGAGTTATGACTGAGACGGAAGCCAGTGGGAATGCCGGCGAAATGCTCGAGCGTTTATCAGCTTATCGACGACGACTCCTAGAAGCCGGTGACCAAGGCAAAAACCTAGCAGCACATGGTCTCGGCAAGGATGATCGAGAATGGCGCATGTGGACGCAAACTCTTCCGCCCATTGCTTTTGAGATTGTCCGCGAGATCAAGGATCTAGTGCAGCGCATTGATCGCATGGTCTTGTCGCCTGCTAGAGAGGACTTTTCCTAGAGGGAACCCACCGACTCTGGGTTGACACCATGTTCATATTTTCGTGATATCAAAGTTCCGGCTTTACGGAATTTGTCTAAGGCGCGATGAGATACCCTATCAGTTGTGACACTTGGGACTGGGTCGCAATGGACTTTGTCTATCTCAGATTCCCAGATTTGTATTATACGACCGTGGTGACGCTAGTGAGGCACCATTACGATCAAACTTACTCTTATTATCGACTATCCATTCCTGATCTTCTCCTATCGTCCGCAGAAATTCTTCGCGGAGTAGCTATACTTCGGCTTCGTTCTATCCGGCAGTTTTCAGGCAATCTTTAGACAGCCTAGGCCGTTCTTGGGTACGTGCTTGTTTAGATACAAAGCAGCGAGTATCTATGGAACATTAGGTGCTGGTCGGCTAATATTCAATCCTTGAATCTATATTTAAACGGGGTTGAAGGAGCTCTGTCGGCTTCCACCGGTACTAGGATATGTGCTCATGACCATCATGGGGGAAGCCAGGCGGGAAACAATAGAATCGGAACGTGGTAGCTTGATACGCTAACTAGCATTCAAGTCTGTATATATGTATTAGAGAAGACGAGAACCAGGACTATTGCATAATGTAAAACAATGAGAAAATACGATATTATCACGGGAAACATTGTCAAACTGCATTTGCTACGTCCGTAGTACAAAGAATAATGTGCCTTGCGACAAACCAGCCTTCATATGGGCTACAAGGTTAACGAGTCAGTTTTGATATGTCCAACCTATCATTCTTGCTCGGAGATCTCCATAAGAACGGCACCCAGCAGCCACGTCAAGCATCCCCTCCACCACAAGCACAGGAAAAATACGATGGTTCTACTTCGTAGGTTTTACCAAATGCCAAGCATGCAGCGGACTAGGGTCAGCACACTTGCCGCTTTTTCTCAGGCTTGGCTCAGCCCATCTATCAGTCAGGTGACTGTGAAACATAAACATCAAAACGGTTTCAGCTTGTTCTAACTGTTAATTAAAGCAAGCAAACAAACCTACCTGATTAATTAATCTGTTATCAGGTACAATTACAAGTCTGTGCAGCATTGGGCATTTAAAGGCTGAGTGCCTCTCAGCTTTGCGATGATCAAACCTCCAATGGTATAGTTATGAATGCTAAGTACCATCGCAGCCAATTTCCCTGTCGGATGAGGAAGTAACATTTTTAACATATATATATACGACCTATGACTTTTCTTCTTAAGCAAGACCATCAATCTCCCCATCTTTAGTCTTAACTAGATAGGTAGGTACCAGCCACTACCGGTACCAGTCATTCACTCTACCGCCAAGTTGAAACGTACGTCTGTACTATCTCATGCTTCCCTATAATGAAATCAGTGTTTGACTTCTGTTTGCCCCAAGGCACTCTATTGTTGTCATGGAACCCAAAGCTAGATATGCAACAGAGCCGAGCGATGACCTCGCCTGGGAGGAAAACGATAGGCAGGATGAGATTTGGGAGAAATCACTTTATCCAAAGGAAGTTCGGGGTGCTGTCGGCAACCTCATCTTGAAGTATAGGCCTGGGGCCGCCGAGGTACTTCATACGCCGATTAAAGGGGGTTATAACGTCCTCTGGCGCCTAGAGTATAAGGATGGCTCATCGACAGCATTGAGAGTCCCCTTCAAAGGTACCGAGCCAACCAATGTCCTTCAGTTTCCATAGAAGAGGGTATTGACGGGCGCAGCTAGCGTCAAGTTCCCCGACGAGAAAACTCGCTACGAGGCGGCCACAATGCGCTACATCGCAGAGAATACAACCATCCCAGTGCCCAAAATATATCATTACGGGACTGCGGCAGAAAATCCTATCGGGATTGGACCTTTTATCATTATGGAGTACATTGAGCATGAGATGACAATGTCCGAGGCCCTAACAGATCCTCTAGACCCTGATGAATACCACGTCTTAGATCCCAATATTAGTGAGCACAAGCTTAACTTACTCTACGGACAAATGGCGAACATTCTCTTACAGCTTTCTCGCTTAAAATTCCCTCGAATTGGTTCATTGGTCGAACACGAGGATGGGAAGATTTCCGTGTCGGGGAGGCCCCTCACACAGAACATGAACTCATTGATTCAATTGACTGATATGCCTCCGACACTGTTACCGTCTCCATCTCAAACGTACACGAATGTCGACGAGTGGTATACCGCCCTAGCTGATATGCACATGGCACAACTTGTGTTCCAGCACAACGATGCAGTTGAAGACGAGGATGATGCTCGGGACAAATATGTCGCTCGCCAACTGTTTCGGCAGCTCGCGTCTAGTGGACGACTTACGTCTGAAGATAAGCTAGAGGGTGACGACAAAGACTCAGCCGGGTTTCTCATATACTCCTCTGATTTACGCCCCTCGAACATCCTAATCGACAAGGATCTCCAGATTGTCGGTATAATAGACTGGGAATTCGCTTACGCTGCGCCGGCTCTGTTTGCTTTCGACCCCCCTTGGTGGCTTCTGCTGAGATTACCAGAGTGCTTTGATGGCAAGTACAAGGCCTGGATGAAAGCATATGAGCCTCGCCTGGAGACCTTTCTCCGCCTGTTAGAAGTCGAAGAGGAGAAAATGCAAGCCAGCTCCGAACTTGCCAGCAGCTTCAGGCATCTAGCTCTGTCGGACGCCAAGAGCCCGCCCCTTTCAAAAATGATGCGACAGCGCTGGGAGAGCAAGGCATGGATGATCAATTACGCCGCTAAGAGCAGCTGGGAGTTCGATGCTCTTTTTTGGCGGTACTTGGACCCTAAATACTTTAGGCCCAATGAAGTAGCAGACCATCAAGCACGGCTTAGCAGCCTCACCTCGAAGGAAAGTGAAACTATGAACGCTCTTGTTAAGACCAAGATGGAGGAGGCTAAGGAACGGAGTCGAGTTCACTGGGATTATGACAGCGCGAAGGCTCACTTGGCTAGATTCATGGCTTGAGAATTATGTATACCGGCATACCATCAGCAAGCGATTATTTATCCCGATAGCGTCGCAATTATCTACCAGTATGTGTCATCAACTTGCGCCCATCTAGGTAGTCCGGATGTGTTCTGCCAAACCGTCCCAGAACGCCTAAGTGTGGTCCTTGTGGACACCTCGCAATGCCGTCTCAGAGAAGAACTACACCTTTTAGTTAGACGCACGAAATACGGCATTATGCGGTCCATCCATCGTGACGGCCTCTAGTGCGGCCTCAAAGCCCACGCTAGTCTTCCGGGCAGTAATCGTTGCCTCGTTCTGAGATGGAATTTTAACGATCTCTTAATTATGCTTTGATACTCTTCGTGGTGTAACTAATTGCTCTCTGTATGATTGACGCTCTCGAGCAATGCACAGTTTACCTCTGGTGTTTTCAATCCGTTTACAGCCGTGCTTCAGCTGGGCTGCTGAGCATAGCAGGCCGAATGGCCAACAACAACACGCAAGATTTTCTTCATCTTCTTTCTTCTCCTCCTTCATGACTAGTGCAAGGCAACCAGTCCCGATGAGGTCTTACAGAGCAGCAGGCTGCGAACACGAAAAATACGGCTTGGGTAGCGGTCCAATCACATTAAGATTCGCTTACCAAATCATCTACGCTTTAGTCTTAGCGGGGGAGGAAGAGGAATGGCCAAGATATCTCAGATTGATTTCAGTGGACCTTTGCCATTGCTCAAGCCTCTTACACTCTCTCTAGCCAGATGCCAAGTGCAACCTTCAAGTTAAATGGCAAACTAAGTGCGTGCCGTCGACTTATAGACCGTTTTATGTGTATTATTAATATCTCGAAGGGTCAGTCACTCGCTCGCAGTAGGCCGAACCATCTCCGGTCTCGGGCGAGTTGTCTTGGCATATCCAATCTGTGTTGCAGAGCTGAATACCTAGCGCATAACAATGAACAAGGGTACGCGAGATCATTTGGTCAAGGGACATTGTCAATAGTTTTGCGGCCAGGGATTGGATCATGGGTAGGAAATCCAGTGTTACCCAAAGATGTTAAAGCGCTGACCCTACAGATATTTTGACACCCTCTTGACGGCATCTTATACCGGTAGCCGTATGAAGCGACTCTTGCACTACGTAACCAGATGTCCCCCCAAAGACCCCGGACCGTGTCGTCAGGGGCTAAGTACTCAGCGGCACTTCGCCAGTTGTGCTTAGCACAACTATCTCCTGCATACACCTATCACATGGTTTCTCCTCCACGTTTACTTGGCGCCAGCACAAAGGGGGTGTGGACCGTGAACACTTTCGCTATGCCACTTCATTACTGAACATGCCGAAGATGCATGCAGTGTTAAGCGAGCCTTGCCTATATTGACTCGCTCCGTTTCTCGTGCAGTCCCCTCTTTGTCTAAGTGCAGTTGAGTATTGGGCGCTAGTGTAAGTTGACAAGGCATAATTACTCCGTATTACTTCGTGATGTACGGCAGATACCGCTACGCTCGGTAGTGTATAATATCTTCACACAATAGCAGGATATTATACGCATATACTAACCTAGGTTAGGTACTTTTGTCTATAACAGCTCTTCAGAGCTGTCTCCGGTCCAACATCCGGTCTCCGAACAGGTTAGATTATGCAGTTAGATATTCAGCTTGGCGCCACATGATCTACATTACCAGTTATTTTTATACAACGGGCGTGCATTGGGTTGCAACGAGTAGTTTCTTGTTACGCCACGATTGGGATGTAATTACGGCAAGACGAGGACCGGGATAATATTGGGTCTCAAGAAAATCAGCCTGCCGGTGGGACTAGGTCGCCTGCCGGACAAGCTCCCCTGTGAAGCTCCAGGATGAATTGACCTTCTCGTTGAATGCCCTGAGCTCCATCCCTGCTCGCGTGTGCTAGGTTAGCTACCTACTTATATGTATCATCCCCGTCTCTTGACCTTTTCACAGCCTCACTTCTTCATTACCGTTGAACGCGCCTCATAGTTAAACGATGTCGACGAATTACGTTACCGAACGCCCAGCAGGGAGGGAACACATTCCTCTCTACCCAAAGGGATTTGTGGCCGTCCGTATACTCCAGCTGGTCCTCGGCATCATTTGCTTAGGCTTAACTGCCTATGCGGTGGCGGTCTTGCCTATAAGTGGCGCGGGTTTGATGCTGTTCACTGTATGTTTTGGACCCGAGCAGACCCGAGCATCGTGAACTAATATTCGTAGGCCATTATCACGCTTATCAGCAGTGTATATATCCTCGTCGCTCACTTCGGGCCTCCCGCTGCCTATAATTATTGGGCAATCCTGGGCCTAGACATCTTCCATGCTGTCTTCTGGCTTATTTCCTTCGCTCTCCTCGCCTCTCAGGCCGCTATCGTTCTTTCCTACAACGATTATTATTTCGGCTCCAACGCAGTCACTATATTTGGCTCGGTTATTGCGGCCGCAGCTGGACTTGGCGGTGTTCAATGGTAGGATAACGACAATAACAGATGGAGGCATGTGCTAATATGATTTAGGGTTGCATACGTTGTCGCCCTCGTCCTGCACAGCATAGCATTTCATCGCCATAGAGCGGCTGGCCTTCACGCCATGCCAGGCCACTCTGCTTCTGGTCCTGTAAACGGTACACAAATTGTAGCCGATACTTCACCTGCGGAAAAGTTTGAAATGCAACCACAGCAACATCAGGCCCAGGGGTACTATTCTCCTCAGCAGCCACAGGGCGCGACCTACCAGCCACAGTCTCACCCCCAAGCCCAAGAGCTTCAACAACCACAGGTGGTACACCAGCAACAACAGCAGACCTACTAAACAGTACCCTGATATTTCACTCAATTAAAAGATCATATGGCATGGCTATCGGAAATAATGGTGCATAAGGTGGCAGATGTGATTTCTGTTAATGGGCACAGTTAATTCTGAGACAATATTGCAGGACTCAATCGCATCAGACTCAAGGAAGGGTTAGGTCTTACGACAGAACTATATGCTCTCGTGGTACTATAGTCATAATACAAGTTGCTTCTTTTCTCTACTTTTCCACGCTGGATAATTCCGGTGACGATAAAGCCATGCAAGGTTTTGCAACAATTCTGCCTTTGTTTAATCTTGCCCAGGCCTTTGAATGCTCCTGAGTGAGACACCAACCCGAAAGCGGTAGGCGAAGCACGGAAACGTTTAGTAGCAGAGAGCTTGAAGAATGCTTTGGAACGCAATTGCTTGAGTTCTTTATCCCATTATCTTTGTGCCTTGGGCTACCAAAATTCGCAACCTCTCAATAAGATGCCATATCACCACCCCTACATGCTAGCTAGCCATTTCATAGCGGTGAGCTTGCTTCTGAGATTGTCCCAGCTTCGCATATGTTCGAGACACCAGACAGGGAGGGTCTAACAATCTTCAACATTCGTCAGCTATCGAAGCACAATGGCCAACCCAGCGCTACCAGCGCTACCACCAGTTCAAGCTGAGAAAATCCCATCAGCAAATTGGAGGGATCTTCAAGAATATCCTTATTCCTTGACGGAAACTTCCAAGTATTACGCGGGAACCGACCCTGACTTGATATGGGGGCCATACTACAAAAGATTTCGGGCTGCCCGAAAAGAGAGGAGGAACTGGAATAGCTTTACCATAGGGGCTATATGGGACGGTATTCCGGCGGCGGCACAGAGCAGACCTGGAAGGATAACACGGTTTTTCAACTGGATCGCCGACCTGAATCCCCCGCCCAGTCTTCCCCTACCAGACTTCGTACCCGGGGTGAATCCCCCGCCTGAGCCCAATGTTGTCGACGACTGGAAAAACCACGTCAACATAAATGAGGACTGGAGCCCATCACGAATCGATTTTGCACGCTGGTACGGGCGGTTCAAGCACCCAGAGAACTACGACGATGAATTTTTCCGTGCCAATTACCGGACCTTGTACGAGAGACTGTGTACCTTTTGCGAGACATGGTTCGGAGCCGGGATCAATCTGACCGATTTTCGGGATAACTTGGACGACGCAGACGTCTCGCCCTGGGAGATTCCCATGACGGAGCAGTTCATAGAATACGTTGGCAATATGGCGCATGAAGACCGCGGGTACACCGAATGGAAGGACATTCTCGACGACCCCAGGCACCGCAAGTGGCTTTGCGTCGGTGTTTTCGCACAGATTATCGAGAGGAACATCTTCAATGCGCTGCTGTTCGGTGCGAGCGACGCGCTCGAGTACGAACTTGGACGACACGACCGGCGCTGGGCCCTCCAGGAAGGTAAGTTATCACTCGGTTCAGTATCTATCTGTTATCCGCGCGCGAGCCAGCCTTGGTCCCACCAGATCACAAAGAAAGAAGACCACGCTAACCGATCTCACAGGATTCACCCGCAAGGACGGTCGCCGCCAACTTGCACGCGCCGACATTGGCGAGCGTCTGATCCCAGATAAGTTCTGGGAGGACGTAGACGACCTAGCCGGGCAGACCGTTCTGATCTTCCAGCCCCTATTCACATTAATGTGTCTAGCGACCAACCGAGTGCCGCAGCAAGACGGAGCCGTCTTCTGGCAAGAAATCCACACGATCCTCGCGCTCGCGGGGTATTTCCAGGTCTGCATGACCGTGTCGCCGGGGATCTTCCACATCCTCTCCGCCTCTCCAGGCGCTCGGTATTCATGGGAAGAAGAAGCCCACGCCGACAGGGACCTGTACGAACTGACCAAGAACTTCCACGCGAGCCATAACCAGCGCTGGGACGTGCTCGCGCAGCTCAGCGCCAGCGGGCAGAATGACCAAGTCCAGCAATTGATCAATAGCTTGCCGGATGGAGGAGCAGCAGAGTACTACATGCCCTTGCCGGCGAACGAAGACGCGCGCAGAGCCGCGCGCCACCAGCGCCAGCGCGGGGGCAAGGTCATGTACGCGGTCTTTCCCAAGCTGACGCGGTACACGGCGGAGAACGTGGGCGATCCGGTGATCGATGTGCATCCGCACTTCGACCGCGAGAATCTGAACCACAGGGGCGAAGGCATGGCCATTGCGATTCTGCAACGGGCGAGTGTCGTGTACTACCAGGGGCTCGTGCACGCGCCGGCCGACATGACCGATGGTCGGGGACTCGACGAACACCTCGGAGATATAGCGTGGAGTCGCATGCGGGTTGGATTCCTCCCGTACGAGAAGTATTTCTGGGACAAAGACGGCTTGCGCGCGAGTTATTACGACTGGCCCGTGTGGCCGGAACGGCTGAATCCGTTCTGGTTCTACTGGATCCTGTCCATCGTCGTCACGCAGGTCATAGACAGGTATTTCGGGCCAGCGCCTGCTTTCGAGCGGCAGCTCTGGTATCAGAAATTCATGTACCAGCCTCTGGTGCCGCTGATCCGGGACCCGTTGTTCTACACGCTCATGTCGATGACTGGGTTCTATCTCGGGAGAGGTCACCATATGTTCTGGCAGATACAAGCTCTGAATTTTCTCGTCGATGTGTTCTTGCCATACATCTATCACGGCCAGAGGGTTCGGTTCTTCGCGTATTTTGCCGGCGCATTCCTCTGGCTCGACGAGATCGTCTTCCGTACGTTCCCGAACGTCGTTTTAGCTGCGCTGCGGGCCCTGAGAGCTGACCCGTACGGCGGCCTCAGTTTCCTATTTCGAGCCGTCGGTTTCTTGTTTCAAGCCATCGGTTTCTTATTTCAAACCATCATTTCGACTGTCTTTTGGGCTCTACGGAGACAATGATAGCCCAGGGGTGGGTTTAGACTTGCTCACCTAGGGGGGAGCCTTAGAGTCCGACAGGATCTGGAACTGAGGGATATGTGTATTGTTACGTGGGTATGTAGGAAGAGATAAGGGCTTTAGATTGTTAGCCAACCGTGTGTGACTTTCATCAATGCTGGAGCTTAGTGCTTGTGTAGTCACTTTCAGCACATTAGGTAGGAAATAGAAACAAAATGAAGTTACTCGAGTCTTGTGCGCAGCTTTGGCAAGTAGAGAAGAATCACAGATCGCGAACCGTAGAGTAACCTCGAAACTTGTTATCCGCGCTCAACGTGCGCTACTCAGCCTCCGTATAGACTACCAGTTCTTGTGTCGAAGGATTAGATCAACTTCAGTGTCCGCATATTCAAGAATGTGCTCGGGTTTGAAAAGAGGCTTCCAGCCCAACTCTTTCGGTCCGCGGTCCGCGACAAAAGTGCAGCTAACACATCATATCAGCGCCAGCTACATTGCATGCCTGAGTCACAAAGGGTACAGTATGCTGAACTTACTTTCCTCCTAGCATAAGCGACACTTTAGCTACAGGGCACCCGAGACCCTTGCCCATGGCTTCCAAATTTTCGTCATTTGCCATAACGACGGTGTCATCGGTGATGACGCCACGTTTCGCAAGGGCTGTCGCTATTGCCGCGTATATGTCGTCCCACTATGGTTTTCATTAATAAGCTATCTTAAGAGGATTAATCTCGTCAGACTGAGGCTTACCGCAAGACTTCCCGACGCAGCAAGATAGTAACCGTTCTTTCCATGGCCAGGATTTTCTCCCGCCAAAATCTTGCGCATGAGTTCCAGATACATATTCGTATTGTCACGGACATGGCACACAGGCCAAATCTATTCTTATTAGCGCCTTGCGAGAGGAAGTGCAGAGATACCTTCTAATTACTCACTGGCCGATCAGATTCAACACGATACACGCGTTTCAAAGCCTCAGCGGCGCGGACAACGGCAACCGTCTGAATAGAGATCTTGTTGCCGAAGCCTTCGCCTTCGCCATCTATAAATCCCGGCATCAGCATATGCGCATCCATCCACCACGAATTCGGCAGCGCAGAAATCCGCGGGTAACTTACAGACGATGCAAGGCGCAAAGATGTAACTGTGAATGCCGTACTTCTCCGCCTCTTCGATCACAAAATTATTGGTGCGGGTTCCCTACGAGAAAGATTAGTCATAGACGAATTACGGTAGATATATAGAGCGAAGACGCACTTCTCGCATCGACTCGATCGAAGACGTCTGCCCCTTCTGAATCTCATACAACTTCGGGTCGGTGTCAAGTATGGGCCTATCGGTCGGAGCGCCCGCATGAACTGAGAAGAGCTTAGCACCGGTGGTCTAATTATCTCGTCAACCTTCATTAGCAAAGCTGCTTCTAACTGCAACAACATCAGCATACGCACATGAAGGAAGTGCGCAGTGCGTCCGGTATTCTTCTGCGCCGCAGCCATGGCCTTGAGAAAATACGACTGCGAGGTATAGGGCCACGGGGCGATCAAGTGATACACAACGGTGATGTTGTTGTCTACGATCGCAGCCCAGACCTCGCTCTCGCTGTAAGCGTCGAAGGTGAGAGGCTCGGCGCCATACTGCTTGACGGCCTCGGCTTGCGCGGGCGTGCGCACGAGGGCAAAGAGCTTATTGTAGGCGGGAAGCTTTGCTTCGTTCCATCTCGCGAGTACTGGGGAATTTCTAAGATAAGCTACTTTGATCTTGGAGGGATATGTGATCTCAGCAGTCGTTCGAGTTACACAGAAATCGACGTTGCATTTTTGCAAGGTGCTCTGTGTAACAAGCAACGGTTCGGGAAGGATAGCGACTTACATGAGCCGCCTAGGTACCCAGAACCTCCCGTGATCAGAATATTATGAGCCATGGTAACGAAAATTTAGGTTGACGGCCCAGGAAACAATTTTAGTATTGCTTTATTGAGAAATAAGATCAGTGATGATTGGCCAATACTATATCACCAGTGATGTTACACAAATTGCTAGTTACACAGCCCTTAGAAGAGAAGTTTATATATGAAGAGGCGGGGTGGGAAGCAGTTGGAGAATTAATTACCCGCAATTACTAATTAAGATACCTGTATATTTTCGGAACAACTGGTACGAACTTGTTAAAAAGGCCGGATGAATTGTTGCAGTATTGGAAATCGGATCTTACATCTAGCTCGATTGTAACGGGTTTATAATCAGAATCCAGCAGGGCCAAGACACCGACCAAGTTATAGGTTACGTCAGCAACGGGACTACATTTCAATTGTCTCGCTAAAGGCAATTATAAATACGATAAAAGTATTTTTTCTTTCGACTTTTAAAACGCATGTTCGAAGAGGGTACGAAGTATCAATGCGACAAAGATGGTCTCTCGCCTTGTGCAAGATGAGTCATGAGATTAGGTATAGGCCGGCCGCATCGGGCCATGTTTCAGATTCGACTTACAAGAAATCATTAGGAGGAGGTATAACTGAGTAAATAATCATAAAATGTTATCAGCTGTAGTTATCAGGGGAAATAGGGGAATCGTTGCTTACCATTAGGATATTTGAGAAATGCTCTACCTTACGGTATACAACTTTGCAATATTTTCGGGGATCTCAGATCATAAGCACTTCTACATTCATAATAGAAGACCTAACCACTACCCCTCCGTTTGAAAATAGCTCATATGACACTATTACTATAACAGCCCTCACCCATCACGTACATCTAGGCTTAGTTACCAGTAGCATCATGAACAAGAAATTTATGACTGTTATATATGATGATCGAGTGATTCGTTCATTCCTTAATTAGGCAATTCATATTGTTACTGTTACACAATGAGATTAATCACGAATGGCTACCGTCTTCTAGTCTATTTTGATAAAGATGGTTGAACGGAGATGTTCCTCGTAGGATTTGCACTACTATTCCTAATTTTACGTGTAATTGAAGAATGCTTTGAACTTTTAGGTTTGATGATGATTGAAGAGACATCAATAGTAGGAGATGTCTGTGTTAAAACATATTGAAGGACTTCCCATAGCTATGGTCTGAAGAGGGTGAAATGATTAAACTATAGATAGACAGAATGGCTAACATCTATTGCCTAATTGCATAAGAATCGGAACAAAGAGCTGCGCCTAAAGTTCATTTCTAGTCATGATATGTATAAACAACGGATGGGTTACCCCTTATACGTGATTGGCCGCTGTACGAAGCATACACACACCATGGATCCTCTACTTCACAATAAAGGATTCCTATAACCACGAAATAGGATATCCGACGATCCTCACTAGTATCTATATTCCCGAGTCTAGTGTACTGTAGCATTGCGTTCTCGACTACTGCGCCCTTGCAATGACATTGCTAGTACTAAAATGACGAGCTATGTGACGTCGGGAGAGTCCCTGTGAGTAAAGCCTCATTTCACGAATTGATTAAAAATTTTCCCCTGGATGATGGATTTTTATCTCGACTAATCGAATATGAAGACTTGAATACAATAGCTACCTTATATCGTCTCAGATGAAATCATTCGCTGAAATTTGGTATGCGCGACCTCAGGAACATTAACTCCACGAGGAAGGGGTGTTTGACGACATACGAGAAGTACAACTAACACCGCTGCATCAAATACTTGCTCTTTGCTAGAGAAAAAGTTCTTTCTGTCCAGATAGCCACGTCTTGCATCGTGAAATGCCTCCAGACTTCTTCACGAAGCCAAGTTGCCGTTTAAGAAGAATCCCGTGACGTTCTGGCTAAAAAGGGGAACGGCATCCTGCCTTATTGTTTAAGGGTTCTTCTCTCCGCTTAAAATTGAGGGCAGTTCGCTCCCAAGCTCTCAAATTTTATATACCTAGGAACTCTCGTAGTTGTCGAATATTGTTTCCACTCAATAATTAGGGCACGCAATAGTATTGCTAAGGTCAGTCAGTATACACGTCAGGGTCACGGCGTCCTCCTTAAAGCTGTAGATAAATGTACCTAAAACTAAAAACATCTATCACCTCGAATGAGGACAAGAATAAGTCGCGAATCTATCTCCTCGTCTACTGAATATTTTCCGAAAATTTAAGACGAGAAGAGAGAACTTGAGTGTTTGAGGGTATCAATTAGTACCAACAAGCAGAACATCTTCTTTCTATGCAATTCAACCATGAACGCCAAGCTAGCCAGCTATGTAACTCCAATGTCCAAAATCCAACCCCTCGCCCGAGCCATACATCCGCTGCTTTCACTCTGCCAAACCAACCAAAGCATGCCATCCACATCTCCTCCCGCTCGCCATGCCATGCCATGCTTATATCTCCACTTCATTCCACTTCATTTGCTCATCATCGGTCCCCCCATGTATACATGTACACTCTCTACGCTCCGTGTAGTTATATACTTCGTATGTGCTTCGGGTCAGACCAGCCGGTCGTTCGTCCTCGGCCACAACTCTCCACAACAGCAGCAAATCTACCTATCTATCATCTATCTCCTCTTCCAATTCTGGCAAGTATGTATGTTATGTATGTATGTATATGCAACACTCCCACGCACGTAACTGTAGGGGCGTAGTTCTATATCCCACCCGTGAAGCCAACACCGTTAATCCCCAGTCCGGAATCCATCCAGCTCTGCCAATCAACGACCTCATTCGCATCCATGTTGACATCCTGATCATCACTCGCGACTGTTCCCCCATTCCCACCCCCATTCCCACCACCTCCCACAGCACTGTACCCAGTGAACGCATTATACCCGTTCCACAACCACGGCGGCGGGTGATCGTCCGTGACCCCACCGCCCGCCGTATCGGCATTCATCTGGAGTGCCTCTTGATTGGGCAAGGCATCGACGCCGCGCGTGCTAAACTGCTCGATAGGAACCGTAGGTTGTTGTGCGGAAGATTTGTTGAATGCTTGCGGATACAGCGCGTCGCCGGATAGAATCGTATGGCGCGCGAATTCGCCGGAGTCGGCGCCGAAGGCCAGCGGGAACAGGTCCTGTGGGCTGAAGAACGGCTCGTTCATGGCGGAGTCGAGATCGTTGAAGTGGACTTCGGATGTTTTTGCTAGGGATGGGGGGTGGGGGGATGTTGAGGGTGTTTCGGGGGTGTTCATGTTATTGGTGTTCGCGGTATTGTTGCTATTGCTGTTGCTACTGGTATTGTTGTTATTGTTGTTTAATAGCGTGATAGGCGTCCACTTCGGCTGATCTTCATTCCCCATACCAACAACCCTGCGCCAGCGATCCCTAGCGATCGTGCAGCGCACCGAGCTCGGCAGGTGCTGGAAGCTGGCGGGGGGCACCTTATTATGTTCTTCGACGTCGAGCTCCTGCGCGGCCTGCGGGTTGGCGCGCAGGCGCGCGATCTCGCTCTCGCGATGTCTCTTAGCCTGGATCATCAGCTTGCGCAGCATGGCCCAGATCACGGGTTTCGGGGTCTCGAGCTCTTTGGCCGCCTGGAAGGTGGCGTTGAGCGCGATCCAGCCGCGCTCGACCGACGGCGACCAGTGCCGCCGACACACCTCGAGCAGCAGGTACGCGACCGCGTGCCATTGGTTGTAGGTCTGGAACAGCCAGCGCCAGCGGCGGATCTTCTGCTCGGCGTTGAGAACTCGGCTGTACTCGACGACTTCGACGGAGGCCATGAACAGCCGATCGCGCACGTCCCTGGGAAGCTCGTTCCCGGTAGACGGCTGCAGGGGTTGGTAGATGACGAGGCTCATCTTGGACATGATGAGCCGTGCGATGGTGGCGGACACCCAGTTGAGAAGGTCGGCGTCCTTTTCGGGGGATGGCTTGAGGTACTTCTGGTCGATGTGTTCATACATCTCAATCAGCTTGTCTTCGTGTTCTTCTAAAGTGCTATGCGACGGACACGGCGACATGCCACTTGTGGCGGCATGTAATCTCCTGGATAATCCGCAGACTTCGTACCGAATTAGACCGAAGGTCATGTCTGTCGAGCCTACACGTTCTGGTGGGAACTCGGTCATTTCAGGAGTGAGATCGGTGTCATTCACGTTTAAGGGGAATCGGGTGTCGAATGAACGCTCTACGACAGTCAGTTCGCAACCCTGGTCTTCTGCCGATCGAAGATCCAAGACACAGATGGCCCACCAGAGCCTTCGTCGCATCTCGATATCAAAGGGGGTGATGTTGTCGAAGTGTGTTCCATCTCGGTGCAGGCCGAGCGACTGAGCAATCTTGACTACTAGACCAGTGAGGGTCGACGAGAACTTGGTGTCATCGTACCGCCGAGCAAGAATGAGGAACAGGACAAAAGCCTGTAACACAACTACTTCCGAAGTTGTTACACAGTTCGCCTTTGCCAAGGCTTGCTCCGTAGCGAATCGGTACCGTGCAGTTAATTGTTTCTTCTCAGCGCCAAAATTCGTCATAACCTTGTCACATAATCGGTTAGCAACGGAATGCAAATCCTGAGTTAGAGCGGCTTACATCTTCTGGCTCCATTGAAGTGATGGCGGCGAAATAAATAGAAAACAGCAGAGCTTCCACGGCAGGACTGATGGTGCTCATGTCACGCCGCAGTTCCTTGATCGTTTTGGTCATTGTCGGTACATGAACAAGCTTCACTAAGGGGTCCACGTTTTCCATATAGACCTGCCAATAGAACAACATCTGCGACGGCAACGGGTGGAGCGAGCGCAAGTCGACGTTGGACGAGCTGTATCCGAAAATGAACCCGTGATGGTCAATGTGTTGATCCTTTTGGGAGCCGAGCACGACTGGAGAATCTTCGTCGCCTGACGAGTCGGAGGATTCGTCTGTGAAGCGTTGAGTTTCTAACCTCAACGCCTCGATCTGTCTAGCGAGTTAGTATATGTTTATGTATATAAATATATATATGTATGAAAAGGTAGCCCATCATCCCTGTGACCAGCATGCGCACCTCTTCGGTAATCTTGGACCAGAATGCGTTGTTCACGTATCGGACCTTGCCCTTGTCGCCCATGACCAACTTGCCGTAGTCTTTGTTGACATCGGTTGCAGAGTGGCCTCTCGCATTAGCAGGATTACTGCTGGCCGACGAGCCCCCGGTTCCTGGCCGGCGCGGCACGGAGTAGCCGGGAGGTATGTTGCTGTTGGGCGCAGGCGAATGGTCAACCGGCGGACTGGCCGTCAGCCTCCGATGCTCGTTCTCGTGTAAGTGTAAGGGGTCCGATGCCGCTTCGGGCGATTCGCTGTTGGCGGCGTGCTTGTACGTCTCAAATTCGATCTGCCCGCTGAGATCTTCGACGATGCCCTCGAGCTTCCGCAGCCGCTTCATTAGCTCCATCTCGCGCTCGCTCGTCTGCTTCGGCGGTGCGTTCGGGTCCTTGGCGCGCGGCCGCCGTGGCGCTCTGCCCGGCGCAGGGAAGACGCATTGGATCTGCGCCTTGCGACAGTTGCCGCACGGCATGTGCTTGTCGCAGCGCACTTTGCGACGACGACATGTTACGCAGCTCCTGGGATTGAGCGCTGCCGACGGTGTGGCGAACGGGTCGAGAGTGATGGGCCCGGTGATGAAGGAGGGGGCTGCGCTCGACGCCGGAGCTTGGCCCATGGGCGGCGTGTTAGTCGTTGTGGGTGTGTGGTGGTTGCGATCCAGGGGCGTTGACGAATGAGGCGAGTCGCCGGCGTGCATTACCGGTGAGCGGCCCGATGAGGCCATCGTGGATGGCGTGTTTGCTGCCGAGGCATTCATTGTCGGGGGTGGCGGGGATGCCGAGGACGACCGGTTATAAGGGCGTATATGCGCTTGCTTACTTCCGGGTAATGCCCTGGACTCATGAAAGCAAGTATTATGGCCCGGGTATCCTATCTAGGCAGCAACAGATAGAGATTGTAACGACGAGAGGGGAGAAAGAATATGTAGGGCAGATTGTCGAGTTGATTGTTTGCTTCTGGTATATTTATGAGTTGGAAATGGTATTAGTTAGTATTTTTTTCGTAGCTTGTAGCGTAGAGCCGCCGAGCGCGAGACTGAGCTATAATATGATTTCACGATTTTTGCCCCTTGTTCCTTGTCCTGATCACCTGCAGCTTCAATCCTGCTGCATGCAACGTAGTGTGTAACGCGGCAGGTTTCAGACTCTTCTGTGGATGCAAATGAATTGTTATTTTGGCTATTCTTCTCAAGCTGTTTGTTCCAGCAGAGTGTGTAAGCAGATGGAAAGGTTCAGTCATGTGGGATCAACAGAAGAAAGAAAGACTCGTGCAGCAGCAGCAGCAGGCGGGCGTGGAGGGGCATGAACGAATGCATGGACGGGTGGGAAAAGATTAGATCAGAAATAGGGTAATGGGGCTTCGATCGACTTGGCAGTCCTCGGGACCCAGCCATGATTACTTACCAACAACCAGTATAAAGAAAGCTTGGCGGGCTAAGCTGTATTAGTCCTGAAGGACTGTTGCAAGCCAACAAGGATTGGCTTGAGTCATCCCGATCGACGCCGCTGGCCTCATGCCCATGTAGGCTAGACTGAGCTGCAATGCTCGGAATGCCTAGCGGCGTCGGAATTGAGAGCTCTGTTATTTATATCCCCGTCTCTGTAAATAATAATAATCTTGTCAAAATTGTTGGATAACAAGGAATTAGTTAATCAAATGGGCATCTAGCTTGTATTAAATGTCTGTGTGATGGACATGTAGAAGGGTTATAAGTGGGCGCGACTACGCATCTGCTGTCGGAAGTGGCCGGCCGAATCCTTGTATAAGCGATTGAGGTGTATGCTGAAAATCAATCGAGTCATCCGCTTCTCTATATATGTATATGTCGTAGTTAGATTCCGAATACTTTATAAATCGGTAGCATTTCCGGGAAATGTTATGCCCGGCGGGCGGCTTCGGAGCACGGCTCCATGTCTCGAAGTCATGAGGATCCGGGGCGTGCATCTGTACCAACTTTCTGACCTCGCAAAATCACTCCGCATAGATCTGTCGTTCAATATTGGACGAAACAAGGGGGTGGCCGACTCCCGGTGCTGGAGTTGCATTCAGCTGCTATCCCACACGAATCTCCGTGCATTGCGGGGATCAACTTATATATGGCTGGGCTTGCGCCAGAAAGGCATCCCGACGACGGCGGTGTCCCGCTTCAGAACCTGAGGATCCCAGAGCACGCAGCAATATCCGCTTATCCCCGCGGAAATGTTACATTGATATTCCTAGTGGAACAAACCATCGGACGCAAGACTCACGATATCCGCATACAGATTGGCGCTCGAGCCCTTTGATTTGCGATGGAACGAAGGAACTACTATGAAGGCTAGCATCATAGTTCCTCTGTATCAACAAGAACATGATTTGAGCAGTGTGGAATCAGACAGCAGACTCAAGATGGCCTAGAAAGTCTTCTTTGTCGTATCTGCTTAGCAGCTGGTCTTCTGTCCCCCTGTTTCGCCGATTGCATGACTGCTCGAGGAATAACCTGAATCACTCTCGGTCGTATTCTTACATGTAAAGCCATGATTCATAGCTTAGCGAAAGCGCAAGATGCGCCTGTGGAAAGACGGCACGCATTTACCACAGCACACATCTCTTCTGGCATTACCCCTATCCCTTTAGTCACATATAATTCCGCATGAGTTGATACCAATTGGTAGCGAATTGGGTTTGATAAAGATCTTCATTGCTGATAGGAGGCATTATTTCAGCCTCTATGTACGTTCAACCTGTTGGCAGCTAATTAAGACAGTCGTGTCGTTTCATATGCAAGCCAACCACGGGGTTACATAGTAGTGCAACGCCGCGTACCTAGGTATGCTGTGCAAAATAAAAGCCTAGTCCGATTATAGGCTGATGCTGCCAAATGCGCCTACCATCGCCAGTGTTCTATGAATAGCTAGGTACCCAGTCCAGAGAATCATCATACGTGGTACCATTATCCCGAATTTTTGAGCTCCTCGTACCGGTGTTCCCCAAGAGCCAAAACGCCATACGAAATATCAAATTGAACGGGTAGACAGTGCCACGGTGAGATGCTCATCAAAAAAATTTGTCCGATCAACGGCATGCAAAAGTAGAGGCTTGGTGTGATATGTTGCGTCTGGCATGACGTGGCTGATATTATACTCTGCGTCGTATTGTGAGACCGGTACTTGAAGAATCGGTCAAGCCGTTGAGTTTTCGTCATAATGTGCGGTTATCTCAACGAGCTGCTCTATTCGGGGAATTAGTTCGGGTATCCGGAACGGTTTGGAAATAACGTCATCCTGCGAGACAATTAGTATGGCCTCGAGAGTGCTCGGTGCTTCTTATTAGCTTACCACTCCCGCCGCCTTTGCATTCTCGATCTGTTCTGGTCGTGCATAGGCTGTGACTGCAATGATAGGGATATGGCTAACGATGATGCCATCTCGCTCAAGTTGGCGGATTTTACGTGTGCAAGTCATGCCATCCATAACAGGCATCTCCAAATCCATCAAAATGACCGAAATATCATTACCAGAAAATTCATTACCATGCCAATAGCGCGATGCCTTTAGCACCTCTAAAGCTTCGCCTCCATGATTTGCCACTTTGGTGTTATTACCAACGTTGCGAAGGGACCTCTGCAACACCTTTTGGTTGACTAAGTTGTCTTCGACTATGAGAACGTCAAATAGCCGGCGGCCATCTTCGGAGAATCTTGGTTCTGGAGCAGGATTCCTGGGCGAACGCATGGGGACATCCTGTACGCTAGCTTTCGGCTGTCGAGTCTCGACCGTGGTAGAGGATCCAGGGGCCCGGGTTAGAGGGGGAACTGATGATACAACTTTATTCTCGGTTGGTGGAACGTTCGTCTGACGACTTTTGACGTAAAAAGAGAACGTGCTACCAACGCCCTTCTGTGAAGTCACGCCGATCTGGCCGCCTTGCAGCTCTGTCAGTATTCTAGAGATGAAGAGTCCTAGACCAGATCCTCCATATTGGACATGGGTGCGAGGAGTTGCTTGCGAGAAGCGCTGGAACAGAAGCTTCTTCTCGTGTTCATCTAAACCCCTGCCAGTGTCCTCAACGGAGAAGTGGAGATTCACTTTCGCACCAGAACCCCAGTCAGGCTGGTCTGTGAGATCGTCTTGGTCGGATCGGTCGCTCTGGAAATATGTTATCCCTGACTGAGTCATCTCACTAATATCTGTCGATGCATCGAGTGTTACAACGATGGACCGCTTTGGATGTGATTGCGTGAACTTGATTGCATTGGTCATCAAATTAATCAGAACTTGAAGAAGTCGCGAAGGGTCTAGCTTGACCCAATCGATACCCATATCAATGTAACGATTCTTGACCTGGAATTTCATTTCAATGCCGTTTGTATTGAGTTCTCCTTCGAACATCTTCAGTACTCGCTGGACAACCGCTAGGGGCTGTACGTCAACAGGGGTAACAAGGAGGAGTTGCGAATCCAACTTGGACAACGTCAAAATGTCGTCGACAATGCGTTTTTGATGGCTTGCGCATAAACTGATGGTATTTGCCGCCTCAAGACAGCCCGATAGAGCGAGCTTAAGGCTCTCACTTACGATAGAGCCGTCCTTCGGTAAGATATGGGTGGTAAGGGTGCCGGCTATTTCATCCGCGCACTGAAGTATCGCGCTTAACGGATTGCGCATTTCGTGACTAGTGATGTCGATGAAGTTTTCCTGTTGGCGCTTGAGCTCGACAGCTTCCTCTCTACGGTGCATTTGGATCTGTTCGGCTAACTTCTGCTGTGATATGTTCGTAATGCATCCAAAAATGCCTTTGATCCCACCTTCGGCGTCTTTCTCCGGATAGGCACTCATCAGCACCCATGTGTCAATGATGACCCCTCCTTCGTGGCGAGAACATTTGAACCTAAATTCGTGGGTGATAGCGATTTTCTCCAGGACAAGACGCCGCCATACCGCCTCAAGGGCTGGTCGGTCCTCGTCTTTCACGCTTTGCATCCAGTTATTGACGCTCTCTGACCTGTTGTGTCTGGATAGATCCCACCACATGTCGTTAGAGTAAGTAATATGGCCCTGTTGGTCGGCTATGAACATGCCAACAGGGGCAAACTCTGCCATTCGTGTAAACTTGAGCTCGCTCTCCTCAACCTCCCGGGTACGTAGGTGTAGCTGCTCTGTGAGCTCCTGGCGGTCTCGTAACGCCATCTGAGCTGCTCTTTGGCCTCGGCGAATCTCTTCTTCGAACAAGACAACTGATGCAAGTGATGTTGCCAACTGTCTTGATAGCAAATTGATGAAAAGTTGGTAATCTTCGTCAAATGGCCGACGAGGGTTGATACCCATCACGATGAAACCGACGACGCTGTCGCTTCCCGTTGTTGGATGTACCGGGAAGATGACGATTGAGCGGCATGGTTCGCCACCACCCCTCCAATCGAACCCATCCATAAGCCCCTCAGGCAAGGTCCCTTGTTCAGCAGACAAGTTTACCGGTCTGCCATGGTTCGACATGGATTCCCGCATATATGGCGCAAAACCTTCATTGCTTGTCTTTAAGTCGAGAGATGCAACTAAGCAAGGATGATCCGGAGGGACGCCGAGAGATGCCTCCAAATTCAGCTGGGGTGGGTTGATCCAACTACCAGAATGCATTGAGCAGATGTCACTCTCCTGCTCCTCTACAACAGAGTAGACTATATTAAACGGCACGTCGTCTTCGTTGTACTCAAGCCCTTTGTTCACTTGAGTCCAGAAACTCTTGATATCTCGGGCCAATGAAGTCTTCTCTCCTACTTCGCGTAGCGTGAGCATCATCCTTTCAGCCATTTTTCGTCTCGTGTTTTCAAAGGCGGGATTGTAAAGACCGACGACATTCCCATCCTCTCCAACTAGCGGCACGACCGACCAGGAGAAGAAGGTCTCTTCATCAAACCGACCACGCTGTATGATGAAGCGATCGTCGTTCTTCATTGTCGCTTGACCCGACTCCCAGGCACTCTCAAAGATTGGTTGAATCTCTTGCCAAATCTCGGCCCATGCGACCGGATAAGTCGAACCCATCAGTGTCGGATGTTTTTGCCCCGCCATGGCGACGTACGCTTCATTATATATCACGGTGAGCTCTCGACCCCAGTAGAGTGCTGCAGGATGAGGACTTCCCATCACTAGATTGGAAATAGTGCGGAGCTCTAGCGACCATTCTTCGATAGGGCCGACTGGGGTTGACGCCCAGTCTCGTGTGCGGGCGAAATGAATATGGTCCGGAAGATCGGGAGTCAGGGGAATCCTGGTCCAGTCAAATGACGGCTGAGGCAGCGATACAAGAGCTTCAGGAATGAAATCATGGTTCTGGTAGATGGCCATCGGTCCTCCTGCCTCATGGTCAATTTCTGGTCGAACCTGGCCCTCACCATTTATATCGTCAACGTCGCCGAAATAATCCGGATCTGTAATGATGACGTCGCTGGGGGTTTGAGGTTGGGCGATTGGCGTCAAGCCTCTGCTCCTCGATTCAATACTCGCCTCGGGCTCTAGGGGCGGCTCCGGAGAAGTGTGGGCGACAGACACAGCGCTTGTATTGGCACTGACGAAGCGAAACCTGTTTCTAAGAGTAGAACCAGTCCAGTTGACACCGCCATAGTAGTACGATGGCGCAAAAGCATCGGAGTCTCCCGTACCACTGCGACCTGACTTGACCCATGTTCTGAAATTGTCGAATTCAGCCTTCCCATCTTGACCCTCCTGGATATCTCCGAACACTAGCTGGCGGACACGATCGGATACGTGCAGCGCAGGGTTTGCATGCAAGATCGAAAGGAGACCAGCAGGTGTGCTATTCAAGGTACTAAGGCAATCAACAATGAACGTGGGGCGATCGTCGTTATCGAGTAGCTCCAATATGCCAACACTCTGAAGCACCTGCAGACCCGGAACGGAAGTTTGGGTATCGGGGCTCCGATTCAGCGTGGCAGCTTCGATAGAAGACCAGCTGCCCGGCGTGCTCGAAGACCTCGCCGGGCTCGCTGCATGAACAGTCCCCCGTGCCAGTTTCAGAGTTGTCACCTCGGTGCCATCACGCACTGCCTTTAACATCGTCGTCGCGTCCAACCCGGTGTAGCCGAGTGGTCGGCTGAGTAAGTGCCTTTGTCTGTGGGAGAAAAAGAGGGGGGATGTCAGTCCGTCCACCAGTTTCGGTGGTAGAGTGGGCCTTGTAAAGCTACTTAGGTCAATTTTCCGAGGAGGGGAGTGGCGAGCCCGTTGTCTCTTTGCAGGGGGCTGGTTGCTGCCCTTTCCCCCGGCCTCGGCTTCTGACTGCCGCTTTGTCTGTACCGATCGGACCTGAGGCGACTGTTGCGTATTATTTGGAAGTTCTTGTCGGCAACTCGCTGCGTCTAATGAACGATCTTTCTGACTTTTCTGATCTTGTCTATGCGCTTCTGATGCAGTAGGTATCAAACCATAATGCCCTATCCCCGTCGCAAGTTCCCCGGATCTTCTCGTCTTAGGTATACTCTCATCTGTAGCGAACGTGTATTGACTCTCCCGGACCGCTGTAGTGAATATGTCTTGGACGGCGACGGGGGAGTGTTCGGATGCAATGCTCTGGTGAAGAGGAGCTGCCGTCGATATGGCGCCCAATAGTGCTGGATGATGAAGTTCGTTATAATTCGTTTCTCGAGTCATGAAGCGGTCTTCCTATTTCCTGGATATTTGATTGATCACCACGTGTTAAGCTCCCAGCTCTAGGCCTGAGTACCGTCCTTTCTGGGAGGTATGGAGAGACGAATAACTGTTCGGCCGTGGCCATTGACGGATCCGAGGGGCAAATACGCAGAACTCAGAAGGCAGAAGAAAAGCAAAGCTCCCTCTCTCAAGTCCAGCCTGCTGCTGTCGCAAAGAAGCTCCGACGGAGAAATGCCAGTTCAGAGAGAGCGACGTTCCCCGCCAACACTCAACCTATGAACAAGGACGTGCGAAGCCGGTCAACTTTGTTTCAGCTGGCTTCACTTGCGAAGGCTCGATGATTCCTTGTAGGCGATCCGAGTAGCAGTAGCAAGCAAGGGAGAGTTTCCAGATGCCGCTCCAGTAGACGGACACGCACTACCCTCCAGCGAAGTAGAGAGCTAGACGAAACGAGCGGAATGGTATGGTGAGAGGGTAGGGGAGCAGACAAGGGCCACTGGCAGAAAAGTGGACGAGCAGTTGTCTGTCAGCCAGCGAGCCAGACAAACAGACAGACAGACAGACAGCACAATACGGTAGCAGTACGAAGTACACTACGCTCACTTGCTGAACACTATGTAACTGGACTAGTGGTATGTGGAGAGGTGGAGGGGGATGTGGTTTGCGGTTTGGTATGGACGATAGTGCAGGCAGTATTAGTCTACTAACCTAAGGTTAGATAGTGTCGAATTAGGTTATGTAGATAGTGCATGGAAGAGTACGAATAGACAGACGTTACGGCATGTACCTGCACCACTGCACCGTACCAAGCAACCTAGGACTTGTCTACAGAAGCAGACCTGTGCAGACAGACGCCAAGTCAACTGTAGCGTACGATACAACAGCAACTGGATAGTAGCGTACCTACTCTATAGTAGGTAGATATCTCGGCTGCGACTACTGACTGCGGCGTAGTGTAGCGGAGGGCCAAGTCTTCAGGACACAGCGCGTGTTGGAGCGATGTCTTCAGATGCGAAGCAACCTCGAAGAGCAAGAGCAGTGCGGACAGCGCAAGAGTATAGGTAGGTACGGTGGTGTATATCAGGTAGGGTGCGAAGCGTCGAGGGGCCGGAGACGTGCTACTGCCAACTATATTACTGCCAGTGCAGCGCCTGTGAGCTTGTATACGAGCCTGTACGGTGTATGCGGACATGCGTGTGGTATCAACATCAGGACGCAGCCAGCCATGGCACCGTCTCAAAGAGTGAAAAGGTGCCCAAAAATCGAAATGAAGACGCAAGGGTCTGCAGCATGTCGGGTGTTCCAGACCTAGAATAGACCTCTCAACGCCACGGGTAACCCCTGCACGGTGCTGCGGATCCAGCCAGGACGGCCGGTAGCTTAGGGAAAGTCATGGTGACGATCCTCGCTCGGCCAGGCAAGACCTGGGTAGGATGGGCCGTCGCTTGCTGATCAACCCAAACCCTAAGCAGAGCCTAAGCTCGACTCGGTCAAAGCACCCAGCGGGGTGGGGTTTACTAGCGACCTATGCGCATTAAAATGCCTTCGCGTTAGCACTGCAGCACGGTAGGTGTTAGCCCGGGGTTCTGCCCGGGGCTGCCTCGCTCTTCCATTGGCTCTTCTGGGGGTTCTTCTTGGCGGTTCCTTGCGTAGGGGCTCAAGGTGAGTGGTCTTGGCATGGCTGAGGGAGCAGCAAGGGATCGGTGATCGCCCTCAAGATGCCGCACACGTTACCGCACTCAGTACGGAGTACGCATACCGCAGCGTTGGATGGTGATACAACAGGCTGTCATTTGTCGATGGTAGCACAAGTTATCGAAAAGTAAGAATCCCATGACTTATACCTCGATGCGTATGTGCTACCTACCATATTATTACTTATGTAGAGATAATCCCAGCCAGATGGTTCACACTGTTCATCACCATGTTAAAGGAGTCCAGTTCCAGGTTTGGCTACGTTATGAAGTGAGAGACGGAATTCCTACCGAAGTACACTAAAATAAGTACGGTACTCCGATAGCGAGTACGCACTGCAGAAACAGCAACGTCATATTGAACGAATACGTGTAAAAGGCCACTGTCTATATCTTCCCAGACCAGCCTACCAACGGGAGTTGGGTCGGAGGAATTCCTAAAGAAAGTGATAGACTTCACTAATAACTTATAAACCCACTGTACTTAGTACTACCTGCCTGCATGTGCTTGTACGCTACCGGTAAGTAAACAGTCCATGGTAAGTATGAGGAATGGCCTGCTTACTCTTATGTATCTATATAGATATCAACGCTAATCACTTTTTCTTAGATAGCGTACGCTAGATTATTAGTAGATTCTCTACGGAGGCCACCCAAGAGAAACAATGCCACGAGCTTCTGCCACGAGTTCGAATCGCAACTTGGGTGTTGTACATAAGAAGGCTTTCATAACGAACGGGCTTTGGGCCACCAAATGATCAGGCTACATGTGCATTACGTGGTTCATAGCTTAGTTATTGTCACGGCCACCATGTCGCCTGATAAAGCGCGTTAAGATGCTTCTTCGTCTTGCCTACTATAAGCGTACAGGCGGTGCTAGGACTGAGTAGAGTATGAATCCATGGTTTTCGCTCGCCGGCCTCGGGTGGGATTGAGAATTCAGCTCTTGTTTGAGGATTTAAAATACTCGACTAGCCAGTGAGCTCATGCCCTACCTAGGTCACAGCCAAGGCGCACTTCAAAGGTGCCGAATAAAACGAATATTGCGGAACCAGAAACCACTCGCGTAGGCATATTTCTTCTGCCGACAGAGAATGGGATACAGAATTCTACACTCATTTGCTACAGTTGAGCCACTAAGCGAAAGTTATTAGTGCTACTAGAAATTGTACCTAACTTACCCAAGTAGCTCTCCCATCTCACTTGAACAAAAGTTTCTGTTCATGTGCGCGTTACACGTGCAAAACGGGATGGGATCATGGCAGCCCCCAACTGATGTTTAAGCCGGTTGCTAAATCCGCGTTCTCCCCGCGACAATCTTTCCTAAACCAGCTCATGCGGCTTTGGGAATCACATCCAGCACATCGTGTTACTCACCAACCTACTTATATAAAAAGCTGCTGCCGACAGGTAACGCTTGTCCACGCTCTTTGATTGAACTGTGCATCGTACACAGAGGAATTGTTTCGTTTACCTACTACCCGAGTACAGTGCACAACTTCGTAGCGACAGCGCCGAGTCCCGTTACCTGTTGCTTGGTCTTGTCGCGGTCGGCATAGGTACCACGTCCAGTATAGGGTACTGCCGTGTGACACGAGTCCGGCCGCCTCACCCCACCAGTCTCCGTCGATCGGCAGGGTCTAGAGCGATCCAATCTGGCACAAGGCGTGAGCCTGCCTGCTAGTGTGCGTAGGCTCAACGCAAGTCATAGTACAGTCCTCCGCGAAACTACCTATTGTGGACAGGTAGGGAAAGAGATCGACCGATTCACTCAACATGAGCTGAGATCTAAACGCCTTTGATCAATCAGCAGATTAAAAATACAACGGGATCTGTAATGATTCAAAGTGAGTGGCTTGGGCCGTCCCGAGACACGCTACATAAGCTAAGCAAGCCGCACCCTCGAGTTGATGATATCTACATGTAGATGTCCAGGCTGAGCCATGTCAAGAGCCCACGTGTCTCGTAGCGTTCAGCCTACTTTTAAGAATCTAAAAACGGCCAGCTAACACCAGCCCAGGACATAGAACACCGCAGTCCGTGAAGCAACAGCTTTCCCCTCAGCCTCTATTGCCAAGATTCATGTACGCGGGATCAGGCACTTTGATTATTACCAGAATTACCATCTTACTGCCTCGACACGTGTCACTGAAATACTTGAGAGCAATCTGCCGACGGTAGGCGAATTAGCGTCGCGACTGAAGACTGCGGCAAGAGTAGGTACGTAAACTAAGTATGTTGTATGACCTGAGCACAGGTGCACAGCAGCTCACAACGGCCCGTGTGCGACTGCATTGACCCAAGAAATACTTCGTAACCTGATCTTACTATAGTGAATGCAGTCTGACCCTATATCATCACATGCGCTGTGTTCGCGGCACTTCAAGCCCTATAATGCTATCGTTGCCCAGATCATACTGCAGTCACCATGGCTAATGAGAAGAATACGCGGGGTGCTAGCGATCTCGATCATTTAATACCCCATTTCTGCCCATTAGCCTACCATTGACTGTACCAAACATTCCCGTCTGATAGTACCCTATCTGTGACAGGTATACGGGTAACGTACTTTTGGTTCGATGATCTTCTGATTCATACCGTGTTACGGACCCAGGGCATCAATAAGTACAGTACGGTAATAAGTACAGCATGGCTTCGGCTGCATGCTGGGACTCTGCTTTTGAACTGTACTACCTATCTTTATTTCTATACCTACTAGGTCAAGTAACAACTATTCCGTGTCCAATGTTACAACTTTACAAGCAGGCAATGCTTGGAACGATATCAGGGCATGAATCACGTTTCTATAGCTCCTTTATTATACCTACATTTGTACGGCTAAGCCTTATAACACCACTGCTTATATACTATACTATGCATATCTGCTAACATATACCGGTAGTCACGGCTTAGTTATAGATGAGACCATGGAAATTCTAGAAACAGAGGCTGCCTAGATATGCGTACCGTAGCCATAGCCCTATAGGTAATTACAGCTATATGACATGGTCGCCCGCAGTCATTATATAACAGTCAGGCCATGCTCCACCCCTCCTATTTCTCTCCATACTCTGGGTCACAGTCGAAGCTGCAGATTAATGAACCTCAAAGCTACCTACTGCTTTGTACGCTACTAGCTTTCAACTGGGCTAAATTCATTGAACAGCCGGTATGTCCTAGAGGATGAGTCTTCGCTAAGCAAAATGGTTGCCGTGTAACCAGCAAAGCTGTTAACAACTGCCCTTCATTCTCAAGCGAGGGGAGTTCACCGATCAAGTTGTACAGAGCACATGAGTCGGAACGGAAATAGAGAAAGATCAATCGAAGCTTAGGTAGCTAGTGATTGCTCCCAGGGTGATTACCGGTTGGTCCATCGCACGATAGCTCTGTCATGATAGAAGAAGCAATTATGCTGAGCACAGGTACACTATATACTTCTTAGCCAAGTGCCCAACTCCGCAACGTTCTATTCCCTGCAACGGCAGCATGTCGGGTATTGTGCTACAGTTCCGTGCGTGAGCATTCGCTAATTCTTCTGTACCTCGGGCGATCTCTTACTACGGTTTCTAGTTATTTCACTTTTTCCATTATTGCTCTGTCGTATTCTTCTATATCATCTGAACAGCGATTCTATATAGGTACCGCTTACCCTGCGAAGGCAAACAGAATAAATAATACTGAGAAGATAGAACGAGATATAAAACCTAACCTAGTAGGTGCCTTTCGAAGAGATGCCAAATCGGCAGGGCCACATGGACGCGTATGCAACTAAAAATGGCCTACTAACTATAGCCATTGGGGGCGTGCGGCACAACCCGACGGCTCGACACAAACCACCAAAGTGGTGCTGCAGTGTTCAACAATCAGGCCATTCTGCCAACGGAATCTTGCTCTCTAAGTACCTAACCAAGGGAAGACAAGTGCGGACATAATTAGATAACGCGATAAGAGGGTGACTCTACTGGATTAAGCCAACGACATCTCTCGACAGAGGTGGTCTAAGCGGGAGTCGCTGCGCTCAAAAGGGTTGGCGGGGCCCAGCGAATAAGACACGCGGTCCACTCGGCTTAGCAGGGAAGGTCAGACGGTGATTGGCGAGTTTGCTTGAAGGGCCCCATTCGCTAAGGACCAATCCCGAGGCGGCAGACCCATGCTGCCGAGGGCGAAGCGCCAGAGATGCGGTCCCTAGACTGGCTCGTAGACATAGCTCGGCGCTTACACAGCGCTGTCCAGCTGCTTGTCCTTGCCCACGACTCCTCTCATTGGCCTGGCGCCAGCATATCACCACCCCGGGATCCTGAATCTGTGATTGACTTGCAGCCGCCCTGCCAATGCTGGGATCATGTCGGCAGCCCGCCATTGGCCCTTTGCGGTTTCTTAAAATCGCTGACCCCCAAAAGTGAGGTGGTCGCTCAGTTTCGACCTCGTCCGCCAGGAGCGCCAAACCATCACCGACCGTGTTTTCGTCGTCAAGTCTTGATGACATAGCCAGCATCACTACGATAGTATCCGGCGTAGTGAATCGATGCTCACGATCCGAGCTACAGGTGAACGAACCTGACGAAACAGACCCAGAAGCCGTCCACAAACAGATAGACTTCTTCATGGGCAGTGGAGGCGCGTAATCCGGAAATACATCGCGAGGCTCCCTTCACTTAAACGCTCACTCGACCATTCTCGCCTTTGGATGAACAACGGTCTGGCCTAGAGGCAAAACACATACAGACAGCTTCATCATGGCGTACAGAATACTGAAGAGAAAGTGGCCATCCACAGCTGCGATGTGGATCATGATGATCGTCGAGCTCGCCTTAACCGTCACACTACTGGTTCTCACGTCGCTCGCACAGCCCGACACATACCGGACGAAGCTCTGGACGGCCGGCTACCAGCTGGGCTTTAATTCTAATCCCATGATTATCACATTCGCGCTCACCAACGGGCAAAAACCGCCTGCGATTCCCTTCGTATGGTCCAGCACGTGAGTTCTCCCTCAGCCCAGTGATACCCATGAGAGCTGAGCGCTGATTTGACGTGTCACAGATTGACCGACTACAATGTCGCCATCGCCATCATCAGCCTCTTCTTCCTCATCACGAAGCTGATCGCCTTCATCATGGAGTTCTGGCTCCCCATCATCGTCCTACCCATCAACATCGCCTTCGTAGGCCTGTATGCCGCCAGCCTCGGCGGACAAGCCGGCCCCGACTACCTAGACCCCGCGCATCCGAGTCGTGTGGCGTGGTACATCGCCAAGCCGTGCAGTGTGGCCGCGAACCCGCAGATCCAGTCGTACTGCACCTCGGCGAAGGGCGTGTTCGCTGCCTTCTCGATCATGTTGTAAGCATCCCCTGTATTCTATCCTTCACTCTCCGTCACCACAGCACGATTTCTCAAATCCCGTTCTTTCCGCGCGTGAAAACCAATCCTTTTCTTACCATCGTGGACAACAGTGCCGTAACTCTCGTCAACCTTGGCCTGACTATCTGGGCCATGCTGCCTAATGAGCGCGACAAGCGGGACTGGGATTCGGACGATGAAGACGAGGACGAGCCGCTCGGCGCTGGCGCCGGTCGCAATAATCAGAAGGGCCCGGCCTGGGAGATGCACTCCATCCCGCCGACCCCGCGGACAGGCCTGATGCCGTACACCCCGCGCACCACGGCGTTCAATACGCTAAATCGGAGTAATCCCTCGCGCCAACAGTAGTAATTCGAGAGTTCTAGCGAGGGCCAAACGAGCAGGGCCTTTGAAGTCGTCTCGAGACAAATCAAGACGAGTGCTCTGCAGGCGGGAATGGTGATGATGATCGAAATTTTGGATACCCCAGGATCAATCATACTGCGGATGATAATGACGAGCGTGGAATTATACATTCCCTTGTTTTCCTTTCATTTTGTTTTATTTATTTAACAATTTTTCTTGAACAGCCCAACTGAACTACGCGGTCTATGCATGCTTGGGATTTGTACGGATATCAAGTTTAGAGCGGAGTTTTGGCGCATACCTGCAACTGCCCCATTATCTTCAAAACGTGTATCTTCTAGGTATAGGAGGTAGTCATCAGGTAGCTAGCTTCACGAGTAGCTAGAGAGAACACTTCTTGGCTTCGGCTCATCCGAGAATCAGTGGTATTCTTGCTCGCGAATCATGCCTACTTCTTACAGACGATATACGTTAAGTATGTGTGTGAAAGGTATGTGTAAATGTATGTACTTATATGCCTAAACCTGCAATATATATTAACTGCAGCTCCGCATAACACGCCGTAAATTACTATTTTTTTCTGTTCGCAGATGTTAAGACGAAAATGTTACCTTTTTCCTTTCGAACATCACCAACGCCTTCCCCCCTATCATCCATCCACTTCAAAAGCCCCCAAAATCCAGCACAACAGCCTGCGAATCCGGCACCGCGACCTCAACAACACCCTTCTTGACGCTCACCCTCTCCCCGACATCCGTAACATTGCGCAGCCTCACCGGACGTCCAAGATCAAGCTCATAATTATAACTCGTGCCGTCCCACGTGATTCCCGTAATCGCATCACTGCCATTCGCATAAAGGCGGCGGACGACAACCTCTCTCCCATCATGGAAACCATTCACGCCGAAACTGTACGTGCGCACGGGGCGCGCGGTGGGGTTGCGCACGTCCAGGTCTCCTGTCCCGTTCAGCGTGTAGTTGTACGCGCGCATGTTGATCACCATGATGCGCGATAGCACGTTGTCTACGTACGCGCCGTACGCGGCGTCTTGCACGCCGACTTCTGTCTCTCCTGCACTGCTGCCACTGCAGGATGAGGAGGTGGAGGTGGAGGAGGAGGAGGAAGAGGTGAGGTTGAGTTGGGCAATGCGCACGGGCTCGATGCGCAGGTTGCCGAGGAATGCGGCCACTGCGATGTTCCCGTAGTACGGCGCCTTCGTGCCGATGATGGCCAGGTCCGTCGTCACTGGCTGCCAGCTTGCGTAGCGGTAGTTGGTTCCCACTGGTAAGTATATGATTAGCTATCACTGTTTTGGGCACGGTAGGGTGTGTATTTGATAGTGTAGTGGATTTCAGGGGTTGGGCGTTTGGCACGACGACGATGTTTGACTTCGAGGAATTTGACATAAGAGGAGATAAAATAGCTCTTCGAAAGACTTACTATGCATGTGTACACGGCCGATACCTACGCTAGCGCAGTACAGGTTGAAGTCGATGCCCCAGAGCGCGGCGCCGAAGGAGTTCGATAGTCCTGGCTTTCCCTGGTTGTAGAGCGAGTTCGTCTCACCCATGATTTGCACCAAGCCCGGCGCAGAGGGTGAGATCTTGGCGAATTCTGTGAGATGAGGGTTTACACTGTTGCGCGTGCTTGTGTGGTTCATCAGGGTACCCTGGAGGGTTACGCCGGGCGAAGTTGCGCCGGAGATGTAGCTGTTAATATTTGGTTAGTGGCTGGTCCATACTGCGTCAAACTCTTCAAGCTTTTGAATATGTATATCAAACCAAGAGCGAGGCAGGAGGACACTCACTTGTGTGTAGAGTAATACCGGATGGTCTCATCTTTGTCAAGGCCGTCACTCCAGGCAAGCGGTGCCTTGAGGTGGTTCGAGACGCCAGCAAACGAAGGCGCGAGATAACCATATGTCTCGTTGCGCAGCATATCAGGGCATGTCTTCGCGATCACGCCTTTGATAGCTCGGGTGCCGGCAAGCCACTCGCTCACGTAGTCGGATTCGTTCCAGTTAGACGGCCGCACTGGGCCCTGCGCGCTGGTTGCGAAGAGATCTGGCTCGTTGCCGTATTCCCACCAGTATAGCTTCTCCTTGCCCAGAGTCTTGCAGGCAATGGCAGCAGTCTGGAGTAGCGTAGACCACTGCCTGTCATCGTGGTTGCCACCCATGTTGAAGCCATGGGAGAACTTGACATTGGGCCATGTCAAATAGGACTCGAAATAGGAGGGCCCGATCTCAATGGTGGTTGGGTAGTCTGGCGACCTAGTCGCGTTCACCGTGCCGTTCAGTGCGATTTTCAAATCCGGGTTATAAATGGCATAGTCCTGTGTATTTCCTCCGACTCGAATGTATGGTTTCGTGCCGGTGAAATAGCCCAAGTTGTTGAGCAAGTTGTTCGAGAACTTATTCGGCTTGGAAGTATTGCCTGCTTCGTCGTTAGCCACAACCGCATTACCATATGTACGAGGGTATAAGACGCAACTTACCTGCGAAATCAGGGAATGAAGCGAATTCGATAGAGAAGCTCACAAATCCATCAAGCGGTTGGCCCGAGACGATATCGGCAGTGATGGACGCGGGTCTCGTCGCATCGGCCACGATCTTGGCCGTTGCCGAGCCAGACAGCGCCAACAGGGACAAGAGCGCAGCCATGTTGATGGTGAGTAACCTCTGACTCTTGGCAATTGTTTATATCAAGGTTACCAGCAATTCAGGCACCTAGCCAAAATTCTCTCCCTTGAGACAGCGAAACTCAGAACACCAGAGCACCAGAGCAGGCCAGTACCGCAGCGGGGAAGATGCTACCAACATCTTTTATATCCTACATAATCCTGGTGAGGGAGAGCCCTTGTGCGCCAGTGAGATGCGCCGTCGCCACCGGCACTCATTTCCACACGGACCCCCATTGGACATGGCAAATGATTTCCTGCTCCCCGAGACGGCAGCGACTGCAAGGGGCGAGTTCTAGGGCAAGTTCTGGGGAGCAAAAGGCCGGGTTTCAAACAGAGTCACATAAGGACCAGTAGCATCAACTGCCCTATTGGGATCTTCTTGGGGTAGCATCATGGCAGAGATGCGGGGAGAAACGCACTAGACAGGCAGGTTGAGATGGCGTTGCCGCATCGTGGATCTATCGGCTCTGAGGGCACCGAAATGTACCGTTGGAAATTTCGACTCGGCCAGTTACTCGGGGAGACGTGGGCTTAGTCCACCAGCGATGGCTTAGTGAGCTCAGTCTAGAGCTGCTTGGAGCCCAGCTCATATATAGTGAACTACTAACTCATAAGTTTCTATGGCCTAATATGGGCCCTTTCTGAATTGTCTTTGGTTTCAACAAAGTATTCAAGTTAAGGTACGGGGAACTTACCGCCTATAATACATCAGAAGTACGCTATAAATCAAGTTATTGCTGACTCCGATGTCTCCCCGCATGAGCTTCTGTAGCGGATCTACTCCGGAGCTCCTCTGTAAACTAAAGCAGAGCTCCAGGTCTAGGCACAGGGACCAAGCTCGGTTCCACTTTTGCCCCTCAGCGGCCCCATGTCACCGACACTGTGGTTATGCGGTTCTGGCCCAAGAGGGACCAATATCGTCATTAACGTCATCGTTTGACACGGCCAATGTTGCCTGCAGAACGATCAATTAATCGATCTGGCTCTGAAATCCAAGCAGCGCGAACAAGTCAAAGAATATCAGAAGTACGTTGGTCAACCTATTTCCGGTTCTGTACCTCTCCCTATGCGGCATAGAGCTTTTCTCTCCGACAATATAACTCATATACATACATACCTCGACTGCCCATAATGGTGTTGTTACGCTCTCTCCAAAGGAGTGCAGGGTCCTCCGTACCGCTCATTATTAGGTCGCAATTTCAGAGAGCCACTCTTCCATTAGTAGTATCGAGATTCGCTTCCACAATACCTCCGAAGGTAAGCCTTCGCTAGCTACACACACCTAGTATGACTGTAGGCGAGGCATTAATTGGTTAATGGGGAATTATAGCTAAATGACCCGTCGCTATTTAAAACCGACGTCTGCTATGTTAATGGCGAGTGGGTGAAAGCCGCCTCTGGCAAGACCTTCGAGGTCCACGATCCCGCAACAGGAAAGCTGGTTGGAACATGTCCCGAATTCGATACGAAGGATACGGAGAAGGCGATTGCGGCGGCGGCCGAAGCATTCAAGTCCTTCCGCACCAAGACCGGCCGTGAGCGGTCTAAGCTGCTCCGGCAATGGTACGACTTAGTGATGGAAAACTCGGAGGATCTAGCAAGATTAATCACATTAGAGAACGGCAAGCCTTTCGCAGATGCCAAAGGCGAGGTCAACTACGCTGCGTCGTTCTTCGAATGGTTCAGCGAAGAGGCCCCGCGAGCATACGGCGATTCCATACCAGCGACCGTTCCTGGAAACAGAGTAGTCACGCTGAAGCAACCGGTAGGTGTCTGTGGGCTCATTACACCCTGGAATTTCCCTGCGGCGATGATTACGCGCAAGATTGGTCCTGCTCTCGCCGCGGGCTGCACGACTGTGTGTAAGTCGCCGAGCGAGACACCGTTCACATCTTTAGCACTAGCAGAACTGGCGCACCGAGCTGGCATACCTAAGGGTGTCGTAAACGTTGTGACCTCGCTCAAAAACACCCCCGAGGTTGGCGAGACCCTGACGACACATCCTACGATCCAAAAGGTATCATTTACGGGCTCTACAGGTGTTGGTAAATTGCTCATGAAGCAAGCCTCCTCGACCCTAAAGATCTTGTCCATGGAGCTAGGTGGGAATGCGCCGTTCATCGTGTTTGACGACGCTGACGTCGACGCCGCGGTCGCGGGCGCTATCGCGTCTAAGTTCCGTTCGTCAGGCCAGACGTGTGTCTGCGCGAACCGAATCTACGTCCAGAAGGGCATCTACGATGAGTTCTCAAAGAAGTTTACCGAAAAGGTCAAGGGATTCAAGGTGGGCCACGGTTTCGACGAGGGCATCACCCACGGACCCCTAATTCACGATCGCGCCGTCTCCAAGGCCGATGCTCACGTGAGAGATGCCGAGCAAAAGGGCGCGAAGGTCGTCGTAGGAGGCCAGAAGATGCCTGACCTAGGAACCAATTTCTACCAGCCCACGGTGATCACAGGGATGACCAAAGACATGGCTATTGCATGCGAAGAAACGTTCGGCCCCGTTGCTGGCCTATTCCCATTTGAAACCGAGCAGGAAGTGGTAGATTTGGCCAACGCTGCCGAAGTTGGGTTGGCTGGGTACTTCTTCTCTCGGGACCTGGAGAGGATAACCCGAGTAGCTGAAAGCCTCCAGGTTGGCATGGTAGGCGTCAACACCGGTCTGATTTCTGACGTTGCTTCGCCGTTTGGAGGTGTCAAGCAGTCTGGATTTGGCAGAGAAGGATCGAAGTATGGTATTGAGGAGTATCAACATATCAAATCGATCACATATGGCGGCATGGACAAGCCGCTGCAAAGTTAGAAGCATACCGAATTATTTTCTCCATACTTTGAAAAATATAATAATTAATTATATGACAATTCGGACCGAAATAATGGCGGAACAATTAACAACGTCTCGAAACCTAGAGGACTTGAAGTTCTTCATAGCGAATTCAGTACGTAATACGGGGCGGCCTGACGGGGCCCCACCTCAACACCGCCTTAGTACATGCGCTGTAGCGGACACTCGCTTTGCTGCATATCCCCAAATTTCACTTGGTGCAGCAACATCCCACTCAAGCTTGGCCTCGAAATTTCCGATATGGAAACCGACACAGCATTCAATACCACAAACCACATCAATTCGGCCCTATGATACGCCACCCGTTTCATTCGGCCGTGGGCCGCACGAGGGCAGATATCAATCGAGTCACAGACGGCATAGCAGCCTCTCTGCGTGCATTTTCCACAGCCCAGCAACTTGCCGCCGGACCGTTCGACCGCGGCGATGGTAACGACAGTCCGAGGCCGACGGGGAGACAGCGCGCCGCCGCAGCCGTGTCAGACCTCAGGGGATTGAACAGCAGCGATGCGCCGCCTGCGAGAACGAATCGCCCCGGCCAATTCGAGTTTGCACGAGCACGAGCACCCACCACCGCTCCTCGCTATGCTCCGCCCACCGACCGACCAGAGACTACGTTTAGAAGTCTTGATCTACGATCCTCGCCCACCGACCGACCAGAAACTGGGTTCAGAAGTCTTGATCTACGATCCCCGCCCACAACCGTTGCCGTCCCCGGTGCGTCTCCACGCGGTGGTGCCAACATCATTCGTGGCGGGTTCAGAGGCAGAGGCAGAGGCGGCTTCGGGCGAGGCGGAGGGTTCGGCGCTGGAGGTGGCGGTAGAGGCGGCCGGGGTCGCGGAGGTCGTGGAGGCCGGGGAGGCCGGGGTCGAGAAGATGGCGAGGGCAGAGGCGGCGGTCGGCGGTCGCGGCGGCGCGACGAAGACGGCGAAGGCGGCGAAGGCAAGGGCGAAGAAGACGACTTCGAACCGGCGGGCCACTATTCCATACCCAAGATCATCGAGATGCGGCAAGCCCGCGAGATCGGCGAGCTGCACCAGTTCGACCCGTCGCTCGTGGAGAAGGACCTCGCCGGCTGGGGCCCTTCGACGCCGATGGCCAAGTCCAGCTACGCGAAGGGGGAGACGGTGATCCGCCAGGCGCGCGTGCTCGGCGGCGGCGACGCCTTCCACCCCCTCATGCCCCAGTCCACGAAGCACATGTGGGACCGGTACAACCACGACAACGGCGTGTTCTTCCCCACCGAGGAGATGAAGAAATACGCGGCGCAGGATATGGGTGTGGAGGCTTGGGCGCCCGTCCCCAAGGAGACTAAAGATGCGATCCTCCAGGACACGCTCCTCGGCATGTACCAGGGCCCGCAGTATGCTGAGCGGCAAGACACGCTTGCCACTGTGCGGAACTATGCTAAGAGAGATGGGACGTGGAATTCGACAGCAAGCCGACGCATCGAGGAGAAAGTCAGGAGTCTTCTGCCCGAGGCCTTGCGGAGAGGCGGGTCTGGTCCGAATGTAAAAACATAGAAGACAGCATAGGGGCCAGACACGCAGCGCACGAATACGTCCGTGAGACAATCTGCTCTGTAGCTCGGGCGTAAACTGTACCATATTGAATCCGTAAAACGGGCAGACCTTACACAATGTACACGTACAAATACGCTGACATCTGACATGAACCTTTTACAATTTGTATTGTGATTCCTAGTAGTGCAACAGTACGTTTCGAGACGCTGTCAAAGCTACGTAACAGGCGGGAGGCTCTCGGTCCTCGTAGACATATAAATACACGCACACACACACATACAGACCCTTCCTCTCAACTCCTCCTACCCTTCAACAGCCTTCAACGCAGCCTGACACTCTTTCTCAGCCTGCGCCATGACGGGCTTCATGACTTTCTCAAGGTGTTCATCCGCCTGCTTCTTCGCATCGACCCCAAAAAGCCCCTCCTTCTTCCAGACACTATGCTTGCTCATCCTCTTCCTCCTAACACCTCTTAGCGCCTCCTGCCACTGGTTCGTAAGGGTCTTGAACCGCGTCTTCAACTCCTCGGGCTGCTCCGGCTCTATCCGCAAAACCAACTCTAACTCGTTGTCCGGGTCCCGCTGCGGCTGCTGGTTGAAGTCCGGAGAACCCTGAACCGCCGACATGATCGGCTTGATGTAGCTCGCTTCGTGCACGAGCAAAGACACCGTGCGCCCCCCGCGCGGAACAACCGCCGCGAGTTCGCGTAGGGGATAGGCTGTGCCTGCGCTCTTGTCTACGAGGACTGCTAGGGAGCCAATAGAGTCGCTGTCGAAGGCCCCCGCGCGCATGCGCTTTAGCTTCGTCGAGTACTTCTCGTTGATCCCTTCGATTCTCGAATTCACGTCGGCGAAGTTCAGGGGGTCCGACGGGTCGGGTTTCGGGTGTTTGCTTTCTGTCTCTTCGCTGCCGCCTTCGTCCCCTAGCGAGGTGAAGATCTCGTTGCTCTTGCTGAGGACGCCGCTTTTGATCGTGCTGTTCTTGGCGTTTTTCTTCTTCTTATAGAGCCCGGCGGACGCGTGGAAGGCTCGTACGTTCTGTGCGATGCATAGCTGTGGCTGTTGAGGTGCGGGATAGGCGGAGAGGACTAGGAGTGGTTGATGTTGAGAGGGTGTGCGGGCAGCAATGCTCGTGCGTGTGCGTGCTGCGACTACATCGTAGCTCCTGTCGTAGCTGTCAGTAATGGCGATTCAGCGGTCAATTGGGCGCACACACCTCGTCCCAGCCTGGGGACGGGCGAATCTAGTGCGCAGCAGCGCGCGGGCGGCGGGATTGCTCATTATTTCTCTTGAGTGGTTTCAGTCTTAACGACTAAGTCGAAGCTCGAAGCTGCTCTTCAAGCTGTTCGCTGATGCCCCACCTTAGGTGTTTCTTATGGCTTATCTTATCATACCTGACCCGGGGATTGGGATCTATCATTGAATCCATGTAATTACAATATATGTAGGAGGAAGCAAATAATCGCCGGCAAAAACTGTTGGGAGAATTTTTGAAATTTATCTGCAAGAAACCGCTGACAAAAAAAGTACGCTGGGTTCTCCTAAGGTAATAATTAGATACCCTTCTTATCCCAGGACTTACGCGGTGTCTCTTTTGATAAAACGATGTGAATTGCACAGGGCGCAACATGCTGTACTTCGTATGTCAAATACATTCGGTTGCAAGAAAGCAACAAAATCATCTTTTCTAAATCTACTTCAACAATTTCGTAGCTCCGTTATACGTCTACTTAGCTTCGTGAATTTTATCTCATACCGATGGAGACGCCGGTGGACGCAGGTTTCTGTGGCCTAGTGGTTATGGCATCTGTCTTACAACAAAATTGAAAGTTGATCACAGAAGATCCCCGGTTCGATCCCGGGCAGGAACACTATTTTTGCTTATTCTCAATCTAATAAATAATGCTCCGCGAAGGTTTCGATGACTTTGTTTTTTCTGGGCTGAGCAATGTCTTCGAAGTATTCCGTATGGTGACCCGGTGTCCCGAGTTCACCCGAGGATGAAATGGCAGAGAATTTTGAGGGCGGCGATCTCATGTCCACCATGCGAAAAGATCTGGGATCAAAGAAGTGGCGAATGAGCGATCCCTAGCGGGTTTATTCGGTTACGTCTGTGCATTTCGGCGTGATTATAGTGTTTCTATGAGGAGTAGCATGGTGATACAAGTATTTCAGATGGTTCATACTTCCTCTAGCTACACATGCACATCGCCTCTCTCAACACATGGCAGACCCCAGCCGTGTGTGTGCCTAGGATCGATGGCTATAGTGAATCAACAGAATAATTTGCTGTTGGTAACAATTCCATCTTCCTTCTATGCAACATCAAGAAACTGTCCAAGCCTCGATGCCAACCCCAGCAACCAAGACCATCATCTCGCCATCGCCCACACCCCCCTCTAGCAAATCTGCGTCCTCGGCTCCGTATTGCCCGCACACAACTTCCAAGTCTCCCGCATCCGCGACGCCACTATACCGGTCGCAGAGCAAATGAACTTTCGGAGAAGACGATTGCCAGCCGACGAGCCGCCACGTCTTGACGCGCTGGTCGTTGCTCGCAGTGACGATGATCGCGTCCTGGCCTCCGTTCTCGAGCCGTACTATCCCGATACCTGTCACTGCGGCGGCGTGTGCGGAGCGGATGATGAATTTGTTTCGTGTCTTGTATTCCGAGGGGCCTTGCTCTGGAGACGGGGAATGTAGGTGTAGCACTCCGATAGCGTCGTCATCGCCGCCTGTGACGATTAGGTACGAAGTGCCACTGCCAGTAGTGATGCTACGCATGTCGAGTGATTTAATAGTGCTCTGATGGACTTTCATGACATGTATATCTGCCGGATCCTCCGCCTCGTCTCTCGTAGACCGTATGTCGGTAAACACGGCTAGATGACCGTCTGTGGCGGCTGTTAAAACTTGCGGATAGCAATGGTTGGTCAAAATTAGATGTCTCAGCTGCGTGAGGCAAGCACCAGTATACATGCGCCGACCTAGGAGTTGGAACCCATCTCGCGCAGAGTAGAGGTAACTCTGTATTGTAGAGTTTGAGAGACTCATTGTGATACAAAATCTTAGCTCCATCTGCGACGAAGTGTTATTAGGACTGGCATTCTCCTTCAAGCACTCCACGTCGAAATCCGTGATGCGTAAATCGCCCATCTCAGTGCGATCGGGGAATACAGCCTCGCACACGACACCAAGGGGGCATATATCGCTGTCTAGCGACGTGACACGCCAGGCAAAGAACTCCTCATTACCGCCGCTGCTGAAGAGATACTGATTTTTGAACCACTTCAGCTTCTGGATACCTGGGTTGTGCTTCTCCAAGGCCAGCACACACTGTAGTCGTTGTTCTTCTTCACCTTGATTCTTCGGGTCAAGTTTCCAAATACGAATCACAGTGTCTTCGGCGGCGGTAGCCACATACTGCCTCGAGGCCGATAAGGATTTGATCTCACGACCGTGGCCGCCTGCCTTCAGCGGCAGATGGGGAGCGCGCTTCTGCGAGAAGATCTTCATCTGAGAGGCTTTCGTACAAGCAAATCTCAACCCTTCAGGATTTCCCCTGATCTGGACCTGATCAAAGATACGATGTCCACCGCCACAATCAATCGCTGTGACTTCCCTTTGCTGTGTCACGTTCCAGACTATGAAATATTTGCCCCGGAATCCGCAGAGCATGAGGTCTTGTTTTCCATCTGGGTTTTCGAATAGCCACGATCCTTCGATCATGGGCCCAAACGGCGGTATTGTCTCGTGAAGCAAGCGCACTTCGAAGTTATCCATTGAATTGAGGATCTCATGGATCCTGTATTTCCCATCACGAGCGGTTGTCAGGAAATAGAGTGGAGAGTCCTCAGAGCATCTTGGAAGCGGGAGGATTGACGTGATCTTGTCACCAAGCTTAACTTCTATGATCGAAAGGAGACAGAAACTACCATCTGTAGTTGTAGAAAAGACCGCAATGTTACCGCTCCTGGAGCCGAGAGTGAGGTAACTATGGCACCACGCGGCTGTAGTCACAATAAATTCAGCTGGCACTGCTACCTCAATGTGTTGTATTAAAGTACGATGCTTATCGAGTCGAAGAATCTCCGCCTTCGTGCTTCCGAAAGCTGTGACGAGAAGTTCGGTTCCAAGCTCCTCGTTTGAACCGTGGGCTGCATGAGAAGGCGAGGCTAGAGTGTCAGAGAGACAGAAAATATCTGTGATCTTTCGCTCGGCCTTGTAGATTGACCTGAGCGAATCGCCGCTAGCTTCATAGTAATAGAATAACTCGCCGTTAGGAGCGCCAATGAAAGCCGTTGAAGCTCGTCTGGAACTTCTGAGTATAGTATATGATTGTATGATTTTCTGGATCGCAGTAGGAAAATTGAGTTCTCTCCACGTTACTTTGTCAGCAAAGCTACCGAGGAACAAGCGGCCTGATCTTGTTGTGATGAGTAGCTGGTCGTCTGTGATGAAAGTGAAGCTTTGGAACATCTCTTTTCCATTGCCATGCTTATAAGTCGATATTGAAGGGGCATTTTCTGGACTTGGATGCGTGCACCTCTCAATAAGGTATGAAGGAGAAATCTCGAATTCTAGGACAGACCGTGGGTAGTGCACGGCGTTGCTTGCTGTAATATCGTCTAAATTTCTTGATGTATGAGAGGAGTCGAGTTCTGTAAGGGCTATTTTGCCATCTCCGCCTCCAGTAGCTATTAGCAGACCTTTTCGATCAGAGAGAATGGCGTGTGACCAAATTTGCTTCCCGCTGTGATTTGAAAAAGTTTCGTGATGAGAGAGCGTTGACTTCTGGGCGGTATTCAGCTCAAGATGCCACTTTTGCATCGTAGCATCCTCGCCAAAAGAATAGACCTCGACCATTCCTCCGCCAGAAAGAGAATCTATGCTCCTAATCTCGACTTGCCATATTCTGGAGATGTGGCCCATTGCCATTGCAACACATCTCGAATGACTATTCACTGTTCCCACCGAGCCTATGATCGAATCGCCAAATCCAGTCTGCCTCGCATCGGAAATTTTTGTCCCGTACCCGCCTCCTCCATTCGGAAGCCCGTAGCTTCGTTCTGTAATGTCCCAGATTCGGATGGTCCTGTCATCACTACAACTTGCAAGAAGTCGAATATTCTCTCCAGATTTCGTTAGCATTTCAGGCGCTATGTGCACGCCGAAGATTGAGCCCTCGTGACCTGAGAGCACATATAAGATCTCGCACCCGGCTGTCTCTCTCCTTTCTTTCGGATCGTCTCCCTCGCTATTGTTAGCAACCTCATCAATGCCGTTCTTGTATCCAAGGTGGCACTTCCAGACCACGATCTCGCCGAACACTGTCCCGGCGGCCACAAGCACATATTCTCGTTCGGTCCAGTAGAAATTTCCTGAGTACAGGATAGGTCGTGAAGGGGACTGAACTTGTCCTAGAACGAGATTCTTCTGATCTGCACTCACTCGCCCCTGAATAACTTCGTTATGTGCCGTGAGCAGCACAATTCGACTGTTATCGAAAGGCGAAATACGGCCGTCGAATATCCAGTCTGGAGCTACAGCTTCGGGCGCAGAGAGAGCCGTGCCTATAGCCTCATCTCCGCGACGAACGTCACTACGTATACTACCATCGCCATTCTTATGGCTAGCGTAAACCAACTCTTCGATGGCACGAACCGATATGACTTTGACAGCGTTGCCGCCCCAGATGAGTATCCGAGCGGGGCTGTCAGGAGCACCAGAGTTGCTGCTGCTGCCGTCCTCAGTAACAGGGGGCACAGAGATTCCGTGAATGGGCTGCGCTTCGAATATACACAGCGTGGCACGAAGCCGTGAGGTTACGACATCGTATACCTTGATATCCGTGTCCTCGGCCGCGAGAAGGAATTGCTTCCCGTGTAGGGCCACGAACGCAAGCGCCGTGATCGGGCTCAGTACATGCTCACGGCGCAATCGGCCAGCCTGCAACTGACTGCAATTAATAACCATGCTATATTATACAAGGCCATACTCGATACATGGCGGGGATATGCTGGATCGTGTGACTTCGTGAAATCCTGGTGGGCCATTTGCTATTGTGGAGTCTCATCGGCTGACAGGAAATTTTTTTGACACAAATGGAAGGGAGAACTGACCTCGTGAGACATCGCTTAGGAGGTCTCATAGCAGCGACATACGACGGATTCCTAAATTCAAGGGTGATACACTAGAGCATCGTAGGCCCAGGTGTTAGAAAAAAATGCTAGCGGGTACTATTCACATTAGGTACCTACTTTAGGTGATTTTGGTGCTGATGGGCCCATTGAGTTCGCATTCAAGTTCTAAGCACGTGATGATTAATGAGGTTCAAGCAATCTCAGCAATTCTACATGTTTCACGAAACAACTATAAAAAGCTCAATCTGGTTTCAGAATATCGATCGTTTATTCATTGCATTACGGAGTAAACTTCCGATCTATGGAAAATGGACTGGGGTATCCCCTTGAAACGAGATCGGTCCCTTGCAGGTCCTAAAACATCATACCCAACGCCGCCAAATGCAACCCCAAAGGTCATTAATTCTCTGATCTATTCGTAATACAGTCTTTTCGGTGCGGTTTCAATCCCATATCTTAAACACGAGAATGAGAGTAGGGCTCGTAAGCCAGATCTGTTCGGGCACCGCCGCGCTGAGGACCACCATAGTTGTATCCACCGTGGCTGGAATTGCGGTTGTCGCCCAGAGGCGCGTAGGAGCCGGTAGGAAGGAGCTTCTCGTCGTCGAGGTGGCGTGTGCCTCTGCTGCGATGAGGACGATTCTCTGGCTTGCAGCAGCAGATGGAGAATAGCCAGAAGAGACCAGCACCAATAGCAAATGCGACGCTTAGCCAAAGGACGGCCAAGAAGCTTGTGTTGAGGTTGGCCTTCACTCCGTAATGTTTGGAGACGCCCAAAATAACACCAATGATCGTAGCACCCGTTACAGTCAGTAGAACAGCAGTGGCGATAATGGCGGCGGTGGCGAATCCAGAAATTATCCAGGTGACACAAGAGACGGCTCGCGAGCAGGCTGTGAAAAGACCGATGAGTAGTTCCAGACCTAATGCGACGATGGCAATGATGAATACGACCTGTGTCCATTTCGTGATCGTCTTGTATGCATCGAGGCCGTCGTTGAGTTCCTTGGGAAGTGTGATATTAAACCCGGTGGCATCGGCAAGTCGTTGCACCCAATCTAGGTCAAGTTCCTTAGAAGCCCAATCGAACTCCGCCTTGGTGCAGTTTCGCTTGCCATCCTGAGGCGTGACACAGTAGCCCCAGAGAGTAAAGTCGTATTTATTCGCAAGGCCGATGTCAGCAGCTGTGATGTTGGTACCGCTCAGTGCGTTCGTCACATCCTGGGCAACGTCTTTCTGGTCATCGGGGCTGCGCAACAGGCTCGCATCGTGCCACTCGATCGGTGAGCGGTTTACAATGTCCTTCACATCATTGCTGATCTCCTGACCGGCGTCGTTGATCTTGTCGCCGACTTCGCTAGGAATATCTCCTACATTGTGTCCAGATACCAGCGAGGAAGCGTTGTTGACAAAGTCTTGTAGCTTTGTGGCATCGACGGAAAGATTGGTAACGTCGATGCGGAAGAGATATAGGTCGTTGCTGGTCACGCCAGTTAAGCCGACGATGAGAGCGGCGATGATACTGGCGACCGTGAGGATAAATGGCAGAGCCACGCAGAAATATCTCCCAGCACCCATTTTCGTGTAGGGCTTGAGCGCGTGACGGAAATTCGAGCTAGGCTTTCCGCTTTCTAGCGATGGTTGGTCTTGCGATGCAACTGGGTGGCGTGTCTCTCAAAACTGCGATGATGTAATGGTAACTGGTAAGTTACGTCCCGTACCGATGGAGAACGAAGGTAGTAGGCCGAAAGTGCGATTCTCGTAAACGTAAACGGATGATGACGGGTGGGAAACGGCCGGTACGTGAATAAATATTCCGAGCTGAAGATGATGAAACGATGAAACGAGGGAAGATGAGAAGAAAAACCTGAATCAGGGTCTTCAAGGAAGGGAGGATTCTTTTGTAGGGCGTATGTGAAGTTTGTGTAAGCTGGGCGCAGATCTCGACGTGTTATGGTGGCGCAGTGCAGCACTGTATCACCTAAAAGTATCCGCAATTACGGCGGATGGCCCTGTTAAGTAGTGGGCGATGCAAGTACTGTACAGTACAGGTCCTTTCGGCCGGGGCTGACAATGGCTTTGTTACTGGATGCTCAGCCCCTAGCCCAGACACTGTCACAGCCATGGAATACATTCCTTTTCGGCAAGAACACCACCTATTCATAGGTACCTACCCCGTTTTTCATCTCTTTCATGCGGGGCAGACCCTGGCTGAAGGGAGCTGCTCAGGTGCCTGAAATGGTAATTGAAAGTCCATCACACTCTTATTGCGCTAACTTAGAGCTCACTCAATGTAATTCCGATTGAACGCATTTCTAATTCTGTCTACCTGGGTAGTCTGCTAGTTCTGCCGAATTAGTGTTTATTGGTCTGGATAGGACTAAGAGCTTTGGGGCTGTTTAGAACTTGACCTTAGAGACGCAAAGCTGATTGTACGAGTCAATAATAGGCAACCACGAATTCTCATACGAAATGTTAAGGTGTGGTGCGGGAGCAAGAGAAAATTGTGGGACTGGCCGCGTTGCTTTCGCGTGGTGAAGACGTCAGTGGATTGCATAACCCACCAACTCGGCCTATGGGAACATAACCTGTCTACTGATGTCAATGTTACTAATTCAAGTTGCTCTGGGCGTTCGGATCTGGGCACTGCACAGGTATGCTGAACCGCACTCCAATTGCAGTGCATGCCGACCTGATGTTGATGGCGTCATCGAGAGCTCCTGCCTACTAATACCTACCGCAGTGCGGTCTCATAATCCATTTCAATGATTTGCGGAATATTCAGATGCTGCAAGCAGTTGATCAGACGAACCGATGTATTTGCACTTGTTGCAGTGCAACTAACCAAGTTCTGAGTTCAGGTTCCAAACGTAGAAAAGCCTATTTGGTGCAACAAATTCTTTCAGTAAGTGAGTAATTATCTTGCGCCTCGAAAGATGGGCATTTACGATACTTGATGCATTGAAAGGTCATCCCAACTTGTGGTGCGATGTGAAGCCAACTATGCACGGGGCTGAACATAGGCAGATGACAGATGAAAATGTCTCGTCTGACTTATCGCAATTCCTTGATTCTCATACATGCTATGCTCTTGGCACTCCTTCATGTTCATCCAGCTGCTATGTTGTGGCGCAGGTCAATGACATTGGCGTGGCCGAGTGAGACTAAGTTCATGTGCTCCGTCAACCCGGACCCGCCTTCGCGCCACTGGTCTTGTAATTGGCTACCTCAATCAGTATTGCCGATCTAAAAATAAAGCCGAAGTCCTACACTACCTATGCGCCTCTATCTTCGCTGTTCGTGGTCGCATACTAGTGGCGTACTTCGGCTTCTATCCAATCACTCAGAACCTACGCATATCTATCAATTAGTAGTTGGCGCAACTTGGCGTTGGACGGGGATGAGTTCCTATCAAACATATTATTTGAGAACCGTCCTTGATTCCCCAAGTCAGCTTTCCTACACGTAAACTAGGTAATATGCATAGGCAAAACTGAGCAGCGAGTGTTTTAATTCATTAATAGTTTGCTGTCAGGACAAGTAAGGCTGAGTTACCTGATATAGTTGCCGGCACTTCGGACAATCATATACAGTAGCCAGGTATTTACATCCTATCTTATACGTAACTTGCATTTTCCTGTCTTTAGACTTATATTGTCAACAGTATGCGCAGCCTTTGAGAGGCTTTGATGGCATCTCGTCCTGGAAGTGTTAGATATCAATATATTGAAGTTCAGTTGACGAATAATGGAACCAACATATTTGATGAGTTGCACAGTGGAGAATGCAGCCAGCCGCTTCTGAAGGGTATATGCCTTCAGACGTAACAATGTTGACAACTCGTGTAAGGGACAGAGCAGTACTGGCCAGAGGTTTAGCTAATCACAGCAATGTTGTAGGCAGCCAAGATCTTCCGACTACCGATGTACGACCCGGACAACTGGTAACATCTTTCTCGCAGTCCGCAGTCCTTGCAAACAGCCGTGTTCGCTTAATATCTTGCATTCTGAAAAAATCTCCACGGCACTCGGGTGAAGCTTGGCATACCTCCAACTGATTGTCATCATTTCTTGCTCCACCTCGCTTGAGCACACCATCTGCTCCGTACGGATGCAATTGTTTACAAATCGCTTCGCGCAAAGTAAGTGGCAGATTTCAAATGTAGATCCCGTGATGTGTTGCCTAAACAGAGGATGTCTATGTCCATCTGTGTTGCCAGCGTCTCCGTGTTCCGGGACGGGTCGGGAGGTGCCAGCAAGCTTAGGTGCTCCGCCAGGGCAAACCGCATGACTAGCAGGACTTTCCACCGCGCCGATGCAACGTTGGAGACACCATGATTTCATTTGGAGGATACTGATACCGATATCTCCTGCCCACGGAAGATGATGAAGTCTGTTTATTTTCGTAAGTGGGATTGCCCACCTCAGTTTAGCTGTCGAGAGCGCATGATTGGAAGACGGATATCGCAACACGACGACGACGAATAAGTAACGGAATTTCTTAATGCAAATTAATATGACGGCTCTGATTAGCTAGAAGACACAGTACCGGACGCAGGATGCTGGTATCCAGCGGTGTCACATCAAGCTCGCTATTCATTCCCCGTCGTACTCGCGTGCCACGGGCCAGCGAAGTTGGGTGCAAAACTAGGCCTATAACATTGGAACTTTTTATATGTCAGGTAGTGTACATGCCGTGGGGATCTGCAAGTGGGCAGATGGCTCACTATCTATCTTTCATGCGTGTACTTCGTATGTATGTCGAATACTTGCCGGCTATTTGGCCCGTTCAGGTGTTTTATCTATTGTACACGTATGATGATGAAGACGGAAAAATGACGACCACGCCAGTTGAGGTAGGATTTGAAGCGGCCGCCCTAAACTATCTGCCTCTCTGTAATTACCTAGTGTACGGAAGCTCCGTGCCTACCTAGCGCCTATAGACTTGCTTGACAATATGACCTCTTTGCACAGGCCTAAAGAGTGGTTGTCACTGCCTCAGAACTTCTAGGTTGGGGTATGGCACTGTACTTGTAATTTTGTCGGTAGCTCAGTCATTATCACTACCTCCTATATGTATACCTTAGGCATACAGTCACACGAGGACAGAATCAGGGTTACAGGGCTCGCTACGCTGCATTTGCGGGGTACTTTGTGGAAGCTCTTTCGCTGCTGCATCAATGCTGTCTTTACCTTGGGTACTACAGTTAGGTTACATGCTTTACCTACATGTAGTAACTGTACCACTTTCTAGGCACTCTCCATTCCGTATCTCGGCAACCTCCTAATACCACTCTGCTGAGTAGGCGACAGCCACAGTTGATACATCTGCATGCATCCTTATAAGACATGATATATAACGTTGAATTGGCCATCGTTGCACCTCCAACACCTACCAGGACCTGCCACCCACAGCCTAGTATGCGGGCACGATAGCATTTTTCTCTCCCTCGCCGCGATATCCAGAACACCCACGACGGCCAGGACACCTCAGCGCTCCCAGCACTCCCAGCACGCCCAAAATACCACGCATAGTGCTACCGTCGACAGGCCCAAGACTTCCAGATCCAGATCCCGATAGTGCCAAGTCAACGCTCGTGGCCTTGGCACCGTTAACGTTAGGTGAGTTGGGATCCTCCATTGCGTCTCACCTTGCATTCCATGAGCCCACGGCCCAATGGCCTTCTGCCCTCAGCAAAAAGCAAAGCGGCGACCGAAGACTTCATCCGTACCAAGTACCAGGCCTCGTGCGTGGTTGCAATCGGCGCCTCTTGGCAGGCGACTCCATGACAAGCTTCTTTCTTTCCTCCTGTTGGTCTCTCCAAGACATTTCCGAGGCACTCCCTCCTACCTGAGGTATCAATATATCATGCGGTATGTATGTTAAGTACATACATATAGCACTGTACAGTACCTACCTAATCTGCTCGCTGGCCACGCGTAATACAAACACCAGGCAGAGCACCCTTGCCAATCACCAGCCCGCCAGCATCGGTAATTACTTAACAACCTGAAGGCACCTCTACCTAAACTCCTACTATTCGACAATTATATCATCCCAAGCCCAGTATTGCTCAGTCCTCCTGATCCCAGGTAAACTCGATACCGACCGCATGCCTGCCCAGAAGCCACACTTACCACACTAATGCGACCGCACTAACACCAACGCCAGCACCGGTACCAGCACCAGCGCGGCTCACCACACCCGCTACACATACCCAAGCTTGGTACCTCTCCCCGTACCAATGAGGTGGTCAAGTGCCGCCATCGAACCCCCGGTCTCTCTGTCCAGGCCCTTTTCGGCGCAACCTTGCTGACAGCTTCTCAAGTCTAGTCTCGACCCTCGTCAACTTGGCGCCGCGCCGCGCCGCGACCAGGGCTCACCGGTCTCCCCTTCGCCTCTCCTACCTAGGTATCCCATAGCAGACCAGAATTATTAGCAGACCAGGCCACTGCATTTTCCCTGCAACCACTGCAACCAACTGCCAGCTGGGTATGGTGTGTTCCTTTGACTCATATTCGCCCCGCTCTCTCATTCGCCGCCGGCGGTCCCTGTTCGCCTGTTCGTCGCCTCCCTGTCTCTCGGACCGGGGTTTCTGACTTCCACCCGTGCACTAACTCACATTGTACGAGTCTGCCCAGGCTAGTGTAGCTCCAATTTATCTACAGTACGCTCGCTATCAAGACGCACGCACATGCACACACATCCAGTACGCAAGCGCTTACTTGACAAAAGCTTCTCCCCGCATTTTCGACAATTGACGGTTCTGTCTTCCTCCACGCCGACTTCACCTGTGAGTCTGAGCAGCCAACGCCAATTGCGTCGCTATTGACGGCCTCCATCTTCCACCGCTACACCGCTGTCGTTGCGCGCCTCGTAAGACCAAGCGAGCAACGTGAGTACCGTGAGCTGAGCCTCCCCGCCCGGATCGATGACCAAGTATCCACCCTCGCTCTCGCCCTCGCCCTCGCCATAATACCGGTAGAGCAATCCCATACTTCCGATATACCCGTCCCCAGCGCCGACCTACGGCCTTGACACCTCGTACCTTCAACACGCCGCCTCTTCCGATTCCTTTCGCGGGCAGCCTCACGCCCACGACCACAACCACGGACACCACAACGGCTCCCCCATCGTCCTCCGCCTTCCTCCCCATCCTATCTCAACTGTTCCATCCCCCCTAGAGACGAGAATCACCACAGCGCGCGGACCCCATAACGCAAAGGCGGGCGTCTGGGCACTCGTCTCCTCGGCCGAATTTATTTTACGACGTGCAAGACCCCATTTTAGCTGTTACGTCCGCTCTCGATTGACCCTTGCGGATTATGGGCAACCAGAACTCGAAAGAGGGCGGCGGCGCCAAGGGCTCCGCCGCCTCCCTAGACCGCCCCGAGGGCCTTCAGTCGTATCCATCCCTCGGCAAGTCTGAAACGAAAGACTCGTCGCGCTCGTTCAAGGCACTTCGATCCAGGATCCCGGGTGGCGGAAGGTCGGACAGCCCGCGAAGCTCCACAGTTCTCTCTAACGGCGAAACGGTCGCGGATAAATCTGATGTTGCCTCCGTGCGGTCGGCCCGAAGCAGTAAGTCGGCAGTGTCTAGGTCCAGCCGGATAGAACCCACGCCAGTCCCCCCCCAGACACCCGATTCCCCATCTTCGCCGTTCAATGATGCGCAGCCACCGCCGTCGCCTATACAGTCAGCTTCGATGAAGTCGGGGCATGGTGACATCAGTGCGGCACAGGCCTCCGGGGAGGTGGACCACGTTTCCGATCAACCGCCATCTGGCGTTCCTAATCCAAACCCACAATTACAACAGCAGCCGGGGGCTTCGATCCTTGTGAAGCGAGAAAATACAACCAATCTTATACAAGCTGGACCTCCGGAGGAACAAAACAGTATAGTGACGATGGGAGAAATCAACGACATCGATCTCGACGATTTTATCAAGCGACTACTCGACGCGGCCTACGCTGGCAAAGTCACCAAAAGCGTTTGCCTCAAGAATGCCGAGATTGTAGCCATCTGCCAGAGGGCCAGGGAGTGTTTTCTGTCTCAACCAGCGCTGCTTGAGCTCGACGCCCCTGTCAAGATTGTTGGTGACGTTCATGGGCAATATACCGACTTGATTCGTATGTTCGAGATGTGTGGATTTCCACCCTCCGCCAACTTCCTGTTCCTGGGTGATTACGTCGACAGAGGAAAACAGTCTCTGGAGACGATCCTCCTGCTGCTATGCTACAAGCTCAAGTACCCCGAGAACTTTTTTCTTCTCCGAGGAAATCATGAGTGCGCCAACGTAACGCGTGTCTATGGCTTCTATGACGAATGCAAGCGGCGATGTAACGTAAAAATCTGGAAGACGTTTATTGATTGCTTCAATACTCTCCCAATCGCTTCGATCGTCGCGGGGAAGATTTTCTGTGTCCATGGGGGTCTATCGCCGGCCCTGAGCCACATGGACGATATCCGCAACATTGCTCGCCCGACCGATGTACCAGACTATGGATTACTCAACGACTTGCTATGGTCTGATCCAGCCGACATGGAGGCGGATTGGGAGGCCAACGAGAGGGGCGTCAGTTATTGTTTTGGGAAGAAAGTCATCACCGACTTTCTCGCCACCCACGATTTTGATCTTGTCTGTCGCGCGCATATGGTGGTAGAGGACGGCTACGAATTCTTTAACGACAGAGTTCTAGTTACTGTTTTCAGTGCACCAAATGTACGTACGATCCGTACACATGCCATGGAAAGATGAGCTAACAGAGTTCTACAGTATTGTGGCGAATTCGATAATTGGGGCGCGGTCATGTCTGTCTCCGCGGAACTTCTTTGCAGTTTCGAATTGCTTAAACCACTCGACTCTTCTGCGCTGAAAAGCCACATTAAGAAGGGCAGGACTAAGCGCAATAATATGCTCAACAGCCCGGTGTGTTCACTTGCCCCACCTCTCACAAAACCCCATCTCTAACGCCGCTTTGGTAGCCCGCGAGCGTGTACCCTCAGAGTGTGTAAACTTCGTCACCAGACCGAGGATCTACGATATCGCCAAGCCAAACCCCCGCACAGATACGATACGCCTGTGACCTTAGGGACGCGGATGCCCAGCCGCGAGATTCTAGAAGTCGAACCCAGGAGTTCAGGACTGCGTGCGGCCTGAAGGGGAGCTTGGAGGCCGCGAGCGTGGTGGTACAAACGGAGGGGAGAAACGCGACGTCTCACCATGAGCCGCTCATTATCACTGGCTTCATTTCGGTACCTTCGCCTTTGGCAAGACGTTGGGGGGCATACTTGAATTGCAAGGGCGTGACAACTCTTGTAATAGAAGAAAGGGGAGCGGCCCTTGAAACGGACTTGCTCGTAAGGCTTCACGAACTTGCATGATCAATGGGATGAGATTTCTTGTTCAGGAAGGGAAGGCCATGCGTACGTGTTATAACAAACGCATTGTTAGATAGGACTTTCATGTATAATACCGGGCATTCAGCGAGTAGCAGACATTAATTTATGAACCTGTCTGCTTATCTCTGCTTTGAGGCTTATAGACTCGGATCATATACCAATTGAATCGGGTCTTTTCCTCCTTTATTTTCTCTTACGGCCTACAGTCCATAAATTTGCGTTCCTATTCAACTCCTTATAATGCCAAAAGAAAACAGTATAATATGTAGGCAGTAAAGCTGAATGGTAATATCGTATCAAGAACATCATCATATATAAAACCATCATCCAAGTCTAGTAGGTACTTTATTTTTACCAGCGCAGCTATCGTGACTCGGTCCTTGTCGGGTCTGGATTTCCGGGCATGCTCCGCCTAAACACTACTCTGTCTATTCCACTTCCAAGTACCGCGCCGTTTCTACTGGACCGAAGCGGAGCCCAACCCCGTAGAGATGGAGAACACGCCCCCGCATCTCGGTCAGTCTAGGGAAGACAGTCTTGCTGATGACGATATTTGAATTAGTTTTCTGGGAAATATATTTCAATTAAGATTGGAAAGGAGGCTAATTGTGTGGATGTGTGAACTGACTATAGGAGAAAGAGAGTTGCTTTTTACTGTGTGATTAGGTCTCATCTCTGAGCTGTACGAAGAGAAAGTGAGTTTTTGCAAAGTCCTTCATCTCATAACTACTTTACTCACCAACGTACCCATTATCATTTGACTTACTCACCACTCTCAGGGGGTCAAGTTAGAATTATAGTCTATATCAGCCAACCAGCCAGTTCATTAGCGATCCAGCCATTTTGAAGGGGCAATAGGGGCACTTCGAGATGGAAGACTACAACCTCTCGCAGCCCGTGGGGCCGGCGCAGGGGATGCGGCAAGGGCTGACAGCGTACGGGGACGCGCACTTCTCGCTGTTCCTGCGCAAAGTATTCATCAAGGCGCTAGGCTACAGCGAAGAGGCGCTCTCGCGCCCCCTCGTGGGCATCGTGAACACATTCTCGGGCTTCAACCCCTGCCACGCCAACGTGCCGCAGCTCATCGAGGCAACGCGCCGCGGCGTCCAGCTCGCTGGGGGGTTGGCGATAGATTTCCCCACGATTTCCCTGCATGAGTCGTTCGCGGCGCCCACGAGCATGTTCTTGAGGAATTTGATGAGTATGGATACTGAGGAGATGATTCGTGCGCAGCCGGTTGATGCGGTGGTGCTTATTGGGGGTAGGTGGTATTATACTCTGTTTACTATTCCCCCTTTTCTTCCTCTTTTTTGTTTCGCCCGCGCAGAGAATTTTGTTTTCTTCATTCCCCTTCTGTCAGCAAGAGAGAGAGAGAGAGGTGGAGACTAAGAGAAAACAGGTTGTGATAAAACCACGCCCGCACAGCTGATGGGTGGCATCTCGGCGAATAAGCCGATCTTGCACCTCGTCACGGGCCCGATGATGCCGGGCAGCCACCGCGGTGTCCGCATCGGCGCTTGTACCGACTGCCGGAACAATGTAAGTCGGGCCCGGCATATATCGCGGAAAAGATACCAGACAATAACTTATTCTCTTACGTGTGACAGTGGGCGAGTTATCGGGCTGGCACGATGGATATAGAGGAGATAGCCATGATCAACGAAGAGCTTGCGCCAACTGTAAGTCATCTCGGACTACTATATCCGGCCTTTCCCCCTATTGTTTCAAAAAGGGGCTCATGAATTTCTCCAGGCCGGAACCTGCGGCGTGATGGGCACAGCCAGCACAATGGCCTGCATGCTCGTAGCCCTGGGCCTCATGCCCCTAAAAGGCGCCTCCGCGCCCGCCGTCTCATCCGCCCGTCTCCGCATCGCAGAGCAGACCGGCGCGGCCGCGGTATCCATGATCCAAGCCAGCAACGACGCACTGAAGCCGCAGGCTTTACTAACCCGCGAATCCTTCCTCAACGCCATAACCGTGCTGCAAGCTATCGGCGGATCGACGAACGCCGTAGTGCATTTACTCGCGATCGCGAACCGGCACCCGCGTGTCGCGGGCTCGATTACGCTGGATACGATCGATGAGATTGGGAGGAAGACGCCGTTAATTTTGGATTTGAAACCGAGTGGGAATGGGTATATGACGGATTTTCATACTTCGGGGGGTATGGGCGCGTTACTGCATACCTTGCGCCCGTTGTTGCATCTTGAAGCTATGACGATCTTCGGCAAAACACTTGGGGCGTTACTCGACGCTGAACCCGCTGTAACAGTCCCGAGAGAGCTCTCGTGCATATCACCGCTTGATGCCCCTGTGTACAAGGCCTCGTCGCTCGTGGTCCTGCGCGGTAATCTTGCGCCCCGCGGCGCGGTCATGAAAGCCAGCGCGAGCAAGGATAGGGCGCTACTAAAGCACTCCGGGCCCGCGGTCGTGTTTGCTGGGTCGAAGGACCTGGCGCGCAGGATTGATAGTGAAGATTTGGAAGTTGAGGCGAGCAGTGTGCTGGTACTGCAGAATATTGGACCTGTGGGAAATCCGGGGATGCCGGAGGCTGGGCTTAGTATGTTGCTTTTCATTCGTTTTTGGTTCATTTATTTTTGGCTTCTTCACTTTCTTTCCGTCGTTCCCTTTTCTGCTTTATTTCAATTTTCCGCTCTTCCGTTTCAGCCCCTTTTAGCGTGTTGTATTTCATCATGGAGTTCCAGCAACACAAACACTACCCAATTTTCACCTACGATCGGAAGCTTTATGTTTAGTCTTTGCCCTATGTCTTTATCCGTCTAACAATCATCCCCCCCACAGTTCCCATCCCGCGCAAACTCGCAGCGCGCGGCGTCCAGGACATGCTGCGCGTGTCCGACGGCCGGATGAGCGGCACCGCCGGTGGCACCATCGTGCTGCACGTGGCGCCCGAGGCGGCCGACCCGGCGTCCGCGCTGGGCGTCGTCCGCGATGGCGATATTATTACTGTTGATGTTGAGAGCAGGGTTCTGAAAGTCGAGATTAGTGATGAAGAGCTCGCGGGCAGGATCGCGGAGAGGAAGGCCCGTTTGGAGGAGCTCGAAGAGAAAGCGAAGAATGGAGAGCAACAGGTGGTGGAAGAGGGGAAAGCAGAGGTAGATGGGGATGGGGATGTAGAGAAAGAGCCCTGGCTGGCGAGGAGGAAGATGAGAGGCTATAGGGGCTTGTATATGAGGGAGGTCAACCAGGCGGATCAGGGTGCGGATTTCGACTTCCTGACTGCTGCGGGTCCGGCTTCTTGAGCGAGCACTTTGACAACCTAGATTCGTTAAGGGATTAGGCAGTGTCTTGGGTACTCGATGGAATTGGACGTATGTAAGTCTAGAGCTCGACAACGAATTGGATGTATATAGATATTAGTTTACAATATGAACCATAAATTAAGTAAATAGGTAGTGTTGCTTGTCAATGCTCATTCTGAAGAAGAATGTGGTCCTATCTTTTCTTGATCGAGTCTCATTGCCACTGAACTTTACCTCTTGGACAAATTTGAGTGCACGCTTGACCTCTATTACTTTATGTGTTGAGGGTTAGACTATATGCTTATTCGGCTTACTGTCCTTTTATTACCAAGGAGGGCTTCCCTACTCTCTTCGCTTCCTCATTTAGGGCATCAATCTCGGCTTGAACAAGGGGAATACCAGTTTTCCCCCTCTCTTCCTGTCTAAGCTGTTCCATTTCCCCGGGGAAGTAGATTCGGTCTACTCCGGCCGCCTTGTCTGCTCCAACGACGCGCTGGTAGAGATAATCCATGCGTGCACGGAAGTCTTCGAGACTCATGAATAAATCTGGCTTGATCGCCACGAGGAAATGACCAACATCGGATGGCTTGCTGGGGTCATAGGGCCCGGTAACGTGGCCGGCGAAGGCAGAGCCTTTATGTCTGTCAATCTAGTCCCTGGGGCTCACTAATTTAGATGCTTTGCTTACCTGACAACACGCCTGAGAATACATCCATCATAATGGATAATGCTGATCCTTTCGGGCCGCCCACTGTGATACTCAGCGTTAGAAAATCTCACGTTAAGCTCGATACTTCGGTAATTCTATTGATGACCGACTGCAACAGAGAGTTTCCGCTTCGCAAGCGTAGATTATATACTAGGGCATAAAAAGGGTCGGTTCAGGGCACGACTTACTAGGTTGCATTACACCTCCCAGCGCGGCATCTGGATCATCAGTCGGTCTGCCTTCAACGTCCAGCGCCCAGTCCAGCGGGATCTTCTCGCCACGCCTCTTCGCCTTGTAGATCTTGCCCCTTGCGGCCACCGAGGGGGCCATGTCGAGGATGAAGGGCTTCTCCTTGCCGCCGGGGGCGCCGCACGCGATGGGCGAGACGCCGAGGAGCTTCTCCCGGGCGCCGAAGGGCGGCAGCGCGGGGCTCGAGTTGGTGAAGACGAGGCTCATCATGCCGGCGTCGATGGCCTGCTGCACGATCCACGCGGACATGCCGAAGTGGTTCGAGTGCTTGATGCTCACCATGCCGATGCCGAACTCCCGCGCCATATCCACGGCCGCCGCCATCCCCTCCGACGCCGCGAGGAACCCGAACCCGTTGTGCCCGTCGACCTGCGCCACGACCGGCGTGATTTGTTTCACTTCGGGGCTCGCCCGGGCGTCGAGAACACCCTCGCGCACCCGCTTCATGTACGACGGGATGCGGTTCATCCCGTGCGTGTCCACGCCGCGCAGGTCTGCGGCTACGAGGCAGCGGGCGACGATCTCTGCATTTGTGGCCGATACGCCGTTGCCTGCGAGCACGTTCTCGACGAATTTCCGGGCTTCGGACGGCTCAACGTAGTATTTGGTATCGCCGGGTTCTTCCATAATGACGGTAGAATGGGTTTTCACAGGTTGCCGGAAGTCTTGTTGAAACCAAAATATAGTACTTCCGCAGTAACAATTTGGTTTACTGATCTTGCACAATATGATGTTGACTGCAAATAGTTTCTGTATCTGTGCACTTATACGCGTTTTGGCCGACACCGGGATGCTCCGCGGTCGGTGCGGAGAAGCTCCGGTTACTCACGCCGAAGGCCGAGCCCATTAATGAAATGGTAGAGCCGTGCGATGAGATCCAGAATCTGTCTGCAAAAATATTGACAAAACTTAAGAGCTGGAGAAACAATGATCCCGTTCGAATTGCACTCAAGGATGATGATACGAACTATCCAGTAGCAGACGCCTTAGATAGGTAGGTTGCACGACCACAAGCGCCGTAGCGAATGCCGGCACTATGCTCTGTTACATCCTGTCATTGTTAGACTAAGAAAACTAGTGGCAACGGTCAAGTTCGTGAGCTTTACTAGAGCCCTGAGAAGAATCGATCAGAACTCGATCTCAGCTTCCTCGGTGCAGCCGGAGCAACAGACAGAGACCTTGTCGGGTCAACGGGTCCACTGCACCTGCAGTGACCGTTGGAGCGGGTACGAACATATGCATTTAACGGGATACTTGCACTGGTTACGTCATTACATCAATGGACGTGTCAGAGCTTCAAAAGGTGTGCCTGCCTACCTTACTTGAATTCAGGAGCTGAGACTGGCCACGTCCACCAACAAGCCACATTCTTTCCAATCTTCGTAGTGAGGCAAAGCCGACCCCGACTCATTGCGACATCTTTTTGTCAATGGACAACACCTGTAGCTTTGCGCGATACCATTAGAACACCACTATCATTGCCAACACAGATCGACCCACCCGGACCGATCCGATCCAGCCCTCAAGATGGCTGCTGCTGGCTATGTCCAGACGTCGCTCATATGGGTTGCCTACGCCGTCGCGGTGGCGCTGGCGCTCATCGCCGCCGCCATCACCACCTTCACCTGGCAAACTCACCGCGACCGATCGGCCATTGTGACCACGGTCACTATTGTTAGCATCACGGCTCTACTTGCTACCGTCTTCCTGCTCCCAGTCGATATCGCGCTGGTCTCGTCGACAACTTCGACTGCGCTGGGCATGAAGAAAGATTGGGCCACGCCGAACCGGATCCACAACATCCTTCTTACCCTCAAGATCGTCTACTACTCTCTGTACAGCTTCGATGCGTTGCTATGTCTCGTCATCATTCCCTTCTCGTACTTTTGGTACGAAGAGTACGACGAGGTGGAGGAGCAGGAAGGTAACCAGACCTTCGGAAGTCGGCTCTTGTCGGCCTTCAAGTACACCATCGCATTTCTGTTCTTGGTTGTCATTATCTTCTTGATTGGCTTTTTCGTCCCGGCTGCCGGTCGTCGCGATGGAAAACATCTAGATCTCGACTTCTTCAAGCGACTCCTCGACGAGAACCACGGCGAAAAGGCGCTGACCTTCGGTCTCGGCCTCCTCATTACGCTTGGTACTCTGCTATATATTCTCTACACTGGAGCCGGCCTTGCCCTCCTGCCCATTTCCTTCATCAAGTCGGCGCCCTCAGTCTCGGCGCCCCAACTTTACGAAGATACGACCTCGCAGCTCGAGCAGAATAGGGAAAGGCAACGACAATTGGAATTGCGCAGTGCTGGCCACGCTGACGGCATGCCTGCCAAGGACAGGCGCGAACTTGAAGCGCTTGCGCGTGAGGAGCGGACCTTAGTTCGCCGTGAAAGGCTGGCGGCTGAAGCGCAAGGTCAGGGCAAGACATTTATTGTGCGCTCATGGGCCAAGATCTGCGCCGTCTTCCGACCCGTCAAGCTCATCGGGGGCATTCTCCTCGTGCTTCTTTCGCTTCTCGTCTGGGTGTCAATGTTGATTACCGGCATCGACAAGGCTGCCAACTCGGTCTGCAAAGCGCACTGTGGCTACATTCTAGCCCATATCAATGTCTTCCAGCCCATTAACTGGATTTTTGTGAAGACGGCTCATGCTTTCCCCGTTGACTACGTGCTGATGGCACTTCTCATACTACTGTTCTTCAGTAGTTCCATATCGGGCATCGCTGCCATTGGCATCCGCTTTCTGTGGCTGCGAATCTTCCAGATCCGTAAAGGCCGAACGGCACCGCAAGCCTTGCTTATGGCTACAGTCATGATTGCATTGATCACACTGGCCATCAACTATGCTATTGCCATGCTGGTTGCGCCCCAGTATGCAAGCTATGGCACCCAGACCTTTTGCGATCTGCCGCCACACCATCCCGACGAATTGCCCGACTGCAGCAAGAACCCCGAGGCTGTCAAACCGTGCTCCGAGTGGGTTAATGCCCATAGCTCGGCTACCCGAGTTTGCACCCCGACCATGATGTCAACATTTCTCAACCGCATCACACTCAATTGGCCCGTATTCGGCGCCATTGATTTCTGGGCCCAGTTTGCCTTCCTCGGCATATTCCTGATCATCTTCGTGACCGCGCTGTTCCGGACACCCAGGTTGAATATGAGTGAGATGGACGAAGACGCCGAGGTTGATGAAGAGGAAGGTCTGTTGGCCAGTACAGGACGTCGATTTGGTGCTACTTGGCAGGACATTACTGGCAGGCCGAAGCATGATACGCACGGCTCTGCCGCTACTGGATCCGGCTCAAACGGCCATTGATCTTGAGACGTTATTGTGAAAGCCAAGTTTTGCGGTCATCCCCTTGATTCCAGATAACGGGTATCGATCAGCGTTCTCAGCTTTCTCGACAATTGGTCTGTACAGTTAGGAATACGATGTGTATCTCGTGTGGATCGGAACAATTAAGGAAGGGCCGGATAGGTAGCCTCGGTGAAAACATGAAGAGTCTGGTAATCGGCAAAGGGGACCAAGGGAAATTGTAAGGAGTTAGGGGCATGAGGTTAGGCGTTCTGCGTCTAACGGAAATTCGTTAAGCTGTATTTTCCTAGGTTAGGCACATCGGAAGTTGCCATGAAATTGCTAGTTGTCTTCAATGAACAATGATTCCCAGTTCTCAACAATCCATCATCATTTGACACAAAGCTTTGGCTTGCCCATCGTAATACTCGCATGAACAGCTCGGTCCCGCACGGAGTTAGGTTCCTTCCCAACGCCGCTAGGCCGTAACCCAGCTGACCCTGTAATCGTTCCATACCCCATATGCGTGAAGCCTAGCTCATGACGTCACCTGCCGTCTAACTTGGCCAAATTGGTTCAACAATCTCATGCGCCAACGCACATGACATCGCGTTGTCCTGGCGTTGTCGCGGCGGGGTACGTACGAGGTATCCCGCTCTCTGATGACTCAGGTACGTATCCTTACGTAAACGCTCTGATCTGACTGTTTCTGCCATATCTGGCAAGCTGGCACGGGAACGCGGTTTGTTACCTTTTAACAATTCCCGCTGTTTCTGTCGATCCAATTCAATTTAATTCAATTGAAACTGCGCGCGCGCGAATAATTAAGGAATCAATCAATTGCGCCTTTGTTCACTTGTGGATACCTAATTGAGCATACTTAGCCCCTCATTTTTGGATACTTAGGATCTGTTGTCCGCAACTTCATCGAATATTTCGCGAAAGCCAGCAGGCAGGTTAAGCTTAAGCTTACGTTTAAGCTAATATTCTACTAGCAACTGCTGCAGCCCGAGAGTCAAAAAGTGAAGTGACAGGACAAGACAAGACGAGAATTAAGAGCGCTGCAAGTACTTGCGAGCTACTTAGCTTAAGCCTTAAGCTTACCTAGCGGCATTGCATTACACTGCGCCGTGCCGTACTGCACGCCGCAGGAGTAGGCAAAATGGAAGCCCAGTGCCAGTGCGGGTCGGTCCGGTTCACGACGCCGCTGCCGAAGCCGCTGGCGCTGTACATCTGTCACTGCGCCGAGTGTCGCCGCCAGTCGAGCTCGGCCTTCGGCACCTCCGCCATCTTCCCGCGCTTCGAGATGCCTAAGACGGACTTGCTGTCTTGCTATACGTATGTTTGTTTGCGATCTAGTCGTGCTTCTTTAATGATCCATTTATCTCAATTTTCCACACCCCTAGACACGATATGGTTTATCATGCTCGAGATGATTAGGGGTGGATTTATGGATTCTACTTGACTAACATGCGGTTTTATATTTAGGCGACCTACGCACTCGGGCCATACTTTATATTGGTATGACATGCGACTGAACTGCAGTTCCATGTGGCTTCTTACTAACAGACCTCCTTTACAGCTATTTCTGCCAGCGCTGCGGGACGCGGTTGCTCCACACCACACCGGTAGGTAAATAGGGGTTGTGCTAGAGAAATCCTAATTCTGTTCCCCCTATTGACTTACACTCAAAACTACAGGGCAAGAATGTCGTATCCATCAAAGGCGGCTGTCTGCGCGGCCTTGACTGGAACACCGCGATCCACATCTGGACCAAATCCGCCATGGTCCCCATCCCCGAGGGCTCGGAGACGTACTCGGAAGAGCCCACCAACTCGGAGTATAGCAGCGCCCAGGAGACCCTCGATCAGCCGAGCGACAATATACTCGATAATAGCGCCGGCGGATTCCCGCAGACGGCGCCGGTCCCCGAGGTCGAGAAGCTGGGACGGGTTAGGGGCGCTTGTGAGTTGAGCGGTGTTTTCTAGTTTAATGGGATGGGGGCAGGGGCAGTGGAGAGGGGAGATTTGAGATTTTCTGGCCTATCTGTCTGCCCTGATGAGATAGAGGGTGTTTGTGATGTTGTTGTTGCTGGCTTGGAAGGGAGTCTTGGAGTTTTTTGAACTTGTGTTGGAGGCTTGTAAGATTGTTTCCGGTCATGGACAACCTTCGAACAAGAAAACAAAGTTCACTTACGCCCCGTCATAAGTTAACCTTCCCTTACTTTCGTATTACCTAAGTAATATAGAAAATCTGTCTAGAACATAATACCTACCCTTAAGTACAAAATTACAACCATAGGCCTATAATAACGCTTAGTAGCCGATAGCCCTGCGCTGAGTAGCAATGGCGGAACGGTTTACCTTCCGCTCACCTTGTGCTGTGCCACAACGATACGGGGGTTCGACTGCAAGAATGGTTGTAAAAAACCCCTATCGCCTAACCCGCTTGCATGCGATCTGATCCAACCGGACCACGTACAGCGGCGCGCCGCCCGGTCTACCTACTCCGAGCGAACGCACATAAAGGGGCCAGCTGCGCTATCATGTTTTCTTTATTTTTCCCCCCTTATTTGCTTTTGGCCCCCCTTTCTAGCCACGACTCATATGCCTATTGATTGTTCTATTATCAACTGCCTATGTTGTTTGCTGATGATTGTCTGTGCCAACACCTCCTGATTTCAAAATGCCTAGACATCAGGCATGTTGTACACTTCTGGATTAGTCCGTTGAGGTCAGTATGACTATGCACGATGTGGATGATTCTGCTCCATAGCTGTGTGTTCATCATTGGTCATTATTGTTCATCACCGTCAAACCGAGACACAAACTCTCCGTTATTGCCCTTTAGTATCTTCTATAAAATCCTGAGTTCTCCCGCTTTCCTGTCTCCCTCATGATTTTCCTTTCCTAGTATACATGCTCTTATATATATCGTAAAGTCTATTCTAACGCTCAGAAAGAGGTTTTCAGTGCCTCACTCTTCCCATGCGCCTATGGGCACCCAGATGTTGTGCAGGCGAGCTGGTATACGGACCGCAGCGCGCTGTAGTCACGGTCGACGATAATATCAGCCTGCTGAAAAGGGCACTCCGCCTTCAGTTTGATGCAGGCGTCCCGGCGGGAGCTCTAGCCGACGAGCTTTTCTACAGCGGCCAGTGGACAATACACATCCAAGTACTGCCCAGAGCTGGGTCACCGGGATGTTGAAAATACCAAGCGCAAAGACCGCGTCGGTCTCCTTACCTGGGCGAGCAGCCTGAAGCATTAAGGCTGGCACAGAGTGATCAAGAACAACGTATTGATCCTAGTCTTTGGAATGTCGAATCCACCTGCCGACTACGTGGGCGTGTTCAACGTCTGGCGATTTTTTTTTTGGCAGAATACGCAATACGCCATGTCTACAAAAAGCAATGCTCTATATGCCCAGCTTATCGCTCCCGAACTCGCCGGAGACTTCCGTGGTGATTGCCGTCAGATCGGGCATCACCCTGCTCCCTCACCTAACATCCGATGATCTGGCACACCTGGTCGAGTATACCGCCAAGCTCGCCGGCGAGCACATCGAAGTCGAGATCGAAGTCCCGGCCCTCCCCCTCAGTACTACCATGAGCCAGGCCCACTACGACCAGCCTACCCGAGCCGTCGCTGAGGCAGACCAGCGCCTAACCCCCCCCCCCCTCCCCCCTGGGGGGGGGGATCACAACACGGTTGGGGGCGGTTATTACCGCAATACTACAGAGAAAAAGGAACACGCCGAAACCGAAGAGATTCTCGACAACGACGATAAAATGGCCCGCGCCCGCGCCCAAGAACAGAAGTATAAAGATGACTTCTTGAGCATTAACCGTATAGCCAGCAGTGGCTCTGCATTCAACTATGTCGATATTGAAACCGCCGCCAAATACTTGCAGATCCCGATAGCGAACCCGAAAATTGACCCGAAGCGAGAGCCTACCTACTACCCTCATCAAATCCCAGGTAAGATATACCCCGTTTACAAACCAAATACCTGCCACGCCCGGTATTTGGTTTGTAACCCAAGCCGTACTGGCATCTACCCCGCGTTTTACTATAGACATTTTTCACATTGTTCAAAACAAGATAGAGTTCCCGCATTTCGGATACGTTCGCAACACGCTACACTACTCCGATACCCCTGAGCCCGTTTCGGCAACCCGGAACCTGTAGCGTTAGTGCTATAGGGCATATCAGTGATGCTCGCCGGGGCTGCGGTCATTAGTAGCACTCGTATGGACGCTCGAGGTACTATGCGGAGGACGAGTGCCAATTATGATCGTCTTTCCGGTTGTGGTGGCCTGTGGCGTTCCACTATTCGGGGGACGGGTGCCAATTGAGATCGATGTTCTTGTAGTTGTGATAGCCTGCGGTGTTCCGCTACATAGGATAGAATCTCAGTCATGAAGCACAGTAGGGCACTCGGAAATTAGCCGTGATAGCCAAATCAAAAAAAGGACTCGGCTAGGACGAATACATGAGCACAGGTCACTTACGATATTACTGTTGTAACGACGGTCTGAAAGGGAACACGAGCAGTGTACCACGAAGTGACATTGTCAGCGATTGTGGTCGTGGACGCGAAGCTCCAGCTTGGGCTTAACCCCGTGACCACGGCTGCAAAGCTAGCGAGGGCGGCGGCGAGTGTGAATTTCATGGTGAAGAAGATGCTTGGGTTAAAGTTACGATAATTGTCGTGAACTCGAAATGTAGGATGAGCAAAAACGAGAATTCGGATGCAAAGACAGTGCAATATCGGTCAGGAAACGATTGCTGCAATGTTGAAGAGATGAATAAGATATCACGGCTCAGGACAGGAAATACACCCTGGCTTTATAGGCTTTCGGGTTGAAGGACTACATTCATTACTCACGACTTGCACAACTCGAGAGCCGTTATGTTAAGGGATAATTGGTGCTGTTTCACTTCGTGACAATGGCACAAGCGCAGAACAATAGGGTAACACAACGTCCCAGAGTCTTTCTCATAAGAGAATATGGCTACGTAAATGCGCTGAGAGTAGCACTAAGAGTGAATGGTATGATATTGGAGTGTGACAATCAATGTAGGCAAGCATGAGATTTGTCAGAGTTGCTCGTCTCATTCTGTCGCCTCGGGTCCTAATTTGGGCGCCGGATGAGACCCGGGTAGTTGGCCAATGATGTAAAATAGATATATTAAGAGGTCTCGTACTTGTCACACTTGAACTCACCGTGAGCAGATGAGTGCCTCTCACAGGAATCTGCACATATAAGCCGTCGGTTAGGGACAACGACGACAGTACTCTGGATGTTAGAAAGAAGTCAAGTTTTCAAAGCGTAATAGAGTGGTCGATAAGTTCGCTAAGCTCACAATGGCCAACCGAGCTCCTAAGAATCTATGTATATGCGAATTCTCTGGTGTAATCACATACTGTATACAGATATGACTCCTGGCACAGTAACACACAAATGATTTAACGTATGGCAAACGTACGACAGCACTACTGCTTCAACACAACCGCCATGAGGCCTAGGTGCGTTTCCTTTACTGCTATTTGAAAGATTTCAAAATCAGCTTATCACGCTCTACCCTAAGTTAGATGCTGCATTAGAACCCTCGACTATTCTGAAGCCATGTGTTTGGAAAACGGCTGCAATACGGACAGTAATTGGTAGAAGTTTCGAGCAGCTCGCAACACAGTTAAGGTCATGTCATTGGTTCCATATAGCTTACAGCGCAAGCTTCGAACAAACGGCAATCAAACCAACTATTCAATTTAGTTATGGATAGCCTGTTTATCATAAAAACCGCTGTCTGTGCTATCATATTGTAGTGATACAGAGGTCCTGGCACGCGATGAACTCAACAAAAAAGCCAATGTCTGCAAAACCCAAACGAGCATCCACACACTCATAGCAATCGATCAATCTTCGTCCCGAAGCTTAGCAATGGAAATTTCAATAACCGTATCGACAAGGGGATATCCGTAATGGCAAGAAGCCGTTGGCTACTTAAGTAGGCTTATCTACCCTAACCTCCCGTCAAACATAAAGCAAATAAGTAAGTACCAGGCAGGAGGAAGCTTGGCCTAGCCTGGTCTGTCCTGACCTGTCCTCAAACTCCATACAACGCCGCCACGACATGGCAAGTGACCTTGGCACTATACACAATTTCGGCCTGGAGGAAGCAACTGAACTCCGACCAATGCTCTCTCTTTCTCTCTTTCGCCCTCGTTATCTCGGTCTTGTGCCGCAAACCGTCATTAAAGTACGTCGTCATGAAACATAGGTATCATCGCCAAACCACCGCCGCAGTCCCCCCCTTCTTCCCACCACCACCACCGCCTCCCATCGTCGCGCTCCCAATAGTAATGCGTCGCGACGAGGTCTGCGGTTTCTCCATTGGCCCCTTTCTATCGCTGCCGGGACTGCCCCAGCCAGAAGTTCTCAGCGAACCTCCAAAATTCATCCGTCTAGCTTGCCCAGGCGTGAACGAGGATGTCTTCGACCCGGCGTCGCGCAGGTGGAGATCTGGCGGCGAGCAGCTGATCGGCGGGCTTCTGTGCCGCTCTGAACTACCCCGTCGTAGTCTGGAGACTCCGTTCGTGCTCGACGTTCCTGTGTGGGCGTTGCTGGTGCGATGATGATAGCCTGCGCTCGAGCTGACCGATGACACGCGCCTCCCGTGAGGATGTCCGCTGCCTGCGGATGCGAGGGACGATAGGCGCTTCGGCCGTTTGTTCGCGTGGATCGCAGAACGCAGCTTGGAGCTGTCAATCAGGGCCGAAGTTTCTGAGTCGGAGGAAGGGGCGTGGTTCTCATCTCCCGACGATGGGGATGGCGCGGGTAGAGAGGACGGGAACATCGCGGGAGCGGGCCTAGGGCTCAGCGACGTGTATCTTCTTCCTGGCGCGTTGATATTAGCAGCGCGCGATAGGTCGAGGTTCCGTAGCGGGCTAGGTCGCTCTTCAGCGTTGGGTTTCGTTGTAGCTGCAAGGTTAAGTGACATTGTAGGCGGGACTGGCGATCCGCCGCCCTGTGATGGTCTTGATTTTGACAAGAATCCAGCTTGGAATCTGCTGGGCTTGGAAGTAGGGAAGCTCGTCACCTCGGGCAGGATTAGCGATGGGCTCGACTCATCATTCGAGTCGCTTTCTTTTACAGGGGACAGTGCTTCGACGATTCTGGGCAAGGGCTTTTCGGGAGAGTCCTGTTCTGGTGTGTATTGGGTTTTCTGGGGCGTCTTTTCAAAATCCGCTAGCGTGCCAGACTCGCCGTCGTCGTCACGCCAGCGCACTGAACGTTTCGAGGGTGTTCGCTTCTTTGAAGGAGAGAAAGTGACTCCTTTGCGTGCATTAAGTGCCTTGCGACGACGAGGCGACCCTTTCATGGGGGAGGCAAATGCCGGCTCGGATGCTGCGACAGCAGCTAACATTGGGTTGGGAATTGGCTTCACCAAATCCTTAGGCAGGGCTGATGGCCTCTTTCGTTTCGGTGTTCCGCGTCTTGTGGGTGGGAACGCCTCCATCGGCATGTTTGCACCATCTGGCTTGACTACCTGAGATGTTGCTGAGAATCCAGTTTCTAATAAGCGGTGGATTATCTCCTTCGCGTGTGTAACTGCTTCTTCTTCGCTCATGTGAATTGTTTCGGATAGAGATGTGAGTATCTCGAATTGAGCTGCCAATAAGACTTGCATAGTGGCCGTATCGCCGGTCTTGTCTTGTTCCAGTACTTCTCGGTAGGCCTCACGGGCGAAGTTCGATTTCAAGAGTTCCGCTTCTCTCGTTAAACTGGCGATTTCGCCCATATCCGCATGCCCATCTCCAGTTGGAAGCTGGCTAATACTGTGCTGGAGAGCTCCGTCAATAGCGCGCTCCCAGTTCGTCTTGTCCAGCTTCTGATGGAGATGATGTCTGCTGTTCTCTAATTCGAGAAGGATGCCGTGCGCCGTCTTTCTCATAGCTGATAACGGGGCGGGCATTGCGTCTTCATCCTCACGAGAATCGCAGACTGTGTCGAATGCAGCAATCCACGAAGAAAGTAAACTGAGACGTCGCTCGACTCCCCTCAACTTCTTCATGTGAGCCACTTTGTCTTGGCGCTCAGTCAATGAGTTGTCGTAGGCCGTACGGATTCTTTGGACGCCTTCTCGTACTGCAACATCTCTCTTCTCCGCCTGTTTCCGGAACTTGGCGAAGAAGGTCTGCTCCGCATCTTTCTGCTGTGCCTTGAGTTCATTGATGAGGGTCATTTGCTCGTCAATCTTGACCAAGAAGTCCTTCACATGACGGTTCACGTTAAACACGTTCCTCGTCACCTTGGTCTGGATATTCTTGGCCCGGTTTGCATATCGAAGAGTATTCTGTGTCTCATCGAAGTGGACACTCGATGGACTGATACATACGATCATGACAGTCTTGCAGTTACCTCCGAGGGAGAACTTTAGCAGCCGGGTGAGTTTGCTGTTTCGATATGGGACGTGTGACTTTTTGCGAGGATCGCAGAGGGCGTTAATGCAGCTGCCTAATGCTAGCAAGGACTTGTTGATATTGGCGCCTTCAATCAACCGCTCTCCACGATTTTTCGTGGCGCTAGCTCTCTCGCTTCCAGCAAGATCGATAATGCTCAATGTAGCCATAGTATGCGGCTCATTCACACTTGCATTTCTGTCCTTCATAGCGATGTTGATTTGGAGTACTGCGTGTGACCGCGACGAGGTAGCATTCGCATCGGTGGGTGACACTGTTCGGTATTCGTTACCCAAGACAATCATATCCATGACTTCCTGGACGTCTTTGGGGTGGTGGCTGGTGAGACCTTGTACTGTCACAGCCTGGTTCGAGTCCTCTCGCAGCATCAGACCTTGTTTGCTTCCGCCAGGGACGAGTAGGTCGCGGATAGTCTCATTGTAAATTTCTAGATAGGAAAGGGTTATTTCGGTGTGTTTCTCATCGCTGCAGTCGTTGATTTTCTCGAAAAGCTCTTGCATTGTTAGAAATATGATACCGGGCATCTGAGGCGTGCCCGTAATGGTGTGTGTTTTGCCGCATCCAGTGGCGCCGTATGCGAAGACTGTGGCGTTGTAGCCATCCAGGACACTATCTAATAGGCCCTTCGTCGTCGCCTCATATACTTCTGTCTGCGTTGTATTCTCGTCGAAGATGCGGTCGAACCCGAATGTCTGATCTTTGACCTTCTTGCCCATGGGCACGACGGATCTCGAGAATTTCTGGACGGGATTGTCTTCGGGTGGATCGAATACTCTGTCGTGGCCGGGGTTAGAACTGTAAAAAAAGCTTGCTTGTCTGGAGAAGGAAGTTATATGATACATACAGGCACTTGTCGTCAACGACTCTGATGACGGATCGAATGCCGCTTTGCTTGAGTTTGGGTGCTGGCGCGCCAGCTAATGACCCATCTCCTAGGAATACTGTGCCATCGTCATGCCGCTGCCTAAATCTGTGTAAGCTGCCCGTCGAGCTCGGGAGTATTGTCGCTGGGACTGGACCTACAGTTGGGCGGCTTCTCGGATTGTGAATGGCCGCACCCGCACCGCGACGGTGATTGATGATGCGCCCGGATCTAATGCGGACATTTTTGGTAACGTTCGCTCGATGTTTGGAATACTTTTTGCGATGTGTTGCGAAGGTGTTGCAATTTACATGGTGGTGGATATCGTGGCTTGCAAATGATAATGATGAAACCGTTTAGCATGACACGGGAAGCAGATACTTGTTGATTATCCACTGTGTACGGAGTAGTATTGTGCATATCACCATGGCAACTGCGAACCCCACAGCTTGTCGTGTTTGGCTCCGCTTTCCCCAAAAGGCAAATTTCACGCGGCATTCGCAAGTTAGGCTTCAGGTACCGGCCGGGCCCCACTTGGCTACCCGCCAAGACTTATTGCGTATATGTCTAAAGCAGTACACATACTTCGTACTTCGTAGACGCAATAAGTAAAGGGTAGACACTGCTTTAGACATAGACGCAATAAGTCTTGGCGGGTAGATAATCATCATATAAGACCAAAAAAAAGAAAAAAAAAAAGAATCGAAGCCGGACGCTCGACCATCTGACCTTCATTGAGGTGACATGTCCGAACCTGTTAAAGCTTTGTTGGAAAGCTTAGTGCCCCGCTTCGACCGGAAAACTCCTTTAGGAGTTTGTCCTGCCGACTATTTTACCACTAGCCCATTGAGGTCTAATTGGGAACATCTGTTAGAAGGAGGCTACTTTTTTAAAACTATATGCCTGCTATCTGGCCCAGTCTTGGGAAGTCACGGTGGGTAGGGATCAATTGCGATCTGGGCGCCTAGGTACGAATACTTAACCTAACCTGAGGTAGACACTTTCATACTGTAGAGATGTAAGTATCACGGAGTACATACTCAGCAGTCATTGGTCTCTGGCCATTTAACTCTAATAAAATATTATTCTTCAATCTAGGTTTACCTAGCCGCTTCGCTATGTACCGGTATTGCTTCTACCTAATGCATCATGTTCTACATCAAGTGCTTAGAACAAAGCTTGTCCGCTTATTCGCGCCGTACTTGTCTCTGCCGACAAGGAAGCTCTCAGGAGGTCCGAGGTAACTGGTCCGGACACCGCCTAGGTTCATGACAATCTTCTGGACAATAACACTAGGAGCTAGACCCCATACACGCAGCGTATAGGCTCCTTCTTTCGGAACAGACCACGTGGTGGTGGTGTTGTGACCTGGGTCAAGCCCCCATATCGAGTCGGAGACTGCTCGGCCCCAACCGGCGGGGAGGTCGGCTCCGATGCTGTCACCTACGAATCGGACAACCTTCGGCTGTGCCTGGGCACCACCTGCTGGAAAGAGTGATACTGCGAACTGCAGTGGCGTCTTGTCCGACAAGTAATTCTGCGTGGGCGAGAGGTAGAGTGTCACATTGGCCTTGGACATGTTTGTGAAGAGGTATAAGTCGTACTCCAGCGCAGGTGCCGTATCGGGCGTCTGAGGAGGCGTGGTCTGGGGCCATAGCGTGACGCCGCCTAGCGTGCGCCCGTAGTTGTCAAGGGTTAGATATGAGATGTTGGAACCGGCCGCGTTCGAGGGGCTCTGTATGCGTTGGTAGTTCGTGGCTTCTATCGCCACGTTCCCGTCGGACTCGACAAATCCCTTTGTGAAGCTTGACGGGATCTTTCGCAGATACACAGGGACTTGGACAACGGGTGGGCTGTACCAGCTCGTGAAACCCTCTGTTCCACAGCCCGCAGTGAATTGGATGTTGGCTGTTGTAGTGTTGGTGATTTGAGGCGCCGACGACCAATCAATCGACACATATACGCGAGAGTCCTTTCCTTTCTTCGGTCCAACTAATCCATTGCTCTGCGACAACTTGACGTAGGGCAAGTCAACTGTGGCTGTCCAGTCACAATCCTGAGTTCCGCGAGAGAAAACGTCGAACCAGCGGGTTGATGGTCCGTATGGGTCGAGAGGTGGAGTAACAAGAGTATTTCCTGAGTTTGAGTGATACTTGTCATCACCAGGAATGCTGGCGTTAAGTCCTTCGACCGCAATACCAACGTTTCCTGCGATGGACGAAAGGGCGGTTTGCACGTATTCCATTGCGGGCAAGACGTTGCGCATAGGCTGCTGCCAGTAACCATCGTATCCAAAATGTGTTTCTATGCATCATGTTAGCTAATGAACGAATCACCATGAATCAGTATACTTACGGTCTAGCATTCGCTTCCACTTTCCGTCTAGGACACTGTCCCATCTGGCAGTAAGTTCTCCGTCCGCCTGGAAACGGGCTAGTACATCGCTGATAATATCATTTGCCGAGTTTCTGTGCTGGTTCGCGTACACCATGTTCCTTTCGGCTCCAATGTGTACCTGATGAATGATCTGGCCGCCCAGGATCGGGTGCAGAACCATCTCGAAGAACGCCGCTTGATGAGCTCGGTCGAGCTTGTCGTATACAGCTTGCGCATCGTCTGCCAGAGTTTGCCATTGCTGAAGAATGGCGTCGCCTTCGCCGTAGTTGACCGTGGAGTAAACATACGGCTCAACGAGCTCGAACTTCCGCCGTGCTGCATACATGCCGTATCGCGTCATGATATCCGCGATCTTGTCCGCCTGTTGTGACCCGAATTCACGAGTCGCCCAAGCAGCTGTCCAATCACTGACGTGGCCGACACCCCATTGCTTGACATCGTAGGCCAGATCAAGGAAGTGGCTGATCGGAATCTCGAGGGGCTTCAAGTCTCCGACATTGACAATCCAGATTCTATCAGCTCCGTAGCTATAGGCGAGCTGCATCTGCTCAGCCGTCTTCTCCAGCTGAATGGTATTAATCCACTTGTAGTTCCTCGTGTCGCCGACATAGTCGAAATGGTAATAGATGCCAGCGCCACCTGATCGTGAGGTCTCGTTGCCAATGGGTACTCTTCGCACATTGCCCCAGTTATCGTCAGCCCATAGAAGGGTGATATCCTCGGGAATCGACAATCCCTGCTGGATGTACGACATGACCTCTTTGTACTGCAGCAATCCGCGTCAGCTACCAGTATTTGAGACAGTGTTGTGGTAGACTCTGGTTGGGAGACAGTGAAGTGCAAAATTACTTACCAAGCACCACATCTGAGGTACATCAGCTGGCTTAACGCCCAGAACGTCCTCGATAGCAGTTCTTTGGCTGGCGACCACAGACTCGAGCAAGCTGACGATCGCTTCAACGCCTAGTCCTTCAATGGCGGAATCACCACTACCTCTCATACCCATCGTCCACAAGCTGTTGTTGGCATAGGGCTTGGCTCTCTCGGCGCCGTATACGAAGTACTCATCAATCGTCTTATTGTTGAGGTTATACGCCCAAGGTCCAAGACCCTCGTTGGTGTAGAATGTGCCAAATTCGTTCTGTGCACGCATCATCGGCTCCGTGTGGGAACTGCCCAATACGACTCCCCATGCATCTGCCAAGGGTTGATTGGCAGTGTCATCGACCTCGAACATCGATCCCCAGATAGCGGGCCAGAGATAATTGGCGCGGAGCCGAAGGAGAAGTTCGAAGACATTCGGGTAGAACTTCGAGTTGTATCCAACACCAAACGGCGTGTCCTCGTAGTTCCACTGCACCCAGCCAGAGAGTCCCGGTTGTTCATCGTTCAGGAAGAAACCACGATATTTGACGGATGGGGGACCTTGAACCTTTCCTTTGGGCAGGGCGTAGATGTTCTTGTTCTTCTGCACCGGAACGTCTGCCCACCAATACCAAGGGCTGACACCGATTTGCTCGCTAATGTCATAGAGACCGAAGATTGTACCACGAGGATCACTGCCGGCAATGACAACGGCCTTGGGGCAACCACTTGTTGGCTCATCGACAATCTGGGTCACGAATGACTCCCACTCGCCCTTGACCTTAGACACGTCCAACTTGCCGGCCTTGATTAGACCATCCACGATGTCGGATTGGCCAATGGTCCCAGCAATTATCACAGTATCTTGAGCCGATGGGTCGGTATACTCTGGACCTGAGAAATGCTGAGTGCCATTGGTCGAGTACTGCCGAAATCATTGTTAGCCTCCATCTTGTTGGTACCACTGTTGTGTCAATGCTCCCAGAGTATTCTTCCAATCGCCGTCTAATTCGCGATCGACGTGGTAATTGAGGCCATCACTTACAACTGTGTAATTAGCAGCAGCCGGGTGGTATTCGTAAATAGCCGGTTTCGCACCCTTCTTGCCGTTGCTAAGCGTGAAGGCAGTGCCAGTAACGCGGCCGAAATCTTTCGCAAGATCGCCAGCGGCGCGGATCACACCCCAATTGTCACCGCTGGACACGAGGATCTGGGGTTTCGAGATCTTGCCACCGGCGATCTGGAAAGCGTTGGAGCTGCGCGTGAAGCTCACGACGGGCTGCTGGCCGAGGGCGGCGACGAGCGACGCCCAAGCGGCCAGGACCAGCCAGAAAAACGAAGCCATGGTGAACAAATTGTCCCATGCGATGTGGACGAACGAGGGAAGTTGGGCGAGGGCCTACGGTACATTGCCATTCACCGAGGCGGGCGGGTCGTCGCCCCCTTATACTACCTGTTCCCGACGAGTCGGGTCCAGGATCATGATCACGACCTCATTTTCTTTGCGTCCCTAGTTCATCCGGGCATTACGCCCCCTCCAACGCTTGGCTAGGCCAGAGTGTGGAGAATGGCTTCCCCGGAAGGCGTTGGCGAGATTTCACCATAGACGTGTTAGTGTAGATGGAGCGCCACGCGATACTTAGTGGCATGGTGGAGGTACGGAGTAGGCGTGCCTGGATTTCGATATTTCGCTTCGGTCGGTTTCTCGCCCACACGTTTTTCCCCGCACGATATCGAACGGCCGGGGACCGGGTTGGGGGAGGTTACATCGTGCGGAGCCGGTTAATATGGGCGGCCTGCATTAGTGAATGTATGTTGGGCTGTACGTAACGGTTCCCCCGCAGCGTACCTGTTGCGGTTGCTGGCGAATGCGGCAGCCATCCCGTAAAGCCGGTACTCCTGGACTGGGCTTATTGACACCATAGCGTCCTGTCCGTGGCTTGCAATTGGGTACCGAATCGATGGAGAACGAAGTCTTAGGGAGGGCTAGACTTGCATGATTTGAATAATGCAATGCCGTTGCATCCATCATTATATTCATATCTAGCTATATTTTTCAGGGGGATATCTCTTGATCGTACAATCAATGAGAAAAGTGTCAAATCGAGCTACAGTATTGACAACAAAGCGAACGAGGACCAAAGAAGACAGAGCCAGAAGATTCCTCTCTGCGCACAGTCGCCATGAATCGTCATTCAACCTCTCAAGTGGCTCCTTCATGACACTTATAATCTGACTTTCTATTTATCCCCGTCGTTAGTCCAAATTCTCCTAGACTAGACTAGCCCCAGCTTGCATTTACCCGGCTGGCAGCCAAGGGGACTTTGAGCTCAGCTGAAAAGAAAAAAATCTCAGGGGACCACATGGTATTATAGCAATTTTGGATACTAGATGCGCTCGCCCGATTTACTTGAGAAGGAGTTGGGTAGCCTAACAGATACCCAATTCCCTTAACTGACGCATCAGGAAGCGTACAACAAGACAGAAGTTGTGCATAATCTAAACCTCCTCAAAGGGAATTATTTCTAGCTAGGAAGAGAGTAAGAATTTCCACATACACACATCATCTCTGCAAGCTCAATTCCGGACGTACGTATAGTTGCTATGTGCGCCTATTTACTTCTTCAGGCAGTGGAGATCTCAATTCATGATGGGGAGACGCGTGGAGCGTGGAACGCTAATATCACCATTGGATGAAATGACATAATTCAAATTAAAGATGAAGACTGCCGTGCTTCTTTACGACTCAGGGCTCACTTTTCTATCGCCTAATAGCGAGCGTTAGCCCAAGTCATCCGAAGCGCCCAACAGGATAAGGCTCTTACGAAATCCTCAGCAGGGACGAAGTAGGCACGATGTAGTGTTCTCCCGACTCACACGCGTATGATGTCCATACATTCCCCGTTGTGCTCGAGTGCTGTATATATTTTTACACGGTAGGGTAGGTTTGCGCTTTTGATTTTTTGCGATAGCTTCCGGAGCCTAAGAATCAATTTGAGTTATGAAGATGGTTTATTGCGCGCGTCCAAGCGTCAGTCTAAAGCAGCGCTATAAGTCTATATTTTGCCCATAACAACTTTGATTGTGTATGAAAACTATTTTGGTTTAAGTTTAGGATTAGTACCGTTCACTGCTGAGGCACAACTGGATTCCTTCGAGGCATCTATCTACCACTCTATTCCTATGGCCGGATATATGTTTTCCCATAAACATGGGAATTCAACAGCGATGCCATCATAACCTAGGCCAGAGTGCACACTCCTTATTAATAGCCTTTCATCACAAGTAGAAATTCACCGCTCACCGCTCACCGCTCACCGTTCGTCACGAGTCAGAAGTCAGGAGTCAAAAAGAGACAGCAAATTACAAGTTCCATTAATTCTATGTGGGTATCTCAAGCATGTGTACCAACGTTTTCCCTGAGGCCCTTCGTGCGCAACGTGAGCTTGGGCTCTCTCTCGTCAAACGGCAGGCGAACAGGGGAGGAGTTCTGTTTCGCTCGTCGGTCGACCGCAGCCACGCTACTCTGCCGAGAGCCGTCTCTGCTATTGTGACTGCTGTTGTCCCTGCCGAGGGCGCGATTCAGCGTCTCTCTGTGCTTGCCATTCAGAATCTCGCTGTCCATACTGCCGCGACGGCTGCCGCCGGCGCTGCTAGCACCGTCATCTGTACTAGCCAAGGAGCCACCCATTCCCCCTATCCTACCCTTCAGCCGCCCGGCCCATAAGCCCCGGATGCCACCGCGCTTTCGCTCCGGCACTTCGTCGGTACCTGCGCTGCAGACGTATAAGAGATATTTTAGATTAGGTAGCGTATGCCGTATATCGACGATCTTGAGCCCAGCCGACGCGCAGAGAGCCTCAATGTTTTTGTTCAGTAGGAACCAAGCGTAATCAAATCGATACTGTGCCGTGGCACCACCTCGTAGAAATAGCGGGAAGTCTCGCTGGGTTTCCGGTAGTAGGGAGATATTGTCGCGGATGGTGCTACGTGAGCCGAAAGGGGTCACCGGATACGATAGAGGGACGGAGAGGTAGAATTGCAGAGCATAGGTCAGCTGCGCGACGTAACCTAGGCCCGCTGATAGCGAATCTTCAGTGGATGACGACGATGCCGGGTCGTAGTCGGAGTTCGGTAATGGTACATTGCAGATGCTGAACGAGAGAGGCGCGCCGGAAGGGATAGGCATGATGGGAAAAATGTAGGCCAGTTCTTCACAAATGCGACGTCTTTGGCCGTGAATGGCCTCGCGTGTGGAGGAAACTAGAGTCTGTGACGCCGGCAGTTTAGACCTAGCATGCTCAACATGGTCTCCGGCTCTGAGTTGCGCAGAACGTCCCTCTTGCATGGCCTCTCTGCGGGCCTCAATAGACACTCTGAGATGATCTCGCCGTGTCTGGGCGGCATGGAGGGCTCGCTTCTGGGACGCAAGGTACGTCGAAACGAGGCGGGCGGACTCCTGAGCCTCAGGGACGAGGTCCGGAGGTGTGCTGTCCAGCAGCGAGTTGATCTGGGCGGTCAGGGTATCGCGTGTGGCCAAGGCGTCCTGGATGGAGCTGTTGAGGTTGCACAGTCGCATCAGCGCATTGTACGAAGAGGAGGGCAGGGGCGCGGCGAGTTTGGGGGCGGGCGGTTGGGCGTCGAGATCGAGCGAGTAGAGGCCGTCGGCGAGGTGGAAGACGAGGCTGTTGGGCGGAAAGAGGCGATTACGCAGGCTGCCAAGGAAGTGAAGCGTGCGCAGGTCGATTTGCTGGGCTAGCAGCAGCGTCCAGCCGGCGCGCCGCCGTGTCCAGAGCCGGACCTGCAGCGTCGACAGTCGCGTGACCGAGGGGCCGGCGCCAGTGAGGTCGAAGAAGCGGAAGTTAAAGTTGGTGGCGCGCGCCCCGACCTCGCTGATGTACACAGGCTCATCGGCGCCGGCGCAGTGCAGCGAGAAGAACACGTCGGCCGCCCTACTCTCGATCGTGAACTCCAGCTGGCGATGGCGGTTGATCGGCGTCGTGCCCGCGAGCGTGCTGCGGCGGCGGCCATTGGCGCGTGGTCGCAGGCTTTCGGACGAGTGAGCGTGATGCAGCTGAGGTACAGACTGGGGCAGCTCCAACTCCGGGTCATGCGGCTTCGTCTTCGTGGACGCGAGGTCGGCGTCGAGGTCGTCGGAAGCGCGGCCGTGGGGCTTCGTGAAGCTTAGATTGCGCACGTAGATGCCATGGAGATGCCGTAGTCGCCGGTTTTGCGACAGCATCTTTCTCTCCTGTATCTACAATGGCCGTCGAGTGCTGCTGCTGCTGCTCCGCAAGCAGCGGCCGTGGATGGTAAGATCATGGAGAGACGATGCTGTGGCACGGTAGCTCGTGCAACCGCAGTGGCCTGGCCCTGTCAATTAAGTTTCACTTGCGACCGTTGACCCTGGCCATGACGGAAGTGGCTAGGCACATATGCACTTACTAGTAGTAGCATTGTGAGTATGCATATAAAGGATCATGACGAAATTTAAATGTTTATGTTATGCTGTTCCAAGTTTATAGATCCAACAGCTTGAAATCATACATGATAAGAAGAAAAGTTAAAGATTCGTGAAAAAAATGTATATAAATCTATTCCGTAGAAATCTCAAGGGCTATATTTTCAACTTAATCTCTTCTTCCTAGAAATTGCAAACAATACCAACTTCTAATCCGACCTGTTCCAATTACACTACAAACAGCCTCTGTCACACCAATAACCTACTTATAATCGAAAGTTCCCAGTCTCCAAAATCACAAGCGGTAGAGGCACTGTCTTAGCCAGCCGCGCAAAAATTTCGGACTTTATCAGAAGATTTAATCAACGAAAAGAGGCATCACACACGCCGAAGGATCAATAAATATGAAGCTATTCGGTGGCATCAAGCAAGTCTGGGAAGATTATCAAAATGGACGCAATATGCGCATAAAGGCATCGAGCCAAGCGCAACCCCACGAACAAGAGGCGGGGGCGAGCAAAGCCGACGAAGATAATCGATCAAAAGAAGACACGAATGAGGAATGCCCCGAGCAGGAGCAGGAGGCGATTACCCAAGAGCACCCCCCTACAGATGATAGCAAATGCCGCGAGAACGACACATCGCAGAAACTTGCCGTCCAGGAATGCCCTAAACGGGAACAAGAGGTGGTTACCCAGAAGCATCATCCTACAGATGATAGTAAACTCGGCGAGAACGACACATTGCGGGAACCCTCAGTTCAGGAAAGCCCTAAACACAAACAGAAGGCGATTAACCAAAAGCGTTCCTATCCAGAGGGCTGGACATATAATGAGAGAAGTGAATTTCCGTGGCGTATCATCAGAATCGTTCAGGACGAGGAGAATTGGCGGGGTGCATGGGTCCTGGATGTCAAGGACTTATGGTCGCTGGACTGGGAAAGAGTATACCAGCTAAAAGGAACTCAATGGCGACTGAGAACTGTCCCGCAAGCTCATTGGCCATTTCCAAAAGCGGAAAAAACATTTGCTCCTCGTCATGGAGAGCGGGACGAGCTACGTGAATGGTTAGAGCGACCATAAAACTTTGGGAACCAGTTCGGAAAAGATTGAACTGTAAGGCTCAGGCTAAGAGTAGCACAATTCACTTGAAGTTCCCTGTTGCTCGGCAGGGCAACCCCTATCTATGAGGTTCCTTGGGATCTCTGACCACAGCTTCCTACCTACGAATACAATTCAACAAGCACCAACGATTCGATACACATTTATACCGACATCCGTATCAAAGTCTGCTGAGACCATAAGAGGCAGACTAGGATTTTAGCGAGGATGGAAGGGAGAAGAAGGGGAGGAGGTGCGAGAAATGAGATGTGCGGGCGGAGAGGACCTACCTAGGTACCTACTGAAGGCTGCGACAGCAGCAACAGTGCGAAAGCAAGGGCTTTCACGAATTTTCCAAGGGGGGAACTCGGAGGAAGACAGGGACCAAGCGCGCAGCGAATAAAGGGAGCGCAAGTATGGGGTAGATAGAAAGGAGAAGCTCGTCTAAAGCAAGGGGAAGCGCCGCGGCAAGGGCGGAAACGAATATATAGTGATACATAGAAGTTAGATGCGGCTCAGGTATAGCTTTTACCTAGATGTAATATAGTGTAGTTACTAACACAATTGGTTCACAGCTGATAATTAGTCCGAGTACGAAGTACTAATACTGAATATAATATGAGTGGATAAGCGACCGGTTAATAGGTAATCAACTGTCGTTTCTCTCTTTACAGGCCCCCACTGTAGATGTTTAAAAAGAGCAGGAGTTTGAGCAATGGTTTACTGAACTGGGGAGTGCGTGATACCGGTGTGGGTGCTTGGCTGAGCTAACATGTGCAAAATTATTGAGGGCGCCTAACTTGGCGACCGTGTCTACAACAGCTAGGGTTGCCTGCCTACGTGGTGTGTAATATTATTCTGGCTATTACTAATGGCTTATATGCGCTAATCACTGATATTAATTGTATAACCTATGCTCTTAGTGATGACTGGGCCTCCCTGATTATAGACTCGGGAGATCGGAGATCGTCTGGGGCCGTCTACGACCGTATAATCAACTCTATAGTAAATAAATTCCAATAATTCGGTAGTAAAGATGATCGAGATGATCGAGAAGTTTAGAGAATGAAAATTTTGTTTCTTCGTATACAATCCTATAACACGAAGGTACACTACACTGAATAGGATTTGAAGCCCTGCCCCTCAGTGGCCTCGCTCGATTTATTACTCTCCTTGCTTCTCTTGCGAATACGTGGGGGCTTCATCGCTCGCGGATTTCCTTCTGCCTCGAAGCGTCTCTTCAACTTTGAACTGCATTATGCGTCAACGATATCTCGAGAGTGATTTATGAAGGAGCCGTCTTACACTTTGGTTGTATGACTTACTTGCTCTTCACGAGGCACAGATGACGCTTCAGGGGGGTCTAGTGTGTGAAAATGGTTCTCAGGCATGGGTGTAGATACCCCGCTCGGCCCTCCGCATGAGTTCGAACTGGCAACGACCCAAGAAGATTCTGAAATTGGAGAGGTATGATCGCCGGAAAGCCCTACTACGGCCTCTAGTGAACCATGGACATTGCTCTGTCGTGTAAGTGATCGATGCTCGTGTGGCTGGCCCACGGCGAGCTGTTCATGGGTTTCTGGATGATAGTAGTATGCCTGTAGGGGCGTTAAATTCTGCCGTAGATATTGCTCGTTTTGGGTCTTATGCATCGGGGATGTCGACGATTGCTCGTTCACTCTGGCGATAGGGCCAGATGAAGTTTCATGCTGTGAAGGACTACCACTTTTTAGTTACGCAGAAGTAGCAAAAGAGAAGGAATCTTACAACAACTGCCAGTCATCGCTCAAGCTGAGAGAGTATTCGCTTCGTGAGTGCTTCCTGTAACGAGGAATCACCACACCAGCACCAATGCCTTTGTAGTTGATGTCGTTTAGCTCCTCTGTAGACATTTCGAGCTAGAATATGGATCTTGATCGCTTTCGAAAAGTAGAGCTGTATACAAAGGCTCTGGATGCGAGCTAGCTGGCTGACTAGCTAATTGTCCCCATACCTAGATGGCCATGGCTTCTATAAAATACCGATCCTTCAGACTCTTCAGATCTAACCCGCGAACCAGTTGCCTGAACCCATCTGGTCCGCATCGTTCCGACTTACCAGGACCAGAGACTTGGAAAAAAAACCGGGGTCAAGCCCCTACAAGCCAAAGGCCCAGTGACATGGGATGGCGCTAACCGGGCTCGAGGGTCATGAAGGTCCTCGCAGGACTCGATGTGGTATTCGTATATATTGGAATGCTACATTTGACTTAGACAGAGTAAGAAAGTCACCGCGAAACCATTCCTTTGGACCCAACAGTTTGGTGCACTACTGCAGGGCACCGCGGAGCTGTCCAGTAAGAAGACTGTGTCAGTCCCCGCTCTGCTGCATGTCAGTCCGTAGGATCCGTTCACTCGGGAGTCGTCGACCCGACAGATTGGATCTTCTTGCCTCATTGGTTCGGTGCCAACACCTATTGATAGGTAAGTAACTAGTATACTCGCACACGTGTTCACGCGGAGGGGGAGCCGGTATGACATAAAGTAAGCGGTGTAACGAAGAAACTTCAAGTCGTCGGCTAGAGCGACTAAAAGAATTATGCGTGTAGCATCATTGCAGTAGTGCAGTCTTCATCCCAGTAATTCCCACTTTCTTCTCCTTTAAGCTGCATTTGACTACGGCAGGCTGCGACTCAACATATCTGAAGCCCTAGACCTAGTCTCTTCAACGCATGCGCGGCCGTGCTTGGCATTACATCTTTTGGAGTATGATACAACCTAGGATTATATTTAGGCGGCCTATTCCAATTTTACGTAGCGGTGGCCGAACGCAGTTCAAGGCTGAGACTTAAAATCGCAAGCCAAGGATGGCCAAAGAAGCGGTGTCCATGCCAAAGTGCATCTTGGTCTAATTACGGGCACACCCGTCGTATCTGCCCATCAAATACCGATAAAGCCGAGCTGATCCGTGCTTCTACGCCATCTAATGCTTGAAAACCTTGGCATCGTTCACATATTCCCATTGGAGTAGTGCTCCGGCGAAGAAAAGAAAAGAGAAATGAAAGGGAGAGCGGGGTGGAGCGGAGGAAGGTGAAGGACAATTCAGCCCCGCCGTATTCTCTTCCATTGACGTGTATGATTTACACAGACTAATTTGCTCTAGGACTTTTATGAGTTTTTATTTTCTTTCTCATTATACGGACACATTGATCAAAAATGGGCATCATACTTGGCAACAATCTGCAGAGGGAAGCATGATGCCTGATTCTGACCGACACCTTTGTAGATTAGGGGTTTGCGCGACACCCTAGTCGAACTGACTTGGCATGCTACTTTTATAAAGGTGTTAAGCAAGGATAGTGTCTGTTCGAGCTCAATGATGCCATCTAGTGTTCGCAACGTCTTCCGCATCGATATTTGGGCACTACACTACGCTAGAATGTGAGATATAAGCTGAAAATCCGTCCCAGACCCTCGGGTCCTACACAGATGACACAAGAGAGATTAGCCGTAAGCCAGCATTGCCGCCAAGGCGGCCCCAAGCTTCTGACCTCACCTTGTTTCCAAGAGTTTGGACTCTCTCTGTAATACGCTATGCAGCTAGGGAGGTACTTCTGAGGCCCAGCCCGGTCAATGGCGGATAAATCTTAAATCCCTCGGACTGACCAACTCCTCGGGAACAGCCCGCAGCGTAGGTGCCTAGGTAATTGATCACGCGCACTGCATTGCAACCGGAAGTCAGGCTGCTGTTCCCAGCACAACAAACCATTCCTACTTTGTATCAGCTAATGTTGTGGAGTGGAGGCGAGGTGTGGAGGTAACTCGCGAAATTTCCTCTGCTGTGGGATGATACGTGCCTGCTCCATAGCGTAGGTAAGCAGATACCTGCCTGGAATCAATATGCAGACACACCTAGCTAGCTCTGCTCGCTTATGCTCGTGTGTTGCTCGTGTGTTGCTCGTGTGTTGCTTGTGTGTTGCTGCTGTATTGCTGCTGTATTGCTGCTGTATCGCTAGTGTAAGGAAAGGAGCACGGCTAATATTGGAGCTTTCTCACCTAGCCCCGCCATCGCGTAGGCTAGCTGTCGTTAGTACAGTACTGTACTGTACAGTACATAGGTACATGTAACTACTGTACTTAGACAGGTATGTAAATACTTCAGTATTGCACGTCACTTTTGTAACCACAAAGCGAAAAGTTAGGAATACTTCGGTACACATTCCCGATTGCACATATTGAAGCCCTCGCAGTGAAATACGGGTCTTCTCTCTCAAATTAGAATCGACTATTGGGGAAGATGATCAACAGAGTACAGAAATCCACCCGGCTTGCGAGACACTCAACGATGTCCCGAATCTCTCTCCGCGCTAATCGAAACAGGATGGTGGGATTGCGCAGTGGCGCCCACTGACAGCTGTACAGTACCGGATGCTTTCCGCATCGCTGGGTCAGGCTTACAAACTGCAGAATGGGACCTTGCGTCTGATAATTCAGACATCAGGAATAATTACTGTAACATAGCAGAATTCAAGACCAACATTAGCGCTTACATGTTATGGGCCAAACCGGGTCTGAGGCTACTGGTCCTGAACGATGTGACACTATGCCGAGGTTCGTATGATTGCACAACACCAAATATAGGATGATGCAATTTGCGTGCTGCATGTGGCTCTCGGGAAGGGCTTTGGACGGACGTGGACAATAAAAGTTCTACGCATTTGGCCAAGTAGTGTAGCTTGCAGGGTTGGCTACATAACCAGTGAACTCCAATAAGTGTCATACCATCCATATGACTGAGCTGACTAAATTTCCGGGGAGGACTAGGCAGCCAATCCGAGATCCGGGGGCACTTGGGCAAGAGCCGCGGGCGGCGGTAGAATTTTAGATAGCGGCAATCCTGCTGAGAGGAGCAACTTTTCACGCATATGAGAATTTCTCCTTGTTAGATTCTGATCCAATAATACTCCATATACACTAATAGAACACTATATTAGTGCCCGTTAGAATGACGAAATTTGCGATCGGTGAAACGCTAAACCAGTTCTAACACCCCACGATCTACCTTTAGCGCACAAGTCCATCGTAATAGTGAGCTTATATAATCCATCCTGCTACGCAGATTGGAAATAGGTGTTGTTATTCGAACTGGCTAGGTGAGCTAAACGTCGAGTTATGTTCGCTTTTAAACGGAACTGTCCATGGTCTGTTTGGTTGATCTAGAGGAATTTAACTGAGACGGTGAGCTCTAGGTTAGGGTAGGACGTGCCGGGAGGCCAAAATACATATATTTTGATGTCCATTCTATGCACTACAATTCGATGTCGCACGTTTTCTTCAGCTAGACCAAGTTACGCTCGTTAAAACGACCGATTTCCTTTACTGCAAACAGCCAAATCACACTCATTCACTATGTAGTTAGGCTGCACAATGAATGAATATAGTGTTTGCTTTGTCCTGGGAAGTATTAAATCTGACAGCTCTTGCCACATCGGGTTTGTGGATATATGATGCCGTCCCTCATTGTTCTCAGAGAAAACAATATCATTAGTTAGTCGTAGGTGTACCATACCTCCTCGGCACCTATACTTGGCACTTGCACTTCAAAGCAACCGGTATACTTCCAACCCAAGACAATTTTTTCTCGCTGAATACGCATCCGAACAGAATCAAAATCTAGGCCGCACATACCATCAGCACACATCAACGTCATCATGTTGATTGATCTATCACCCTGCCGTTCTAGTGCTTTCGTCTCCCATTGAAATGTCAAGGTACGCAGCGCACTGATAGTTCTTTTCTAATACAGAGCTGACATAGCAGCGTGGTATACAGGAAGTTTCACGCCATGCTTTCGCACAAACTCGATCTCAACATGCTGTTTCCGTTCAGCTCCCCCGAAGATTTCTCGGTGTTTACTTTAGTACAAGAGAAGCAGACGGAACCGCTAGTTATGCTCGGCTGGTCGGCCGATGAGGCCTATGACACTGTTAGTGGAAACAGCCATCTATATGCGACCGAAAACAAGAATGGTCAAAAATCGGGCAAAAAGGATACCGTGGAGGAGAAGAGCGATCAAGATCAAATTTCGACTCTTGACACGATTCAGAATATGAGCGCTACGGATATACGAATTGCAGAGTTGGAGAACGAAGTTATGCAATTACGAGCCGCTATCGATGAGGTATGTGCCATTCTGGGTAAAACGTACACGACCGAAAGACATGCTGATGCCGACATCAATAACCAAGACTCCCCACAGGAGGGAGAATTCTGCGAGTCCGAATACGAATGGAATCAAATTTCAACTCCTGATGCGAATTTACGGATCGCTGAGTTAGAGGCCGAAATCAAGCACTTGCGTGCTACTATCGATGAGGCATGTGCCGGTATCGATGATATTCTCGCGATTCAAGAACATACGGATGATAATATCGATAACCAAGACTCTCCACAGCAGGGAAAACGATATGTTGACTCCACCTCGGCTGCACACAGCGCACGAGAGGAGGATCACATGGCCAAAGTGCCCCAACCCAAATCCGAGCCCGGAGAGAAAGTTGGAGGCACCGCGGACTTGCGTGCGCGGAAGAAGAGCATTTGGGGCATACCATGGCGTTTCCTCAAAGGCGGGCTGCGCCTCTCAAGGCTGCTGATCAGTCTTACAAGTACAGATATGGAAGACATTGGGCTTTTTGCCCATTTCAGTCCGAACTACAGAGAGGACTTTTTTCTAGACTGGGTGTCTACGAAGGGCGCGCCTTACGAGGCTGATTGATGGGATTTATAAGCAGGAGGATGTCAAGCTTTTAGCGAGTGTTTTTAGCGATTGTTTCTTAACGACTGTTTTTTCGACGATTGTAGTCCGAACCACCAACAAGGTCTCACCCTACATATTATGATATAGGTACCTACAGGTAGACAACCACAAAAATACTGTACATTAACAATGCTCTTTTGTTAGAATGGAAGCTGAATCGGCTTCAACATTTCATGCCATCGGTTTTGGTGGTATCTTTTCTTGGGCGGACATATGCACTGCAAGCGTTCTATCCGGCGCAATTTAGATGCCGTATGACATCTCGAGGATAAGCCTTCTGTAGTGTACGGTACCTTATGTGCCGGGCCGCAAACGTGATGCACTATCCACTATTAGTTGCATGTGAGTATAATGATAGGACAGGCGATCGGAGCGGAGGAAAGCTTGACATTATTTGAGCCAAAAACAAAGCAACGGGCTTCCACGTGGGAAGATGTCTTGTCAGTGTTTCTACCAAGCCACGTGAGGTGACGACATCAGTCCTGGAATACGCAGTATTGACGCCTGACCATCAGTCGATGCAGAACTGGTGTGATATGCTTCTAGAACTTTACCGTATATGGGCAAGCCTTGGAACCAGCCCCGGAGTCGGGGGTTCGGCTAGCAGAATTAGGAAGGAGAACAGCCTCAGCGGCGTTGTCAATGCCACATTCAGGGCAGACTTGGGGTTGCACGACAGGTACTATAGTGGCTAGGATAGTGGCTATGCTACAGTAGTCGAACGTCACTAACTTCAATGGTCGATTGCTACGGCTGAACGTTCTCTGAGGCGGGTCGGAACTATCCGTGCATAGCCCAATCACTGAAACCGCTATACGTAAATCTAGACTACGCCGCGGGGATGCATCATGATCACCACCTCTAATACACAAGCAAGGGAATCCTACTCCTAATAATGGGGATGGAAATTCATCATATCGCTACATGACACAGCCCTAGAGAAGCTAGACAGTACGGTGGATTGTTTGCACGCTTCCTATACGTCGACATCACATCAATATTTAACGCCTGCTCGCCATGGGCAAGAGAGATCAGATACTCGTGTAGAGCTATCCTGCGATGTATTTCTTATTTTGATTACTTATCTACCTGTGCCACTGAAGCTGCAAGACATAAATCTGTCGGTCACCTATTTGGGAAGTGTGTCTAACTTGTAGATGGGTTCACCACAAGTCATATATGGTCTGCTTTGGCTATAAAGAGGACTCATCACCTAGTACTCATCTCGAAGGGAGGGAGAGTAACAAAGACTACAACCCCGACACCAACCTCTCAAACATCGATTTATCTTGTTCACTTTCTACTACTATACACGCATCCTTTTGGTGCCATGGGCAAGCTTGAGAAAGCCCAGGCCATGGCCGGCACTGAGCAGTCCAATGGCGATGTTGCACCGCCAAGCTATAATGCTGCCCCTGCGGAGAACATGTCTCCTGAAGAGCTTGAACAACTGAATTCAGCGTTCGCCTCTCTCCAAATTCCACCAGTTGTGAGACAAATCACCGCGGATACATGTTTGGCGCACCTGAAACTTCTCTTTGCCTTTCAGAACTTGAAGGAGGCGGTCGGATACACTGATGGGCTTTGGGAAATCCATGATAGCCAGGCTTTTGCCAACGGAGGCGACGCTCACGCATTGAAGAACACAGAGAAGATTGACGACGAGACGCAAAAGAAGCTGTCTCTGCTCCGAGAAAAGCGATGGACACTCTATGTCGCCAGAGCAGTCCGTCGTTATGAGGTCTGGTGGAAAAGCTTCTCGCAAGATCCTTTGACTGAAGATGATATGCAAGCAGACAGCCACAAATACTCTCGGTTCGCTTCCCACACCCCCGACGTTGCCGATTTTGGCTGGAAGAGTGATATGCTACCACCTCTCGGTAAGGCGCTCGCGAGTATCGCTATGATTATGTTAAGCTAACTGCTTATAAGATGTGCTGATGGTGTGGCATGCACACATGCTCAATCCCAGAGCCTATTTCGAGGACTGTATGCGACGTGGTCTTCGAGAGCTATGGCACTCGGGTCTACCTTGGCAACTTATCAACGATGCGATCGACACGAACTTCGATTATAACGTGTCGATGGAGTGCAAACACACGTGGAAGACGACAACCCAGAAGAAGTGGGATAATGCGGATGACGCTTTGACCAAAAAGCTTCCGCCATGTCCCAAGTGCCTCAAACAGAACGTAGTCCCATGGTCTACATATGGGACTACTGCAAGCTCGCACGGAAATGACGCTTCAATCACAGATCACGGTTACGGTGATGCCAACTTCGGATCAATTTGCGCCACATGTGGTGAAATACTCAACAGAAACTTTATTGAAGTTCATAAATTCTCAACCGATGTCAAGAATCTTCTGGCTCACGGGTACCCAATGCCAGGCACGCTTCTTGACAACCGGACTGGGAAAGCAGAACAGCTTCCACAAGACGAGACGGCAAGGAAAAGATTCCAGCGCACATTCCCAAACCGGCTTATCCGATACCACCTGCGAAGCAAATTATATGACCCACAGCCTGCTTCAATGGAAGAAGTTCGCAAGCTCTTTGAGGAAGCCTTGGGCGACTTCAATGTAATCAAACAGGTCGAGGGAGTGGGAGTATTGGAGAGGACGAAAGGCTACCGCCTTGGTAAGGAAGCTCGAGTCCATGTGAGGAAGATGATGTCGAACTATTGGGGGAACGGGTCTGCCTTTTCCCTCGAGCTTGGTGGCGCGGTCACGAGGCAAGGTATCTTCACCGAGAAGATGTACAAGGTACGCAGGTTACCCCGTCATTGCTAACCCTAACATAATCTCACCCTATCGTGTTAGATCGACTGGCTGCATAGCCCAGCTGCACGGGATACAATGTCCCGTCTCATCACGAAATACGAACGTTTCACTGAGATCATGGGCAAGCACCAACTCCGGGTTGCCGTCCCAACCCTCGACATTGATCTCGCGTGGCACACCCACCAACTCAGCCCCGCCAGCTATTATGAGTGGATGTGCTCAAAGACGAAGCGATTCATCGACCACGACGACAAGATTGACGAGACTAAGTTGTCTACTGCATTCGAATGGACCAGCGGGGTCTACCAAGAGATGTACGGGGAAGTATACTCGGAATGCACCTGCTGGTACTGCGAGTCTATACGCACCTCGCACACCTCCAGCGTAGCCGAGAAGATACCCATCTTCAAGACCGAGAAAGGCAAAGGTGAGTATCATTTTCCAACAATCACAAACCACATCCCTTCGCTAACGAAGTGGCGCCCACCCCCATCCAGCGTCCGACAGATTCCACGATTCCGGGCGCGCCGCGCTCTGCCCGCCGGACAACAGCGCGCACATCTCGGCGCACAACGCGGTGCAAGTCACGGACATCGACCCGATCGTTTCCAGGGTGCATCTGCGCCTGCGCCTGAACAACCAGAAGCGGCTGGAGGACAACTACGAGAAAGCCAGGAAGCGCGCCAAGAAGAAGGGCCGCGAGTTGCCTCCGCGAGGAACCTACTATGACTACTACTGGGGCGCGCCCTACCTCTTATATGCCCCCTACGTCTATCTCCCCTACTATCCCGTTGTTGGGGTGCCCGTCGGCACGGGCTACTATGGCGCTTGTGCGAACGGCTCGTGCGGCGGTGGCGTGGCTTCGGGGGCTTGTGGGGGTGCTGCGGCTGGTGCGTGTGCGGGAGGTACGGGAGGTGCTGGTGGTGTAAGTTGTTCAACATTCTCACATATCCATATCTCTTCATGCCTGAATTCTATGGGTACAAGTCAGACCAAGAAACTAACACGACTGATCAGTGCGGAGGCGGCGGTGGCGGCTGTGGAGGAGGAGGAGGCGGCGGCTGCGGAGGTGGTGGTGGCGGTTGCGGAGGCGGCGGAGGTGGTGGTGGTTGTGGAGGAGGCGGTTGCTAAGAGCATGAATTTGGATATCGTACTTCACGACTCTCATGATTTTCATATGGTATTCCCCTTGGGGCGCTCGAGTTTTGTTGACGATCACAAGATTGAATGTTTGTCCATACTTACGAGTGGGGAATTTACTTATCAATTAGACTTTCGTCAGATAGTGAAATTGGACGCTTCTAAAACCGTTATTTTCGATTCTCAATCGTAACTCGTGATTTTCTACTACGAGTATCTTGTCAATTATAATTATGATTAGTTACAAACGATGCATTATGTAAATATCGAGTTCCATGATCCCGCCATAGATTCCCGTCGCCATGCGTGAGATTTCAAATCCACGACTGGATGATGGCCTCGGGTGCCGGCGTAGGCGGTCTCGACCTCGCCCTCGCCCTCGCCAAAGGCGGCCTAGCAATAATAACAGGAGAGTCGGGCCTTTCTGCTGCTGCCCCAGTTCCTGACGCGGGGGTGCAACAGCGACTTCTAGACCTCGCTTCGAGTTCCCACTTCTTCTTCACGAATACGCCTGCCAAGCCTCCTCGCGGTGCGGCTGTGCCCTCGAGCTCGGGTTTATGGACGTGTATGCCGGCCCCGCGGCCCTCCACCCATGACCCTTCAAGCTCGCCTAGCGCACAAATTGCTGGTATCTCGAGCGCGTGTCTCGGCGGAAGGGTCTGCATGTCCAATTCTATGTCGCTCTCCTCAAGTTTCGCTGCTACTGCCCGGCGGCGGCTAAGAAGTCGCCTGCGCCGATAGCGGGCGAAGACTATGAACCCGAGTGCCACGATTGCGAATAGAGCCACGAGACCTATGGTCAAGCCGATATCACTCTCTAACTTTCTTGATGATTTCGAGTTACCTGGGCCGGTAGGGGTAGGTGGTGGTGCGGGAGCCGCTGTTGTACTTGGCACTATTGTGGTATTATTGCTGATAGAGGTCGTGAAAGATGACTTGCTAGATATTATTGATGATATCGAAGTGCTGGACTTTATTAATGATGTCGTATTGCTATGAGCCTCCGTAGATGTTCTTGTGGGATATGCTGATGCTGTCGTTGTCCGTATGGTGTCAGATGTGGTCGTAGAGATGACGTTTCCGAAGGCAGCGTTTCGGACGAGCGAAATAGCGCGAGCAGTGACGGGTAGCGTCGTGTCTGTACCAGAGAGATCGATAGTCCTGGATACGACGCCTGTACCATCTACCAGAGTACCTAAATAATACATTGCTAACGTCTTGGACCCCATACAGGCCTCTAATATCGTGTCATACGTCAAATCACTGTTAGATCCTTAAAGTTAGTTACTTGAATTATATCATGCATGAGGAAGAAACGAACCTATGGCAACAATAGTGGTAAGTCCCCATACTAGTAGCCGTAGTCATCCCTTCGGGGCAGAATTGGCCTGGATCATATTCATAGACTGCCTCCGCTGCGCCTTCACTATCCGTCGTGGTCTCTGGCAAGCATTGCCATAACTCCGGATTGCTATTTTGATCCCATGGGATAGGAAGCTGTATGAACGGCAAATATGCCGCTAAAATTATTACATCGAAGTTATCGTCTCCTATTGCAAGGGGAGTATTACACTCGGGTGGTGGTGTGAAGATCGTAGTGAGCGTAGCCGTTGCAGTTGGCGATATTCCTGGTGTTGCGCTTAGTGTAATGTCGGTAGTTAGCCAGCTGTTAGAAATTATGATATTATATGGCATGATGCACCCAGATTATTGCCAGAGTAATCCGTCCTTGACTGCTTCCACGATATGAGAGGGGAAAGGAGAACATTTGGCTAGATGATAACTAGCTGATATGGCAACAGAGAAGGTCTAAAAGAGCCAATTGCGTACGCAATCATATGCATACTATCTGCCCCTTTTACTCCTTCGTCTCCTGCTGCGTGCCGGTGCTCTGAAAAAAATCTCTAAATTTGTTTCGTTTTAAATGACTCTGCAGCTTGATTCGTCTTGATTGACTGAGATAGTGTCACATTTCCGTGGCCGAATGTCCAATGGACCGCGGCCCCCTCGCTCTCAGCATTCAGCGTCAGGTCATGATACAACGCTAAACGTCGCCGCCACGGATTGGTTCCGCCTCTCCGGTGTGCTGGAGGACGTTGCACATGGAAACATACAAATCTCGCCGGAGCCGAAGTCTGTAATGGAATCACTAAGATCGCAGTGGGACGGCGGGCTCTCACGGACGATTTAGCATGGCCGCCCGTCGTCGGAACCGGAGGCCTTGAGTTACGCGTCCTCTCCCATTTACGTCGAAGGGGGCCAGCCTGAGCGTCCCTCAGGGTATTCTATGCCTCAATATCAATAGGTGCTGTACGGAGAGGCAGTACCTGAAACCCTGCTGAAGATCTGGTCAGTTCCTACCAGCTGGTATATGGAGTTGCGCAGAGCCATGCGGGTATTTATTTGAAAATTGGAGGTGTCGCTCTGCCAAGACCTTAGATCAACGAAGAACGGTAGCATTTTGGGTAGGTGTGGGGGACGCGATGCCCTGATGGCCCGAGTTGCAGCATTTTCGTCCGAACAATGAAGAACGGACTAGCAAGTCTGACTAGCAAGATAATGAACGATGCGGATCGAATATTGAAGTAGCGATCATCTACTTTTCTATTTGTTCGTCCACTAAATGGCACCCGGGGATTTTATCATCAAGCCCTCATTCCTTTCTTCTTCTCGTTTTTAATGCTGATGAAGCGACTCGAAACTGCACGAGACGCCACCAGGCGCGGCAGAAATCAAGCTTCAGCTATCTGTTAGTCTTTACGGCGAATGTGGATTGATGAAGCTATTTTTATCTATAGTCAACGGTATGTCGTGCATTGCGATGAAACCGGCCCCAACCTTCTCTCACCTCACCGAATTGGCTTGGTGTCGATAGGTTTTGAATTGCCAAGAATTCCGACAACCAGAAACGGACGCAGCTCTTACCTCCTTCAAAGTTGCAGGCGAGTTTGCCAAGTTACGCACATGCACGGAATAAATTCGCCGGCAGGGGCTAACTGGCGATCTGCAATTACAGCCGAAGGCTTCGGCGAGCCAGCACGGCGTTCTGGGATTATCAAATGTTCAAAATTGCATACAGAGATGCTGGCTATAATTGACCGATATATTTGGCGATGGTTTATGGCGCTTTCAAAGGAGTCAATGCTGGCCGGAATCTCCGTACAACTGTGGAATGGTTGGTAGGGCCTCCAGAAGTAAGTACTGTATGTATGTATGTACAGTACATACATATCAGGTGCCTAGAGTGAACTTTCAGCGCTGTTTTACGCCCTGGATGGAAATCCCCAGCTCTGTAAATATATCTGTGGCGTTAAAAGTGGCAACGGAAAAGCTACTGTGGCGCAGTCGTTGACCAGTCTGTAAGGGATGAAAGCGCTTGTCGGGAGTAAAGTTCTGACCAATCTAATTCTGCTAACTAGGAACAACCGGCCTAGAACGTGAATCACAATGCCGTCAAATAAGCGACGTACGAGTTTGACGTAGCGATCATTCACATACTCGATCTACAGTAAGTGGCATAACCTTATTAATAAATTATTCCCGGGTTCAGACAAGCGGCAGTTGGGCGGGTATGGCCGACCAATGATGAAGCTGATAGGTATCTACAATAGGTAGGCCAAACCAATCATCAAGCTGGCTGCTCGGCAGAGAGGGAGACGGAGTATTCCTTTCCACATGCTCTCCATTTCACCAACAACAATGATGTCAGCTGCTACTTTGGCATGACCTTGCCAGCATGGGCATAGTTCACTTGCTACCTGGTTTCTATTTCGTGTTGCAGTGCGATGATTTTTCTTTTTTCGGGTTTTACTTAAGCGACATCTTACATACCTTAAACTTTAAAGCCATAACGAAGATCCCGTCAAATTAGGTAATGACATGTGCGATGCGAGCCAAACACGCTGCTGTGGGTGCGTCAATTCCGTGGTGTCGGGTACGCGATGCGTCGCCAAAACGAAGCGGGAGTGGTTATCTCGAGGACAAGCTTTCTCGAGGCATCCAACAGGGCCTTGGCACTACGACCTTCCCGATTCGTCTAATTCCCGACAGCTGTGCATCACGACTTGGCAAGGGTCGCCCAACACCACCGCAGACCGGGACGGGGATCAGAACTGAATCATTGCGCCTGTAGCAGAATCTGTAGGCTGTCACTGCTTCAACTCGATTATGCCTGATCACGCAATCAAGTGAGCGAGGTGGTGGAAATGGTCTGATGGCGAGCATGAGCATGAGCATCTGCTCCCCAGAATCATGGCCGACGACCTCACCGCGCGGCCAGCTGAGACAGCGCAGCACCATCTGCACTTTGATACTCACTCATCTGCTCATACATCATGCTGGCTCAGACGTCATATGGGAACATCGACAACGGGGTCCAACAACTCATCCACCCAGAGCCCCCGCTGAGCTTGCGCGTTCTTCGAACTATTGCCACTAAAACGAGCCCCGTTTCGCATCAAAGCATTGCGCTAGGTAGTTGTGCTGGAGCAATGCCCCCACGCTGGATACGCAACTATCCTCTGTTTGTCTGCAAGCACATCCATCACAAGAGCAACGTGCTTCATCAAAGACCAAAACAGGTTTACCACGTTATGCGTTCAGCTCGAGACGTTGAGCCTTGTGCCGACCCTGTGGACAAGTATGGCCTTCCATCATGGCCGTTGCACTTTTCTTATAACTTTAAAAAGGCCCCCAGGAGCATGTCTCTGGGTATCTCTCTCTTCACTTTCCAACAGGCTATCTCTATCACTTCTTAGACAAAAGTACCACCAGCAGACAGTATTACCCCATGCCCATCAGACCTACAGCTATCATGGACGGCCTCTCTAAGCTCAGAGTTGTTCGCAACCCCAACTACAAGCGTTCGGGCCTTAAGTCATATGTGTCGTTGATGAACAAGTATGGCTTTGACTCGACCAAAGAGGGCCCTTATTACCATATGAACCGTATTACTCAGCGCGGTCTTGCTCGCCATGAGCATCACAAGAAAGGAGGACGCGTCCTAAAAGAGCACATGCTCGTTAAGAAGACTGGCAGCACGCAGACAGGCGAGGTGGGAGCTGACGACCAGCAAGGTGACACTGAGTGAGTCTTTCTAAGCTAGCGGCTGGAGATATTCTTTCTTGATACTAGGCGTATCCCTCAGAGGAAAACTATACTGATTTTATGCACCTCTGAAGATATCTCGTCCAAGTTTCTATTGGCACCCCAGCCCAGAACCTAATGCTGGATTTCGATACCGGATCCGCCGATCTTTGGGTAAGTTGTCAACTATTCTGTTTCGTATATTTGGTTCATCATTTGCTGATTGCACTACTTGCAGGTATTCTCAACAAGCCTTAGCTCTTCTCTGCAGAAGAACCATAATGTTTTCGATCCTACCGCCTCGAGCTCGTACAAGGCCTTATCCGGCGAGAACTGGAGCATTTCGTACGGCGATGGCTCGACTGCCTCGGGTACCTGCGGTAGTGACGTGTTGAACATCGGCGGGCTCAGTGTCACGGGCCAGACAGTTGAACTCGCCACAAAACTGTCGACTCAGTTTGCGCAGGGCACCGGCGACGGCCTTTTGGGCCTTGCTTTCAGCAGCATCAACACGGTGACTAAGGGCGGACAATCAGACCCCGCCCCGAGTCCGGTTGAGAACATGATCTCCCAGGGCGTGATCCCGTCTGACGCATCGCTTTTCACATCGGCCTTCTACAGCGAGCGCGACAACGAAGACAGCTTCTACACATTCGGGTACATTGATCAGGACCTTGTCAGCGCGTCCGGATCCGACATTGTATACACGGATATCGACAATTCCGAGGGCTTCTGGATGTTCAACTCCGAATCGTACGCTCTTAACGGTACTACCTCGCAGCAAAGCGGCAACAAGGCTATTGCTGACACAGGTACTACGCTGGCCCTCGTGTCTGATGAGGTCTGTGATGCCCTGTACAAGCAAATTCCCGGTGCTACGTACGACTCGACCCAGCAAGGTTATATCTTCCCTACGAGTGTGACTGCCGACGACCTGCCCGACTTCTCCGTCGCTGTTGGCGACACCCAGTTCACCATCCAGAAGGAGGCTCTTGCCTTTGCTCTCGCCGACGACAGCCACTGGTATGGCGGCGTCCAGAGTCGCGGCACCAACCCGTTCGATATCCTTGGCGACGTCTTCCTGCGCAACATCTATGCTGTAAGAACGAACGCCTTCCTCCTTTTCCCCTATTCTTGCTTTTTCCTGCCTCAGTCTAGTTTTATTTTCCCTTGTCATACTTACTAATCGGCGTGCGTGAAACAGATCTGGGACCTCGGAAATACCCGCTTTGGCGCTGTCCCCAAGATCCAGGCGACGCAGAACCTGACACCGCCTAGCAACGGCGATGCATCGGCTTCCAACGGCGAGAAGAAGACCAGCATTGCTCTGGCCCGTATCTAGATTGCGCTTTACATGTAGGGAGGTGTGCGGGACGGGTTGAATTTGTTTTGCTTTTTGTACCTAATAGCAATCTATTGCAATTTGATTAGCGGTTATAAATCTGGTGGAACAGCTGCATCGTCTAGATCAGTGAATAGAGGCTTTCATATCAACTACTCAATAACGATTCTGATTTCCTCCTTTTAGATGCTGATTCCTGGTACTCGAAACTAGAATGGTGTACATGACAGCCGGCCACTTGTGTGATCAAGTAACTTCCATGCCATGGCACCCCAGGGATGTCAGCCAATATGTCCTAATGCACTCACAATGAAATCACTTTACGAAACTATCATGGCGAGAATGATGTCAGGCCTATTACATCTGCCAGACATCAACATTAACGCTCTCCGAACATGTACTTCGTATGTAAGCACTCAAGTACTGTACCAACTGCATACGCTAGTGGCCACTGTTTAGTACGCACCGTATAAACTGTACAGAAGCGTCGCAGTGGAAGTTATCACGGAAAAGATTCCAAAATGAAACATATGTTTGTGACCAACAAACATAGGGATGCCGGAATCGCTCTGACCACTGTATTGGAGTACCGTATGTACTCTCTCTCCCCTCTTTCCCCGCGGGCTGAGGGGATGAGATCTTGATTCTCAATCTTTTTATGGCACAGCTTGATCTGCGACAGACAAAGGTCTTCGCAACACCAACCGAGTACTTACCTAGACTCACAGGACCTTGTCAGCTCCCCTCTCCCCCTTTCTTTGTTTCTTCTGGTATTTCCAACTGCTCTTATTACGCTTTAGCCCGTCTTTTCTGTCCTATAAGGCCAGCTGCATAGCTGTCACTCCTACACGTAGACCATGGCCTCACCCCCCTATCATGAAGGAGAAGTGGGCTTCAACGCGCCCGGGGTGGACAAGCCGTGCAAGACATGGTACAAGATCTACGGCAGTCTCGAGTCCCACCCGGGCCCAGCCCTCGTGGCTCTCCACGGGGGCCCGGGCGCCGGCCACGAGTACCTCTCGCCGCTCGTCGACGTCTACGAGAAGTACGAGATCCCCATCGTGTTCTACGACCAGGTCGGGTGCGGCCGGTCCACGCACTTCCGGGACAAGGTCGGCGACGCCCGGTTCTGGACCTTCGAACTCTTCATCCGCGAGCTCGACAACCTGGTCGACCACCTCCGGCTGCGCGATAAGGGGTTCTATCTCATCGGCCAGAGCTGGGGCGGCATGCTCGGCGGCGCGTACGCTTGCCTCCGGCCGAAAGGGCTCAAGAAGCTCGTCCTGTCCGGCGCCCCGGCGAGCATCCCGCTCCTGGCCAAGGGCGCGCGCGAGCTCCTGGCCGAGTTGCCCGAGCCTGCGCGGACGACGCTCGAGGAATGCGATAAGAGGGGCGACCATGAGAGCGAAGAGTTCCAGAATGCGGCCAAGGAGTTTTACTCCCGCCATGTTTGTCGGCTGGACCCGTATCCTGCCGATGTTCTGCGCGCCTTTGAGAACCTGTCGGATGACCCTACCTCCTACCAGACCTTGTGAGTACGCTCCTCTTCTCTGTCCAACTCTTTCATTTTCCTTGCGCGCTATTCTCGCGCTCTATCTTTGTCTTGGTATCAATTCGCCCCTTTCTCGAACCAAAACGTCAAGCTAGGACAGTCGTCCGGCGGGGCTGAAGGCCGCTGGAAGATATCATGTATCAGCCACCTCATTCTCCTGAAAGCCAAGGGATCTAACATGGCTCTAAAGGCAAGGGCCATCGGAATTTATCATCGTCGGCTCGTTCAAGGACTGGGAAGGCTGGAGAGAGGCGCATAAGATTGAAGTAGAGACGCTCCTTCTAAATGGACGTTACGACGAAGCGACGGATCAGTGCGTCAAACCGTGGTTCACTCACATCCCCAAGGTGAAATGGGTCACGCTCGAAAACTCGAGCCATATGAGCCATTTCGAGGAACGCGATCGGTTCATGCAACTAGTCGGCGAGTTTCTCTCGGATCCTGTCTAGTCAAAAAGCAGGTTTACTTGCAGAATGAATGGGCCAAAAGCTGCCTGCCTACTTGGTTTTACATCTCCTAGAATATAGGAATTGTTTGTTTTTTGACAACATAATAATACCTAATGCTTGCGTACAGAAATAGCATCGATATGTCGTCTGTGCTATATGGCATCCCGTCCCCAAATCCGAAAGGAAGCTTCTACGAAACGAGCAGATTTTATTGTAATGTTTATTCCTCAATAGTAGTACCTTCATTCAACATCCGATCCCTCGTCGTCACCGGCCTCTTCGGTCGTAACGGGAGATAAAGGGAGATCCAAGAAAGGCGCCATGGAGAACATCAAAATACAAATCCAAGACAAGCCGAAGTACGGCAGCCCGGCCCAAGCACCGCCAAGCCGCATATCCAGGGAGAACAGCGCTGCAAGTGCTGGCGAAACCCATATATCACTCGCAATCGCTGCAAGGCCTAAAATGGTAAACAGTCGGGACCGTTGCTCAGCCGTGACAAAAAGTGTAGCTACACTTTTCAACAACCCTTTGCCCGACACACCGAATGCGAGAATAGTAAGGCCAAAAAAAAAACAGGGGCAGCGATCCGGCTAGCCCGAAGATATAAGTTGCTACCATGGAGGCTAAGTACGATGCTCGGGTGACCAACAAATCACGCCGCTTATCATGATGAAGCCGAAAGAAAGCGCCTCTCCTCAGCCTTCCCCGCTCTTCTGTAAGGGATCGAGGCTCAGCTGCATATGAAATGAACGCAAGTGGGGCTAACATGAGTGAACGCATATGATCTGTCTGCCGTGTACTCTCTAGTCCTACTCGTCTCTTTGTCTTGCCACCTCTTCACACTCCTCATGGAATCCCCCGACCCCTCTCTTCTCCCGATGGACCGAGTCACCGCGCTTGCTCTTTGTTTAGGGCGAGCTGATATCGTCTCCCGACCTAAAACGAAGAGTGAGCAAGCACTATCGTCAGGATGCATCTTTTGCAGTGGCTGACCACGTACCAGACCACTTTGGTCACTCTTTTCGTTCTCTACGGTGTAGTCCTCGGTGTGTATCGCCTCTTCTTCCATCCGCTTGCCCGATTCCCAGGACCGAAAGTGGCTGCCATTTCGCGATGGTATGAAGCATATTATGATGTCGTCCAAAATGGCCAGTATACATTCAAGATTGCAGAGATGCACAAGAAGTATGGTATGTACTTTACTGATTAATACACTCTCATGTGCTTGATCCCGAGCAGCTAGACGGCTCGATGCTCACAGCAGCATGACATAGGCCCCATCGTGCGTATAAGTCCGTTCGAACTTCACGTCAACGACCCGGCTTTCTTCAACACGATATACCGCCAAGAAGGGAAATGGGACAAGTACGCATGGAATGTCGATGCCTTCACGGCGAAAGGGGCTACAATCTTTACCCCGGATCATGCCCTCCATAAGGCCCGACGCGAACCTTTAAACCCCTTTTTCTCTAAGTCTGCGATTCTCAAGCGGGAAGAGATGCTTCATCGCCACCTCAGAAAGCTCCTCGCACAGATCTCTAGCTTCGCCGGGCAACAGAGGGCTATCAACCTGGGAGCGGCCGCTCATGCGTATACTCGCGATGTCGCCAATGAATTCATCCTTGACAAGGATTATAACAGTCTCAGCCAAGACTTTGACGTCTCTGTATCGCGCCCTAACCCCTCGTCCGGGCATCTATGGCGGACGACGAAGCACGTTCGCTGGTTTGGCCCTGTTCTGACGGCCATCCCGAGGATGATCATCACAAGATCTGCCGATGGAGGAACGAAGTCATTCTTCAAGGCGATCACGGAACATCTGCAAGATACCAAGAAGCTCATGTCGAAAACGGACGACGCAGACGTTGGCCGCAATCTAGTCCACGCCATCATGACATCCAAGCTACCGCCTAGCGAGAAGGACCTTAAGCGTGTTTTCGAAGATATCTCCTCCGTGATGGAAGCAGGGACAGGAACTACGGCCGCCGCCCTTCGTCTGATCCTGGTCAACCTCTTCACCAACGCGCCTTTGCTGCAGCGGCTCCGCGATGAGCTTGCCCACGCTGGTCTCGACTCTTCAGCTAGTCTCCCGGAGATCAAAGCACTTGAACAGCTGCCCTTCCTCACTTCGCTCCTCACGGAAGGTTTGCGCTTGAGCCCCGCGATCGCTTCACGCATGACGCGACTGGCTCCGGATCGGGATCTCCACTATGACAGATGGACGATTCCTGCCGGGACGCCGGTCGGCATGACGTTAATAGTCATGCACACCGACGAGACGATCTATCCCAATGCCCAAAAGTTTGAACCTGACAGATGGGGCGATGCGCAAGTCAGAAAGAAGCTAGAGAAGTCGTTTGCCCCTTTCTCAAAAGGAAGTCGCAGCTGTGTTGGCCAACAGTATGTTTTTTCTCTTATGACTTCCTATCTACTCTCACACTCTCTTCTGCCATTATAGTCAACGCTAACGTCAGCCATCATAATCATGTAGCCTTGCCTGGGCTGAAATGTATCTCATTGTGGCTGTTCTAGCGCTCCGGTACGACTTCCGAATGGAAGCTAACGTGGACGACTTTCTGTGCAACAGTGACCAGTTTGCCATAGGGACCAAAAGCCATGGTTTTCTGAAGACTTTCGTTACCGCTCGATGAGGATAGGTGGCGGGGAGGTTCCAAGAGCAAGCTAATTAAACACGAGAGCAATGTAAGACAATCCAATGGCACCAGGGCGAAAATGACAGCTGTAGTGAGAAAAAAACATAGCTTTTTTGGAAAATCAGGAAGAGACGAGTTACCGTACCAAAGGGCAATAGAGAGCGAGGAAGGAATACTCAATAGCTAAGTGATAATCTATAGAGTAACGTGTAACGGGGCGACGAATGGTGTCTTCTCGTGTCTTTCAGACAGATTAGCTGTAATAGATAAGGGAAGGCTGTACGGTTGGTGCAAGGCAAAAGCTCGTGGCAATTATGACAGGTTTATGTGACATATCTGCATGTCTTCATGCTGTTGCTTCCACCTGCCGACCTAGAAGAGTCTTCATCCGCCCATCCGCAGCCCAGACCCCCTAAAAGATGACAGAAAGCACGTGTGTAGTGGGTACCTGTCCAGCCTTTGGCTACGACTTGAATCTTGCATGTACCAATGACTCAGTTCCTGTCACCCTCCGCTGGTTTCTATCACCGCTGCTCTATTCCAAATCCCCACACCTTAGGCGGCTCCTGTAAGGGAGGGTTTCATTCACAGGCAGCTCAATTCACAGCTTAGATCTCATACTTCGTATAAGCCAGAAATTAAATGTTTTTGTTTACGTAGTACGGCAAATGAAAGCTCGTTTCTTTGTATCAAGCTGACAGCACAACTCTCATCGTTCCATCCCTTGCATTTGTTTTCTCCTTTCCTTCATCTCAAACTTGCGGACAGTAGACCATTGCCTTTCTAGTCTCGAACGCCTCTCGCCCATTCACAATGGAGCTAACAAAAGCTACCATGGCCGAAACCGAGGCGCCAAAGACCTCCGCCGATAATAATGGTGGCAGTATCAGCAACAGCCCTGAAGAAAACAGCGCCTATGTGACGGGGTTCAAACTGGCCCTCCTAGTCGCTTGCATCACCATGTCCTGCTTTCTTGTCCTCATAGACACAATGGTTGTCAGCACAGTAAGCTGCTGCATCACCATTTCCTCCCGACCGTCTAGAGCTCGACAAGAACAAGTGACTGATACGTCAGAACTTAGGCAATACCAAAGATAACGGACGAGTTCAAATCTCTCGCTGATGTTGGGTGGTATGCTAGTGCGTACCAACTGGGGAGGTTCGTGACGAACACATTCTCCTCAAACGTGTCTTTGTATTTCTTGAACAGTTCGCGGGCTAACAATCGCAACAGTGCCGCTCCCCAACCGCTCGCTGGCAAGGTGTATACACACTTCAGCAGCAAAGTAGGTAACTCCCTCTGAATGAGCGCCTATAGGTTATTTGAAATCAAGGAGTCTCTAACCTTAGTTTTGAAAAAGTGGTCCTATATTGTTTTCTTCTCAGTCTTCGAAATAGGCTCACTGCTATGCGGTGTCTCGACCTCCTCTAATATGTTTATCGTCGGGCGAGCCATTGCGGGCTTTGGTGCCGCTGGTGTCATAAACGGCGCGCTGACCATTGTGTCAGATTCCTCACCTCTTGAGAAGCGTCCAGGTAGGCTACATCTTGAGCTTTCCTGAGTTTTTATGCAAGATTTAACTGTCTGTTAACGACGGCATCAATAGCTTTGATTGGTATCGTGATGGGTGGTAAGTAATAATAGTCAACCTCAATTCCGCACTCTCGCGCTCTGATCTTGCATTGACCCTGAGCCAGTAAATCAGCTTGGTCTGACCTTCGGCCCCCTTATCGGTGGCGCGTTCACGACATACGTCACATGGAGATGGTGTACGATACTCCTAAAAAGCCCTATTTCATGTTAAGCTGACTCAACGCTGACTATGTGATTCTAGCTTTTTACATCAACCTTCCTCTGGGAGGCCTCGTTTTGCTTGCCGTCCTTTTCATGCGCGTTCCCGAACAGACCTCGAAGCCTAGAGCACTCTCTATTTTGCCGCAGCTACATCATTATCTCGATCTAATGGGGTTTGTCCTCTTCACCGGAGCGGTGCTGCAACTCCTTCTCGCCTTCCAATTTGGAGGTGTCACGTTTCCATGGAAATCGTCCCAGGTGATCGGTCTCTTTATAGGCGCCTTTCTCACATTCTCGGTGTGGTTCTATTGGAATCTACGCAACGGCGATGACGCCTTGTTGCCTTATTCGATGATCAGCCGGAGGGTTGTCTGGTCAGCTGGGCTATATCAAGGCCTTCTGCTCTCGGTTCTCTACGGATCGACCTTCTATCTCCCCATTTACTTTCAGGCTATTAATGGGGCGATTGCCATCTTGAGTGGTGTATATCTACTGCCGTCTATCCTTCCGCAGCTGGTGTTTGCTGTTGGCTGCGGATTTTTACGTAAGTCGAGCCAGCCAGAAAGTGAACTTTCAAAGATATAATACCTAATCGACACGTTTGTAGTAGCCAAGGTGGGATACGTCATACCGTTTGCTATTTTCTCGACGACCTTCTTATCGATTGCCAATGGATTATACTCTCTGCTCCAGCCCGGAAGTCCAACAGGCTGGTGGGTAGGGTTTCAGATTCTAGGTGGTGTTGGCTCAGGGGCTGGCTTGCAAGTGGTACGTATTCCCTTGGCTCTACTTAGATTCCTATTATCGGGTGATGAGGGCAATAGCTGACCTCACGGCGCTCGCTCAAAAGGCCATCATTGCCACCCAGATGGCGGTTCCAAGCAGCCAACTCTCTTCAGCGATGGCATTCATAGTGTTTTGCCAGTCTCTGGGTCCCGCCATCATCTTGGCTGTCTGCCAACTCATCTTCATTCACGGCTTGCAGACGGAGCTCCCTCGTCATGCTCCCAATGTTGACGCTACAGAGATAATCCAGGCTGGCGCCACTCGCTTTAGGGAGTTGGTTGCCGTGCAGGATCTACCTGAAGTCCTCGTTGGCTACGCAAACAGTATAGACTATGTTTTCTACCTGCTCGCAGGACTGTCTGCTTTCAGTGCATTGGTCCTATGGGGTCTGGGCTGGCAAGATATCCGGAAAAAGCAGCCTGCCCCTGACACGGCTGGGGTTGATGGCCAGCAAAGCGGCAAAAAAGTAAGTAGTCAAAATCACACCGTAGAAAATGACCATGACGATGGACAAAAGGGCAACGAGGATACTGAAAAGGGATCCTCGGATTAATGGATACTCTCTCCGTGATCAAGCTAGTTCCATAGAACTTTGAAATTCAACGTTTCAAGATTTAGGTAGCTAAACTCATATTTACGTTTTATTTATAATTTTAATGGTATACATCGGGAAATAATTATAGTACATTTTATTACCGAAGCAATGGGCTTGTTTGTCTGTTCTCTCTGCAACGCTATTACTGCGACCGATAAGCTCTGTCCGATTTTCTTGCCTTTGGCTGTAAGATAACATTTCTGCTCAAATATTCAACTAAGCCATTTTGGCTGCCGACGCGACCTGTTACGATTGTGCTGTGGGTTATACTACCTGGTACTGATACCTGGCATAATACACCACTAATCCGTATTACAGTCTTCAATTATTCTCGTTGAACACAATTGTCATAAGGGCCAACGCAGAATTACTCGGCTCAACCACACTTTCTAGCACCAATCTCGGATCCACCTTTGAGAAAAGTGCCTCCCATTCCTTCTTACTCCTCTCTTTAGCATTGAAGCCAGCTGCCATTGTCATGTCGAAGACTCTGCAAGCGGAGGACATAGTCAGCATCTGAACGTGGTCACTCTGTTCATGCGCACCAGGTGCCTTTTTCGATTATCTTACCGGTGTTGCTTCTCCCTCCACAAGGGAGCTTCGCCCGGCTCGGGCATGCACGTCTCTGCCACCAAGATCCTCGCGCCCTGTTTCAGCGCCGGGATAAGCGCTCCCAAGATAAGCATACAGTATTTATCCGACCAGTTGTGCAGGATCCACCGCAGTAAGTAGACGTCCGCGCGGATGGGCTGGGGGGAGAAGATGTCGTGTGGCATGAAAGAGATCCTCTCTTTGAGCTGCGTGGGGACACCGGCGCCGGCGTCTGCTACAATCTCGCCCCGGTCTTGCACTACCACTGAGAGGTTGTCGAATTTCGCAGCGATCGCTATCGAAATGTGGCCCTGCGAACCGCCGACATCGACGAGCTTGGCTGGGCCGAGCGCTGCCCAGTCGAAATTCTCGACTATGTGACTAGCTCCGAATGCCGGGCTGAGTGCTTGGAACTTCATCGAGTTTGCGAAACGCTTTCCTCGAACCGGATCAGACGAGATGACAGAGTACATGGTTTCACTCGTGCTGTGTGCTATTTGAAAGCCCTGTCGACATATTATCAGCATCGGAGCCAGAATCACGAGAGAGATTGCTTGGAGTGATGACTCACGGTCTCGTTTGGCTCTGAACCAGCGGGCCACCGCTGCAACGCTTCGACCATCTTTCAGGGTTGAAGAGGTGTAAGTAACTGTGTCACATTCTAACTGCATCTCAACACATGTATGATCAACTCACTCGTGAACACGCAGGCCACATCTCTTCTGTCCCCGCCGCTAGCCAATCCGTCATCGTCTCATCGAAGAGAAGCTTGGAAGCCTTGGTATGCGCCACGAAACCGGGCTCGGGCTCGCGAAAGACGCGCATCGTCATGGCGAAACGTAGAAGCCTCTGGACCATGTCCTCAGCTAATCTGGCCTGGTTGGCAATCTCGGTGAAGGAGACTTGGCCGCCGATTGGGACCATGCTGGCGATACCGAAGCGTGCTATCGCCTGAAAGCAAGTGCAATTTGCATGCTGGATGTCTATTATCAGGAAAAGAGCTGCTAGAAACGATTGTTAGCGGTCACTTACAGCACCGTGGTATAAGATGAGCGAGGCGGGATCTAAGAGAAGGTCGAAAATCTCGGCCGAGGCATCTAGAATGACATCTTTTTCATGGGCGACATCGTCTGGGAGTGCTAGTGGACTGTCCTCGTCAAAGGACGGTAGAGGTACGTCCAAGGATGTCAAAGTGTTTTCCAACGTGGATACCGACTCGCTAATGAGTTTGGATAGTTGGCGAATCCGTGGGAGTGCAGATGCGGGTGTAGATGCGGCCATGGTACTTAATTTTTCGATGCGACAAAGTTTAAGGTCTGAATATGGTCATATACTGTACTAGGGATGGAGCGAAGGCAGTAGTTCAAAACTCAGGTGATTTACGACTCGTGGGAGTGGTGACGGTAGAAGACAGATCGGGGTAAAAACAAAGCAGGTACTAACAGTTGTTCTGGGAATCATAAAGTACGGATTGGTAGGTAAATACATGTAAGAAAGAGACGATCACAATTGAATCAGACCAACACGTAGAGCATCAGAACTACGACCCCGGGAGACCGGGCTGCAATATACCAACTCCAATCATCTTATGCATTCCGCATGCAGCACGACGCAGTATAACAACAATCTACTTGTATTCATGTATCTACCCAACATACACTCTCGAAACGAGCCTGCGTAGGGACTTTGAGGTACATGGCACCATTTGCTTCGCCATCCCTTGCTGACCTTAGTTAGAGCTGTCTGCGATATGAGATGGCTACGAAGCCCGAACCCCTGTACTGCGCGCCGCACTTCCGATATTCGCAGTCTCGCAGATCTTCTTCAAATTCGTTATGAATCAAAGTCAGCCGGGTGTCTTATCCTCTGTCCACCTTAAAAAAATGTGACAACACCTCTCAAGCTGTCTTATAGTTGTATTTACACTCGGGCCCTTGAACAATGCTTCATTCTTTGCTCTCTGGACGGGTTTAAAAAAGGAAAGCCGATTCTCATACAACTTGAAGAGTAGTAGATGTAATTTTCAGTACAGATATGCAGTATTTCCCCCTGTACGAATGATCCGGTGTTAGCTAGAGTCGGAGATAACATCGGCCCCGCAGAAGCCTATCCTTTACTACATACGGTATAGGTAGTGACCCTGGCAATCTCTCCCGCAGACCCTTGTAATACTGTATTACTTCGTACTTCGTAGATTCGAGTTCTCCCTACGGAGTACTCGTACGGGGTACGAAGTACGGAGTACCCCTTAGAGCATCTATCCTTTGCTAAAATTGAAGCATTAATAGTCAGCGGACCGAACGCCCTTTCTATACCCCGATATTTGGTTTTCGTAAACCGGCTGCTTGATTTCATAGAAGAATATTTCGTATTATTATCCTGTTAGGGTCAGGACAGATCAGCAGAAGTCTACACGATGAAGACCCTAGGCTTGCTTGGTGGCATGAGCTGGGAATCCACCACCACATACTATCAGGAAATCAACCGACGCGTCCGCCATGTCCAGGGCGGATTACATTCTGCACGCTGTATAATCTTCTCTTTCGATTTTGCCGAGATCGAAGAGTTGCAGCATGCGGGCAAGTGGGAAGAAGCTGGTGCCCTCCTCGACATAGCCTCTGCCAAGCTCAAGCTCGCAGGCGCCGACGCTATAGTGCTCTGCACCAATACCATGCACTTCGTGTCCGACGGCATCGAGCGATCTTCGCAATTGCCGCTGATTCATATCGTCGATCCTACCGCTGAGTGCATCCTTCACGCGGGCTTCAATTCCGTGGGGCTCCTGGGCACCCGATTTACCATGGAGAAGGACTTCTACAAGACGCGCTTAGCTGATAAGTATGGACTTCGTGTTATAGTTCCGGAGAACGAGGGTCGCGATAGTGTCCATTCTATTATCTACAATGAGCTCTGTAACGGCATCATCAAGGACTCTTCGCGACAGACTTATTACAGAATTATTGAAGACCTCGCCGAAGCAGGCGCACAGTGCCTAATTCTTGGATGCACGGAGATCGGTCTCCTTGTGGATGAAGCTGGTTGTCCACTCCCCATGTTCGACACAACTAAGATTCATGCAATGGCAGCTGCAGACGGGGCAATGGAAAATTAGTTAATGAATACCAATATTAGATGAGAAGTTACGTACGCTCACCATACAGTAGAATTGACGCCTACGTATGACCAAGGTACCCTCTAATTACAGTTGCTTTTATTCTTATTCCAGGACGAGGTTTCGAGCTGATGACATGATTCTTTTAGGAACAGTGCTCATATTTCAAAAAATAACTTTCATCTAGCAGCAATATGAGGCTCAAGAAAGCAGCCTGGTTTTTATATCAAACAAATAGACCTCGATGAATCGCAGACAGCCACCCATAAGACTTTCATCCGAAGAAACCGTTATCCCTTGCAAAATAGTACAGGTACCAGAACACTAGGGATGCTGCCGAAATTTCACATCTCCAACTCTTCAGGGGTTGAATTACTACTTTCGAACTCTACTTGTGACGACGTGAACGAGGATGACGTCTCGTCGTGATTAATATTACTCGTGGCGACTACCGTCCTGCTCTTGGTAGTAAAACGGGATAGCGCCGCCGTCGTGTACCGTGACACAGCCTCGCTCGTCTTCTTCGTGGCCTCGGCGATATCATCCTTTTCAGGTAAAGCACTAGCAATGTCGACTTTAGGAGCCAGGGGCGCCACGGCCTGAGCAATCTTGTCTTTAGGGAGCTTAGAATTCATAGCATACACAGCTAGGCTTCCTGTTGCTAATAGAGCCGTGGTAATGTATGGGAAAGGGATACTCCAATTACTGGTGTTCTTTGGAGTAGCCTTCTCGGGCGAGGAGCCACTGTCCGACGAATCACTATCCGGCGAATCACTGTCCGGCGAAGCCTTATCAGATGAAGCATCATCCGGAGAGGTATTCTCCGGCGAAGCTCTGTCTGGTGAAGCATCATCTGGCGAAGCGTTTTCCGGTGATTTGTCATCAGGCGATGCATTATCGGGAGACGCATTATCTGGCGACGCATTGTCTGGTGGTGTATCATCTGGAGACGTAGTGTCGGACGTGGCAGAATCTGGGAATTCGGGCTCCGACGATGCAGCTTCTGATGATGGATCTTCGGAGAATGTGCTCTCTGGTGATGTGTCATCTAGCGATGCATTTTCCGAGGATGTCTTTTCTGAGGAAGCAGGGTCTTTTGAGTCACGATAGGGTGAAGCATTGGGATGTGTCGGAACGGGAACCTTTGAATTACTCGCATTTTCTGATGAGATAAAAAGAAACGGTATAAATTAGCTAACTGTTTTCCGATACATAGTAGTGCGACATTGCCAAAGTCTCTTAGAGAAGGATACATCTCCCACATGACTGTTCTGTATTCCACCCGGCTTTTCATCGTGAACATGCCACCTCCGCTTCCCTATGATTGAACAAAAATCCAAAGGTTTATTTACCTGATTTGGAGCAATGTGGCTTAGTGCAGTCCACCTTATTGCAGCACTGATCGCCACTCTTCCAGATACAGTTATTCTCTTTGGACTTGAGATCGCATGGTACCTCCGTAAACTCAAATTCCACACACATCTGCGGGTCTTGGGAGTAGAACGTCAGGGCGGGCATCTGCATGGGACAAGCTGGACCAATTCCCTCCGAGAATCCACCCAGACAATACTTCCCACAGGGCCACTTGCTGATAGAGAAGTGACCGGCGAATGGGAAAAGGGGCGTTCGGCCAATATGGCCCCCGTTAATGGCGTGGATGAGCCATTGGTTCTTGTTGGCACCGGTAGCCAAATCTCCGTAGGTATCACGGATGTAAACTTCGTCGTCTGGGTTGATCGGCTGCCCAGGAGTGCACTTTTCATCAACACAGAGCTGAAACTTGCCATAGCGCTGGGTCATGCTCTCAGGGGCAGCGTAGTAGACGTTGTCAGCAGCAAGACCGAGCCTATTGCCGTTATCGGCCTTGAAAACATAGCATTTGCCTGCGAAATGTCAGTGTCAACTTGCTTTGAAGTGTGATATATCAAGTGTTCATTGTAATTACCCGCTTCAAGACCAGAGTCGCACTCCCCATCGTCGCATTCTCCAGGTTTGGTCTCAGGTTTCTTGCAAGTGCCGTCTTCGCCTTCAGTCGTCCCCTTGGGACAGACGCACTTGCCCTCAACCAGAGCTTTCCCGTTCTTACAGACTTGGTTGCAAGCTTTGCCATCGAAGTCACATCCAGTCGGGCAGCAACGGTATCCGGATTTAGCGCTGCCAGCTAGATCATGGCCATCAGCACAGCAGTCAAACGCAGTGTCTGGACTTCCTTGAAGTTTCTGCCCCTTCGCACAGCAGGCGAAATACTTCTTATCCTCAGACAAAGAGGGGGTGTATCCGGCTTTGCTGCAAGTCTTCGTGGTCGTGCAGTCTAGGCCATCGTCGCAATCAGGTTCTTCATATGTAATCTTGTTGCCGTCAACTTTCGCGCCGGAGATTTCATATGTTGGAACATTCTTCTTAAAAGACTTAGCGTCCAGGCCCGTTGCGTATAGCAACAGAAGAAGGAGGCGGAGCTGTACGTTCTTCATCATGACTGGAATAAGGGGACTGAGGTACGATGACAGGTATATGAGTAGTGTGTAGAATGAGGGATGGATGATGGTTTGCACGATTGTTGTACGAGAACTTGAGAATCATTACGACTTGTTATATATCCCAAGCTACCTCATTGACACAACATCTTCCTACCCCCGGCATCGCCACGTTCAGCTTTCAACTTACATCAACGAAAAGTATGAATGACTTCAAGTGACAAGATAGGATGCGATCCTAGGCGAGCTGTCCATGAACGAAGCGGCGAAGCCGTTGTTCGGCTTGGCAGCAGCGTACCCCATGTTTGTGGCCAGCTGAATCTGCACTTTGATGGGCCTGTAGTTGGATGCTCTCGTAATCTGGTTCGCCAGTCGACAGGAGGGGTTCAGGTAGAAAACCGTTGCACTCAACCGTCACAAGTCTAGAATAGGAAACGTTCGTAAGCAATAAATGTGCATGTCCCACAACAACGGCTCCTACCCAGCTATGCAGCTCCTCGCCAGTCCAATAAGCTTTCAACGTACCCCAGCAACGACAGGACCCTGTTGAACAGCTCACTTGGTGTTGACTGATGTTTCCCGATATGTAATGAGTCCAATTGAGATTGTAAAGATAAGATCCTTTCCTAAGCCGGTTGCATGGCTACCCGGTATGTTTTTGCTTGGGTTGAAACCAATGGGAGTTTAATCGCAATGCACGCCTCCAAATTACACCAAAAGGATGCAGACTCAGCTCATAATAAATCTTGCCGAGGCCCGTATCTGCACTCGGCAGTGCACTCAATGACGCAAAAACAAATCGATAACATACCCTCCAGGCCGTAGCAACCAGTCATCGACGAGGAAGTAGGCTGAGCTATCCAAGGATCAATACAGCTTGACCGGGCGATTCAGCTACATTTGTTTTTCTGCAAACTAGACGAGCAGCAACGGGAATCCCTGCGCGACGGTTTCGGTTTCTCTGCATACCCCCTCCAATAGAAGACAGCGGATTCAGACCATGCCCCTCATCCTACCTTCGAGGCCGCGGCATTTGGAGTTATCATGATATCTCCTGCTCCAGTCGATTGAGATGCGGATGAGTGATAAGGCACAAGCATGAACTATATCACGACGATCATTGCAGTGTCTATACCGGGGCCATCGATAGTCTCGAACGGAACCGTCCCGGAATATCCATGATCCTATCAGAAGCGAAAGATAGCAGCTGAAATTCCCTATCGAGAATGAAGTTGACGTAAGTGAGCATCTTGATATGGTTCATGCATGCTTATGTGGTAATTAGATAGTCAGGTCGAATGGTGAACCAATCAAGCATAACACGTCCTACGAAGCCACAGTCTCTGACGTATGTGTATATTGACATATGAGCTGAGCAACAAATCACTCTTGTTGCAGAAAGCGAGCAAGCGACGGGAAAATCTCGCCGATATCGTCAACCCGCAGCCTTAGAGGGGAGCATATAGCGGTCAGTATCTGTTGTTACACTTCGGCCCCACGCTTACTCGCCGATGCCGTTTCGGAGCTGCCGGCGCATTTATATGCGTTTTTATCAAGAGTCTTCTAGTGTGCGTAGATATTTCTAACAAGACTGAATCATCCATTTCTATAAGATTGAACTGTCCATTGCCCACAGGGTCGGGATCGCCAATACTTCTAATTACTGATCACGAGAGTGCAATCTTCGTAGTAACTATTGTAGCATACGAATTCAGATTCCACCGCGTCAAGAAGGATGTTGACGAAGGTATAATTGGCTCCGATCATGAGGTAAACTATCCTTTTCATCGTGGAAAGGGAGTATTTAAGTATGAGCGATCTATACCATGAACAACCCAGGAAATGTCAATAGAGCCGCAGCTATGACGGATAACGAAGGCCCAGAAGAATTCTGTAGGCCAATGGGACTAATTACAGCATACACGGCTATAAATTTACCCGTCCTTAGGCGGCGACCAAGACATCTACTATCAAGAGAGTCTATACCATAGGAGCGGATATAATCGGTGCAGTAAGTCAATCCGCATATTTACTAGGCGAGCGTATCTCGATTGTAAGTCTTTCATAGCTTCCTGATCATCGGATTGACCTATAGAAACGAAATTCGAGCGTCTAATACGTAACAGTGAAAGATCTAAGGCTTACAATGCATTTACTCTCCTTAGATCATGATAAGCCAGACTACTTGTCAAGAATCTCTGCAATCGTAGCACAAGGCCGAGAATTCTGGGTAATCCTAAGTAATATTCTAGAAGACGGCAGTACTTGGTTAGTGATCGGAATTAAATAGCTCTTATCAGATTATATTTACGCATATTAGACATTACTTAGAATTACTATGTTGTGGTAAAGACTGTCTCGTCATTTCCTTGTTTGCTGCGATTTCGATACTTACCTATTTTCGTAAGTTATTATGACTTGCTACAGTTCTATCCAACAGTAAGGTTGTGGAACAGTGTTAGACTGTTCCTTCGTGTCATCACCTTGGTGCAAAGATTATCGGTTTGAGAGGACCAGGAAGCGCTACTGCTCTTTAGATGACTACGAGCCTCTTTTAATGATAGCCGAAGTCCTGACTTGAAATGCGCTATTCTATTTTGTAAAGTAATTGTACTTGTTGGTCCTGTCTGCAGTGTATTAGTTCGATCGCGCAGGGGATGTGCTATTGTCGAAGACATATAATACTAAAGATGAGTCATAGGAATAGTCAGTGGCTTGTCTTGACAATAATCGTGCACATTCTCAGTCCTGTGATGGTAATTATAACATAGCTGCCCTGTTCCGCAACAACGCGATAAGAAGTTGTTTTATGAATTTACAAAGTTTCTCGGCTATTATTGATGATACGTGACTATATCTGTAGGTAATGATGTCCATCTCGATAACTGAAAGAGTTAAATCTCTTTTAATTAAGTAAAGAAGATATTACAGATATTTAGTAACATAATAAAAGGGATATGGTCAATGTTATCAGTGCTCGAACATCACGAAGATCCCATCTCTTCCCGATAATCTCAGCAGCGGCCTCACTAGTCCCTATTTATCACTGTTTTATAATCACCTAGTTGACTTGCCGAAACAGAAACCGAGGCGCTCAATAGTACCTCGGACCTATCCAATGCACTATGTTTCATGAACGGAAATGGCATAGACCACTAGGACTTAAATCCATAATCACCGGCCAAGAAAAGGATCACAAGCGCGATAATGATGAAACACCAATATACTTGTCTACTTCGGCCCAGGGTAATATTTCGGCAAGTTTAACAAGGCTGGAAAAGAACGGAGGGCTACCGGATTCGTGATCAGACAAACGTGAAGAGACGCTGTTTCTGATCGTTGCCCCTGATGTACTGCCGCGAAACGCCAACGGAGAATAATCCAGGATGGAATAGTTCGAATATGACATGACCGCCATAAAAGACTACTCTGGCTTGGAAAGCGCTCTTCTGTTCGTCGCCGGCAAATCTTACTGGACGATACTGGTGTCTATTTTGGTACTTAATATAGAATAAGGTGGGCGTTTGACAGGCTGGGCATCTTACTATAAGGCACGAGCAATCTAGGATAAATACATAGTATGCTATACGCTGGAACCAAAGCGCCCTATTGAATCATTCCCAAAGAGATGTGAGAGTAAGGCCATCAGCGACACTGCTCAACAAAAGCTTTGGTATGCTTCTGGAGGACTCATTTCGGTATCAATCCCAGTGAGCCAGAATCGCGTTCTCCGAGCTTCCACTCGTCCATACTTCTCGTGATGTCAAATCGAAGCCAATCAATAAGGAGGAACGAGAGAAAAAGTAGATACAGTGACGTATGAACAGTCCAAGAACGGCCGTGCCATGTTGCCGACACATCGCTAGACTGCCTGGATATGCTACCGGCGTTACCCTGCCCCGCCTAATTCGTGAAGATCTGTGAGGTTGACTCCCATATTAATATCGAGGCTCCATGAGATTCGCTCCGGATTTAGAATTTCATATTAACCGCCGAGAGGCCAACCCACGGTAGTTGATCTGCGTGTTCTTTTCGCCAATCATCGCCAAGTCCCATGACCCCAGCCGCGATGGGCTTGGTTTTATCCGGGCGACACGCTTTCTGGGAGATATCATATAGAATGGCTATTTGGTCTCTGTTCGTCACTCAGCTCCTTTCTTTCTCTTCTCTTCCCCGTCGCTAAGCTTGTTTCTCCTAGTCCTCTCCTAATTTGCTTGTTTGTCAGTGATCGGCAGCATCAGCAGTCACCATGTTGTTCAAGACTCTTGTGCCCGCTCTGGCGGTGCAGCTCGCCGCAGCACAGGAGCTGATGCGCTTCGGGTGCTCACAGCTCGTCATCGATCAGATCGATCCTCTGGTTGAGCCTGGCAATGTGCCGTCCGCACACATGCACCAGGTCGTGGGTGGCAACTCATTCAACGCAAGCATGACCCCGGGCACCTACGATCCCCCAACGGTCTCTTCCTGCACCAGTTGCACATACAGCGAAGACTTCAGCAACTACTGGACGGCGAACCTTTACTTCAAGGCCCGCAACGGATCCTACAAGCGCGTTCCTCAGTTCACCAACCTGGGTCTCGGTGTCCAGGCCGGTGTCACCGTCTATTACATCCGTGGATACCAGCCCACCGCAAAAGTCACGGCTTTCCCGCCTGTAGGTTCATGAGGAAACCCCCGAAAGTCATGGTGGCGACGAAGCAACTAATGATGGGTGAATAGGGCTTCCGTATGATTGTCGGCGACAGTGCCAACCGCGCTCAGGCGACCATGCAGAAGCAACTCTGCTACCGCTGCGAAGCCAACATGCAGCAGAACCCCTTCGGCGGCGCGCCGTGCACAGGATCCGATACCACGGGCTTCCCTAAGGCGGCCTGCGGTGGTGGCTGGCGTGTGTCCGTGCACTTCCCCAGCTGCTGGGATGGAAAGAACGTCGACTCGCCAGACCACAAGAGCCATGTCGCATACCCGGCATCTGGTACCTTCGAGTCTGGTGGTGCTTGCCCCTCGACGCACCCTGTCAAGGTCCCCCAGATCATGTACGAGGTCATGTTCGACACACGCGCCTTCAACAACAAGGCTGAGTGGCCCGCGGATGGCTCGCTACCCTGGGTCTGGAGTAACGGTGATAACACAGGTAAGATCTATTGCCACTAAGAATCTATTTCTCCCTCAAGAGACTTAGCCCAAGACCTTCGTGGATGTCTTCACCTTCGCACATGGGTACCGTAAACTGACGCTTCGAAACCTCAAGGTTACGGATTGCACGGAGACTACCTCTTCGGGTGGCAAGGCGATGCCCTCCAGAGAGCCATGGACGGCAAGTGCTCGGGTGATCGCTGCGCGCCGCTCAAGCGACAGACCGATGCCCAGGCCATCGCGTGCACCAAGAGCCAACAAGCCGGTAACGATATTGGCGACCAATGTGAGTGTTTACCGCCGTGCCCTTATGAGCGGTATCCTAGAATCTCGATTTCTAGAAAACTTCTGACATCTTCTGCGTAGGGCTTCCTTCGCTCCCTGGCATGGCCATGTAAATGATTCGAATCATAAAATCAACCACCTTCTCTAGAATAGCTTGACTTCCAGTTTCTCTCGATAGGATAGGCAAAGAAGCGCGGGGAATCCAGGCTGCTATTTCGGTTCTTCGGCTTCGGCGCAGATACACGTCCCTCGTTCACGTTGGGTGCCAGAAAGAGATACCTCGGCTCGCCAAGTAGAGTCTTGACTACCTAATGAACATCGCGATATTCCTTTGATCTCCATCTTGATCTAGTTGAACAAGTGAATTTAGTACCAAGTTAGCATATTCTATCCGAAGAAGACGGAGGACAACCGGTAGGCGACGAACGACACGTATATGCAACTGTAGAACGTAGTAATCACTGCTTATTGAACGTCTGATTGAGGTAGCATCCGACTTGTCGGAACATGACTGTCTCCAGGCCAAGTTTCGAGGTCAATGATAACCAGAGATTTGACTAACTCCAATTAAGAAGATAGAGTATTCCATCACAGGATTCATCGCATGCTTCTAATCAAAGTTTATTGTGGATAGGTACTCTAGTTGTGTACGAAGTACGGAGTAGCGATTGAGAATTAACTGATGTGAAGTCGATTTAGTGATCGAGAAGTCCTTCAGTGAGTGACTTCAGTCTAATCGGGGATAATAAGGGACATTGCCAAGACCGGGGCCCCCAATTATCTTTTCAGATAGCGATAAGCGGTCCCGCATAGGCTAACCTGGGTGTTCTTGTAGTTAGCAGGTCCCTGTTAAAATTCTCCTGTTCGACATTTCCTCTTCATACGAGATGTGTAGAACGAAATGCTGATAGCGGGCGGATGACTCCCCATGGCAAAAAATGCATCTGTTGTAGCATCAGCTGAAGCAGATACTCTATCTACCCATCTTACAGGTTTGGTTTCTTGTTTATCGACTGTACTCTACGCAGCGCCCTCGAGCCGGCCACTCGCAATTTCCAACGAGTCTTCTCTCCGAAGGTCTTCATTCCTCGGTACGTCTTGTGCTGAGGTTTTGAGAAGGCTTGGTGACGTTGAGGCAATACGCGGTATTCATACCAACTATTGATCAGCACTGCAAGACGAATAACCTACCACGGACCATCATAGTCCACGCTCATCTTAGACGCTCTTTTGTGTCTTGTTCAACATGAGCGAGGCTCCAGGAGCTCCTACATACCATCAATAATGTCCATAAGTACTGTCTATCTAGCAGCTATACCCTCAATCACACATGCACTCCCCTGCCATGCATCTTTGTACATACCAGGCCATGCGAGCATGCTATCCAATGATCAAACAGGGCTCACCCTGCCATCTTATTCTATCTTTCCTCTGTTACACACTGCGGCCTGTAATGTTGTGTCGTGTTAGACAGTGCGCATCTTACTAGGCTAATTTGAACTGTTTACCTACTTACCGAACCTGAAAACCATCGCCTTATGTAACCAGGCACGATACCTAATCGCAAAATGGCTAACACTCGCGCGATGTGGTAACTAGCGTTCCTAACTTTCGGTATCTCGCGGCATCTATGTTGTGTGGCAGGACCATTGAACGACGTCACACCAGCTTACACTTATGGCGCTTCCCTGGCAATTAGCAGGGCAGCTGCAGAGTGGTACTACCTGAACGTGAACCCAATTGTGGATTTCCTATCATACACCCTCTCACTCGGTACAGCTGACTTTCTGTCGCCATCACTAATCCCTCATCTTACACGTCATGGAACCTATAATCTAGAAACCACGCTATCAACGAGTTATCGACTTGAGCACCTCGGCTCTCTCTGCAACTAATCTTGGTACGAGTATTTATATTCGCCAAACTACCGTCTCCCAATGCGTAGACCCCGCCTCCTCTGGGAAGCCCTGGGATCCAGGCAGCGTAGCAGTCGTGCGGCTTTCTCGACTTCAGCTACTCCAGCTTCTCAGCCCAACATGTCTAAATCCAAGTTTGCTCACCTACCGTTGAGCACCCGCGGGCCCATCGAGTGTGCTGTGAGCGGAACTGTGTTGTTGAACACGCCGTACTTTAATCGCGGCTCTGCCCACTCTCTTGAAGAGAGAGAAGAGTTCAACCTTACGGGCTTGGTTCCGCACAGCGTTCAGACGCTCGAGCAACAGGCCAAACGCGCATATCAACAGTACTCAACGCGGCAAAATGATCTCGCCAAAAACACTTTCCTCACTTCGGTGAAGGAGCAGAACACGGTCTTGTATTTCAAAGTGAGTATTACCTAACCTCGCTGTTGTAATCCCCTCATCCCCGCTTTCTTCTCGGCCATGTGAACCCAGTAATGGAGTTATAATACAGTGCAGGAATTAATTATCACCAGCTTCTCCAAGATCATATGAAAGAAATGTTCAGCATTGTGTATACCCCGACGGAAGGTGATGCTATACAGAACTTCTCTCGCCTCTTCAGAAGGCCAGAGGGATGTTTCCTCAACATCGACAATATAGACCGAGTAGAACATGATCTTGCCCAATGGGGAAAACCTGAGGATATCGACTATATTGTTGTCTCAGGTAGGCAAGCGAGAAGCGCCCAGAGCTGAGACGAATCATGTGCAACTTGCTAATGATTATCTTAGATGGTGAAGAAATTCTCGGCATAGGAGACCAGGGCGCTGGAGGCATCCTGATATCTGTGGCCAAACTTGTTTTGGCCACTCTCTGTGCCGGTGTTCATCCAGATCGTACTCTGCCTGTCGTGTTGGATTGTGGTACAAACAACAAGGAGCTGCTAGAAGATGACTTGTACCTTGGCCTCCGACAGAAGAGAGTTCGTGGCGAGAAATACGATGAATTCATTGATGCGTTTGTCCACTCCGCTCGCAAACTGTTTCCCAAAGCCTATATCCACTTCGAAGATTTTGGGTTAACGAATGGTACGTTTTCAGCATACTCTAAAATGTAACTACAGAATTAGACTGAGATTGACACAATATTCTGGTAGCGCGTCGGATTCTGGATCACTTTAGGCCTCTGATTCCTTGCTTCAACGATGATGTCCAAGGAACTGGCTGTGTCACGCTTGCGGCTATTATGGCAGGACTACATGTGAGCAAGCAGAGTCTCAAAGACGTTAAATTAGTCGTGTTTGGGGCAGGCAGTGCGGGACTCGGCATTGCTGACCAAATCCGCGATGCAATCGCTGCGGAAAAGGGGGTTAGCAAAGAGGAGGCGGCAAAGCAGATCTGGTGAGTTTTCATTCTTTACTATCTCATTTTGCTGCTGCTCACAATATATAGGCTAGTCGACAAGCCCGGTGTTCTCACCACAGACAACGAGCTCAGCAGTGGTCAGAAGATCTTCGCGAAAGACTCATCAGAATGGTCTGGCAAGGAGCGCTCTCTACTGTCCGTGATCAAAGAGGTGCACCCAAACGTTCTCGTCGGGACTTCAACGGTACCGAAAGCCTTCACGGAAGAAATCATCAAGGAGATGGCTAAACACACTGAGCGCCCGGTCGTTCTCCCCCTGTCCAATCCCACGCGCCTCCACGAGGCCGTGCCAGAAGACATCCTCAAATGGACAGACGGCAAGGCGCTGGTGGCCACCGGCAGCCCTTTCGATCCAGTGGAAGGGCCCTGGGGCGCCGACGGCGAGAAGATCACGGTCGACGTGGCCGAGTGCAACAACAGCGTCGTATTTCCCGGCATCGGCCTCGGCGCCGTGCTCTGCCGCGCCAAGCTGCTCACAGATAAGATGCTCGTGGCCGCGGTGCGCGGCGTCGCGGACCTCAGCCCCGCGCTGAAGGACGACACGGCGCCCCTTCTCCCGGGCGTCGAACACGTACGTCCCGTCTCCGTGCGCGTCGCCCGCGAAGTCATCAAAGCCGCAGTCGAAGAGAAAATCGCTACGGAGAAGGACATCCCGACCGATGATGCGGAATTGGAAGAGTGGATCCGCGAGCAAATGTGGGATCCCGTCTACCGCCCCCTCAAGCGCGTCGATGCCGACGGCGCGAGCCGTCTCGCCAGGGCTGAGTTGAAGTCTGTGGGAAGCATTCAAGGCCTCCCGACGAAAGAGGAGAGAGATCAGATGTCGAAGAATATGCGCTCTTTCGCGAAGAGCCTCGGCTTGGGTGACTGATGGTAATGATTTGGTATGGCTGAAATCAAGGGATTCGTAATGTCAGCAGTTGGTCGTGTTGTCTTTGGAGGGGGTTTGATACCATGGGCTGGGGATAATGGATAGTTGAAAGTTGGTCGTAGATTTTGCTTTATACCTAATACACGAAGACGTGATTTTCTTGACTGCTTAATTATTCATCATGAATGTTCAAAATGTGGCGAAATTCTCTCCTGGCTGTCCGTCTATTCATATACGTGGATATGGATTTTTCTATCTACATTGCTCTTTTGCTCATACGACGCTGCTTTATGCTATTCAGGCTCGAGTATCAGGAGGCAGCAGGTATCTGTCGTCGTAGCCGTAGCTTCCTCGGGAGATTATTAGACAACTACGTCTGCTTAAAAATACTCCGAACTGGCGATACCTAGTCGAAGTGATCAGCTGTGGCTGTGGGTTCCATGGTCAAGAGTGCTATAGGCGCGTACTCCATATACATCTAGCATCCCTGGGCAATCAATCGCCTCCTATCCCTCACCATTTTTCTTGCTCCAGCGAACAAGCACCTACGATTTTATAGCGGTCTTGTACTGCGGTTCCCCCTTACATCTTCCCTGTCTCACAAGCACAAGCAAGCAGCCGATGTTACAAACCACGTCCGCGTTACGCCGCAACAGCTTGTAAATCAACGGCTTGCCATCACTGAAGAGACATGTAATCACACGCCGGGATCAGTCTCATATAGGGATATATCTTTATATTGTAGTAGTATATTGAACTAGGTCAAGTAATCCAAGCTGAAAACCGCAATCCCTCCACGCAACACCAATGACACCGTTGCCCAAAGCGCACAACCAAAATAAGTAGATCATGGTGATAAAGACAGTACTACCATACGTATTAATTGATATTCACTAACCCGCCATTCCCTCCGTTCTATTCGTTCGATCAGATAAGCCCTGCCCGTGCGGCTTCGCCGCCGCCTTCCTGTACCAGCGCTTCGATCTTCTGCTTGCCTTTGCCGAGGCCGCCCTCTCCAACGCCCATACGGCGCGCCACGTACTTCTGGGCCACGACGCCGATAGAGAGGCTAAGCGCCTCCTCAACCCACTCAGCGACCCATTCGCGCGGGTCTACGCCGCCGCTCTCTACGATCTCTCGGATCTCATCTGGGACATTCAAGGATGCCGGGATGGGCTGTTCGCTGTCGCTGGCGGGCGTCAAGGGTGTGGGCGCGTCCATCCACCGGATCCAGCGCAGCGGGATACTTTGACTGACGGTGCTGTACACAATATCATGGACCGGGTCCAGGACGTAGATGGCGAAACAGATATGGGAGTCCATGCTCTCTTCTGCAACTGCACTTGCCTCCTTTTCGGCCTCATTTGCTGTACTACCCGCAAAGAGCGAAGAGTCATCTTCTACTACGATGGCTTGGACAGCAAGGAAGATATCGCTCGTCCGAACGGGATTGTCCTCGCTCAGGGGCTCTAGCGCGCGCTTCTGAGCTTCTGTTACGCCACCGCTGGCGGCAAGGTAATCGTTTGAATAGCTCTCTGCATTGGCGCGGCAAAGCTTGGTACCCTCGAGCAGGCCATTAACGGCGCCTAGATCGCGGGGTGAGTCAACTTGGCGCCACCAAGGACCGTCACGCCAGCCAGCCGAGTGAGAAGAGCCACCAAAGAAAGGGGCGTCGGAGGAGCGACGAGCGGTGTTCTCGTGACCACGCTGAACAACAAGTAAATCGCCGCCCTCTACTTGTGACATTACTCGGCTAAAGACTCCGTATATCAAGGGGTCGAGCGATGGATAGCCTACGATGTCGTGGGTTATGTGAATGAGAAGTCGTTCGTGGGACGAGATGGGAGGTGCAAGGGTGTGCAGAATATTGGCGAAAGTTGGCATAGCACGATGACGAAGGTCGTCGCCTGGTAGGACAGAGTCAGTCAACTGTCTATGGTCTACGGTCTCATGCGATCATTCGGCTAGTGTTATGTAAACACGAGACGGAGTATGGCTGGGGTGGGCTTTCAATAACACAGGGTGAGCATACCAAGGCCTCTAAGAGCTCCCACATTGCCTCTGACCTGGTCGGCCCATTTCTTCGCCTCTTCGTGCTGCTGGATTTCTTTGTAGGCGGCTTCGGCCTGCTTCATAGCAGCACTGGCGGTGGCCGAGGCGGTCGCGAATATGCCACCCCACCAGCCGCCTCCGCTAGCAGCTGCAGGAGCTGCCTGCTCGGCAGCGGCTCGTTTCTCAGCATCTTGGAGATCGGAGCTCGTGGCACTCGGGGTGAAGCTGGCGTGGAGAGAGCGAGTGCTGTCGGCTGATTTGCGAGCTGCGGCGGCCTTGTCTTCAGACACTCTGCCTGCAGCCACGGGCGGCGGGGTTGCTGTGCTTGTCTGCTTGATTCGAGGCGTGTGCGGCCGTGCTGGTGCCTCTCCGCCGAGCTCGCTCTCTAGATCGGCTAGAATGTCCTTCCCGGGCTTGTCACTTCGCGGTTTCGATGCGGCGCCTTTGGACTTGGTGGACTTCTTCACGGCCTTGTCGTCACCGATCCCCTCAAAGAGCTCGCCAAGCTCATCGTCAGTCGTCGCCTTCGACCGCTTGGACGTCATGGTGGTGGAAATGGAAATTGGATATACAATAAAAGCTCTTCAAGCTTTTGAAACGATACGCTGTACCAAAGCTAAGCCTGGTTGCCGTCACCAGACAGCTCAAAAGGAGGGTGTAGATAGATGGTGGTTATGGCAGGTGAGCAGCTATTACATACATACGAAGTACGATATGTTAGAAAACCGGTTGTTAATACTTGTTGTATTAGATTAGCTTAATTGATTGATTATTCTGGATTATTTTGGATTATTACAACAACTGGCTTTTAAAGCTTTAGAACACTACGGTACAGAATTTTCCTGTTTTATATAAATTAAGTAAAAATCGGGAATATTTTACTGTAGTTTAACGTAGTAATAATTTAACAATATAAATATTTCGGGCCGGTTATTTAATATATTTTTATTAAAATACGTATTTTAATATATATTTTAACTTTATAATTATAGTTTTAATAAAGTTTTAATTTAAATATAATAGTTTTAATAATTAAATATTTTAATATTATAAAATTTAATATAATAAAAAAATAATTAAAAATATTATTTAAATTATTAATTTAAATTATATTTTTAATAATATTTTTAATAAAAATTAAACTTATATTTTATAATATTAAAATTTATAATATAATTATTATATTATAAAAATTATAATTATTAATATAGTTAAAATTATTATAAATTATATAATTATAATAAATTTTTCGGTTTAAACGTAAAATTTAAATTTATTATTTTTTAAATTATTTTTTAAATTTTTAAAATTCTCGTCCGTAATTTTTTTTAAAAACTTAATTATAAATTATTTTTTAATATTAATTAAATTTAATTATTTTAAAAAATTTATTTATTTCGTATTAATTAAACTTTTTATAAACTTGTTAATAATTTTTTAACGTAATTAATATTTATAAATATTAATATGTTTAAATTTTATTTTTAATATAACGATTTTTTTAATTATTAATTTTATAATTTATTAATTATTATATTAAATAATAATATAATTATTATTAAAAATTAAATTTAATTTAAAAAAAAATAACTTATAAATATAACTTTTTTAAAAATTTATAATAAAACAAAAAATTCAGTTTTAATAATTAATATAATTATAATATTTTATTTCGAAGTTTTTTATTTAATTATATTTCCGAACAAAATTATTATATATATTTACGAACTTTTCCGATTTATTAAATTATTTACGAAAAAAAAAATTATTAATTATAACGAAATTATTTTTATTTTCGAATTAAAATATTAAATAACGCGTTTTATAAAAATAATTAAATATACGATTTATTATTATATAATATTCCGAATTAAAGTTTAAATTAAAACGTAATAATTTAAATAAAATAAAAACTACGTCCGGTTTAATAATTATAATTATATATAAAATAAATCCGATTTTTTTTAATACGTATAAATTTTTTTTTAATAATAATTTTATTATATAAAAAATATTTTTTTATTTATAATAAAATATTATAAATTTTCGAAAGTTTTATTAATTTCGCGATTTTTTTTATATATAATATTTATAATAATTAAATTAATTTTTATTAATAGTTTTAAATAATTTTAATTTTTAAAAATTATTAAAAATTATTTTTTTTAACTATTTTATATTTTTTAAAAAACTTATTAATCGTATAATTTTTAATTTTTTTTTTAACGTTTATAAATTATTATTATATTATTTATATAAATAAAAATAAATATCCCGTTTTTAATAAAATAATAAAATTTGTAAAAAATCGATTTAAAATTTAATTCGGAAAACATATTAATAAGTTCTTTTTATTAAAAAATTTTTTTTTTTAAAACTTATATAAAACTTTTAATAAACGGAATATTATTTTAAATTTTTTATAACTTAATAATATTTTTATATATATTTTTTTATTTAATTTAACGTTAATAAAAACGTTAATTACGTTATATTATTTTAATTCGAAATTAAATTTAATAATTATTATTATTAATAATTTAAACGATTTATTAATTAAAATAATAATATAAATATTTTTTTATTTATAATTAAATTATTAATTTTTCCGGATTATTAATTTAATTTTTATTTTTTAATATTAATCTTTTTTATTAAATTTATATATATAAACTTATATAATTTAATAAAAATTTCCCGCGGGTTATTAAAATTTTAATTTTTTATTACGATTTTATTTTAACGTAATTTATAAAATATATTTTTTTTATTTTAATAAAAACTTTTTTTAAAAAATAATTTTCGATATTATAATATATTTTAAAAAATAATAATAAATTTTAATAATATATTAGTTTTTTTACGCGGAAATATTATTTTAATTTATATTTTATTTTTTAACGATTTTTATTTTCGAAATCGTTATAATCCGAATATTTATATAGTTATTTTAATAATTAAATTTTTTTAATTTTATTTATTAATTTATCGTATTTTTATTTTATATTATATAAACGTTTAATATTAAATATAATTTTTTAATAATTTATACGTACGTATTCCGATATATAAATAATTTTTATAATTAAAAAAAGTTTATTTTTTAAAAATAACTCGTTTATATTTTCGTAAATATTTAACTTTTATTTAATTTTTTTAATAATTACGTAAAATATAATATACAATATAATTTTTAATAATAAAATCGGGTATATTAATATTATTTATTTTAAAATAAAATAATTAATTTTTTTTAAATATATATTATTAAATTTTTATTTAATATATCCGAATTTCTAGTTTCGTACAAACTTATATTTTTTTCCGTTTATAAATTTATTATATTAATAATAACTTTATAATTCGTTTTAAAAAATTTATTAATTTAATTATTTAAATTATTTAATATATTTTTAATTTATTATTTAAAAAATTTTAAATTTAAACTTAATAATTAATTTTTTAATAAATTTATATTTTTATTAAATATAACGTTTCGAATTTTTATTATATTATAAAATATAAAATTTTAAATTTAATAAATTTTATTAATTAAATAATTAATAAAATAATTAATTTAAACTTAAAAGTTAAATTTATTAAACCGGTTTTTTTAACGTTTATTATAAAAATATAAACTTTATATTTATATATTTTTATATAATTTAAAAATAGTTTTTTTATATTAATTATATTTTAATAATATTAAAAATATAAATAAAAACGTTTATAAAAAAAATTTTAATTATAAATTTTTTTTAAAATCTAATTATATAAATAAATTATAATTTTAATAATTTTAATTTATAAAAAATAAAATAATTTCGAATTTATTTTTATAACTTTAGTTTTATTTTTTATAATATAGTTAATTTATTCCGTACTTTTATTTTATATTTAAATATTTATTACGGAAAAATTTAAAATTATTTTTATTAAAATTAATTAACGTTTTATTTTATTATATTTTTTAATCTCGTTATTTATTTTTATATATTAAATTTTAATTTAATAATATCGGTTAAAATAAGTTAAAAAATATTAAATAGTTTTTTAAAAAAAATAACGTTTTTCGGTTTATTAAATAATAATTAAAATAAAATCCGGAATATTAGTTTATTATTAATATATAATTTTTATATTTTTTAATAAATAATAAAAAATCGTAAA
>MU390266.1:0-178018 GCA_022578715.1 Nemania sp. FL0916
TTTTTAATTTTTAATTTTTAATTTTTAATTTTTAATTTTTAATTTTTAATTTTTAATTTTTAATTTTTAATTTTTAATTTTTAATTTTTAATTTTTAATTTTAAAAAATAAAACGTAAAAAGTTTTTTTTTTTTTTTATATATAATAATATTAAAATTAATAAAATTAATAATATAAATTTAATATATTATAAAAAATTATTTTTAAAACTTTTATTATTTATAATAAAGTTTTAATTAATAATTTTTATTAATTATAATAAAGTTTTGATTAATAATTTTTATTAATTATAACTTATAAAATAAAATTTTTAAATTATAAAATAAAGTTTTTAAACGTTATATAAATAATTAATATAATATATTATTAATTAAACTTATTACGTAATAAAAGTTTATAATAAAAATTTAAATTAAAACTTTTAATTAAAAGTTTTATTTATAAAACTTATATAATTAAAACTTAAAAAATAAATAAAAGTTTTTTTTATATTATTTATAAAATTTTTTATTTTTATTTTTTTTATATATATAAACAATTTTAATAACTTAATAAAATTAATAATTTCGAATTAAATATATATTAATTAATTTATATAAAATAAAACTTTAAATTATATTTTTATATAAAAACGATTTTAAAAAAATTATATTAATTTTATTACGTATAATTAAAATATTAAACGCGAAAAAAATCCCGGATTTTAAAAACTTATAAAAAATTTATTTATTAATAATATATAATATTATTATTTTAAAAGATTTAATCGAATTTAAAATTATTAAATTATATTAAAACAAGTTCGAAAAAACGATTATTTAATTTAAAATCGAAATATTTTTAATTTGAATTTCGAAATATTATAATATAAATTACGTGTTTTAAAAAGTTATAATAATAATTAACTCGGTTTTATTAATTAATTAAATTTTTATATAACCGGCGGATAAATCGGGTTATAAGTTAATTAAAATTAAATAAAGTAATTATAAAAAAACGATACAGAAAATCAGTTAAGTTCGGAAGTTTAAATCAATTAAGTTTAAAAGTTTAAATTAATTTAGTTTAAAATCGCGGTCGGTTTAATCCGAATTCGAAATTAGTTTTAAAAAAAAAAAAAAAATCAATAATAATTAAAAACTATTATTTAATTTAATATAAAATAATAAAAATATAATAAAACTTTTTTTTAATAAATATTTATATTATATATTATAAATAAATTAAAACCCGTTTTTTATTTTTAATTATTAATTTTAATTTAGTTTAATTTATAAACACGGTTAATTTTAATAATTAAATTTATATATTAATTATAATTATAATTAAATTAACGATTAAATTTACGATTTATTATAATTTATATATAAATTACGCAGTAAATATTTAAATTTAAAATTCGTTATTTAAAAAAATAACGTTTTATTTTATATAATAACGTAATATAAACGTATATAAAACGATATAAATATTATTATTTTTATTTAATTATTTAACTTATTAAATTTTTTTATAATCGAAATTTTATAATTCGTGTTTAAAAAATATAAAAATATTATTAATAAAAAAACAAGTTTTAAAATATTTAAATAAGTTTAAATTAATAAATAAAAAGTTTATTTAAAAAAACATTATTATTTAATTAATTAAATTTATTATAATATATAATAAATAATTTATTTTTTTAATAATAATTAATATAAAAGAAATATTTAATTATTAAATAAATCGAAATTTAATAAATTTAATAATAAATAAAAAATTAATTTAAAAAATATAATTTAAATTATATTTAATATTTAAACGTTTTTTATAAATTAATATAAATTATAAATAATTTAAAATTAATAATTTTAAAAAACGAAATAAAATCCGTAAATAAAAAAAAATCAATTAATAAATTATAAATTTATATTATTTAATTTAAATTTATTTAAAAAACTTAAAAACGTAGTTTTTATAATTAAAAAAAAACACGCGTTTTTACCGCTTTTTTAATTAAAAATTCTACCGTGTTTATTTAAAAAAAAATAAAAGACCGGGTAGCTCCTGCATTATATAAGCTAAATAAAGTAGCCCCTTGATTTTGTCCTACACCTTCGTACATTAAATAAAACTATAATACACGTAAAATGTAGCTGCTAGGTACGAAGTATTTCATAAGCAAAATCGAAACTCAAATAATTGTCAAAGCTGTGACATTGATCACGGAGGTACTCCGTATCGAGGTCGAGTTCTAAGCCACGGCAGTTTGCGGAGAGCAATACGAAGTACTTCGTATACCCGATGGGACGGCCATCTGACCCAGTTTTGTGGGTAGGAGGCTCCGACGCAGTCCGGCGAGGTAGGCATAGACAATGCTCACTACGGCAAGCCACTCTCAAAACCAACCCTCCCGCTTTGTTTGCACCACTTCAAGTTGTCTCTAGAATGGTTTTTATGTACAAGTATCTCCATTCACAGAGTATTCTAGAAACCACGGCCTTAACACTGTCATCTATGCGCACAGGTCCTGTATTACAAGCCCTCAGACTCCTCCTCGGCCCCTATCTCTCCCACACGCCGTTCTCCTCTCGTCGGGCAGATGCATCTACTGGCCTCCTGGGCTTTATTTGGGTCTTAGGATGTATTGAGGCAATGTCAATGTAGGTGGCACCCGTCCTTCGCTTAAGGGCACTGATAGTTACAATACGGCCTAATGATGCATAGAGATAGGCAAGGGGCCGAGCGAGGTTACGCAAAGTACAACGGCCGGCCCCATTTGACTGTAAGTAACTCCGCGATTGGTTTGGTAGATGACTAGATAGGAACACAGGAATCATTGTGTCATATGCCTTTGCGGCCGAGACAGGAGTGTGATTGTTTGTAGTGTAGGGAACAATTAAGACCCAGATCAGTCCATCTCAATCTCACCAAAACAACATCATCACATAAGTAAAACGCCAGAAGGTACGCCTGCTTATATTATTCTCACTCTGTGGTTTGCAGCTATTGGTGTTGGCCATCAATTATCCAGTTCTCATTACCTGTGTCCGCACGGAATCTAGAGCCTTACGCGATCTCATCCGTCTCGAAAAGACTGGCTTGATTGCCGCCTCTTTCTCTCTCTCTCGCACGCGCGCTCTCAACTGCCTACTGCGAATTGTCTCGGATAATTTTCACCAGGTCATTCGACGTAATGGGGATTGCCAGGTCTGCAGTACTCGCGTTCGCAGTGTCAGCCCTTGGTAGCTCGCATCTCGCTTCCACTAGCACCGACCGGTTGAACGACCCCACGATGCTTTCGAGAACGCTCGAGAAGCGAGACGCATATACTTGCTATGGTGTACGGCCACCTAGAATGCCTAGTCTTTGCCGCATACACAGCAAAGCTAACATACAATTAGAAAGGTGCAAAGGCCGTCGACTGTCAAGCTGCGCTCGAACAGCTGCAGTCTTTTGAAAATGAAAGTTTTGAAGTCTATTCAGGCATCTGCCTAAACTGGTCTCAAGATACTTGTAATGTCCGGTTTTGTGCGCAGCCCTTCGTTACGAACACCGTCAATCGCACCGCATCGTGGATTTATGATTGGGGCAACAAGTCACTTATGGATTGTGTTCACGAGGGGCAATATTCAGTCATGGGCGACTCTGAGAATCTCAACGGTAACGGCGGAACATATCGCCTACATCTCGAGCGCGCAACGCCAAGACAGGGCTAGCACGCACATAAGCCTCACAACAAGTCCATACGGGCGCTTAACGGCTGTGAGAGACTCTGGTGGGATTCTGTCCACGTGGGTCTAGGTCACCGAAGGACAAAAGGGCCAGGAGAGCCGATGTTAGATGCAAGGAAACAATAACAGCTGCAATTGTGAATTTACTCATAAGTGAATCTGCCGCCATCCTTAGTGCTAGCATGAAATGATGATAAGCTCTTTTGCGGAACAATCAACACACAGTCAGGCGCTTGGCTGCACTTTTCGGTCAAGAAGGCAAGACGAAGCACAAGTCGTTAGGTCCCTATAGGGGTATGCCTACGACATTGCTCACCGGGTTTTGAGACTGGAACTTGGCCTATATCTGTTTACATTTTGCTCGTAAGATAGTGCTGTTAAAATCAATCCGTTTTTTTATCTCTTTGATGACCGCCGTGTGCTTCCTAAGTATAGTTCCGCTAAAGCTTAAAATTATTGAACTTATATAATAGATAACTGCACTGTGGCTGTTTTGAAGATAACCCTCTGCCTGTAGATATATGTAACTCGGCTGGTCATTGTCTTGCTGTGGAAAAACTGCCTGCCTCATTCACATACGTATCTACGTATTAATGTACGCCGGTAGATAAAAACACTCGCTAATGGTTACCCTTACAAACAGATCAGTCTTGACCCAGCCACTCTCAGGTTGGTTTCACCACTCTCTTGCGTGGTAGGAACACGTACACAGATACCTTCCTCAGGTAGGTGGGCAGTTCCGGGAGTGTACCTTCCAACACCTCTTGTTTTGTTTGCTACAGATCTCTAGTAGTACTAGAGAGGAGTAGGTGCTACTGGCATAGTATGACCGGGGCGCCACTTGCTTCGTGATCTGTGGATTTTCGTACCTATCACAGGGTGCAATCAATATCCCTCCCGCCCCAGATGCTACCCATCCCAAAACAGTTCCATCTCCTTCAATTTAGCACCACAACCTCTCACCTCTCCCACACAGCATTTATACGCAGGCAGTCTACAGCCTACCGGTCTTACTGGTAACCTCGTGCAACGGCTATCAAATCTCTCGTCCCACTCCAGTTGGCGGCCAAGAACAACATTACCTATAAAATCCATGACCATTGACCCGGTCAACTCCTCGAGGCAGCCACAGAGATCCGGCACTAGAAGGCCGGTAGAACAATCTGGTCCATAACCAGCTCAAGGCATCAAAGGCAAATCATGCGTACCGAGGCTTTTGGAGTTATTATTGCTTGCCTTGCCGCTCTTTTGAGTCTGGCATCGCCAACTCCTGGGCAAGCCACTGGCTCCTCTTCCTCGCCTGCTTCTCATCTTCAAGACCACCGCCATGCCGATTTCGTTCACCATAGCGAATCACTTATCGAACATGGCCTCTGGCACCACGAAAAACGCCTCCCACAACGTCCTACTGGCCCCGTCTACCGCTGCCACGACCCTCACCCTGAGATATTTGTAAGTGATTTTCTCTTCTACAGCTCATGCAGAATTTATTTTCCTTGATGCCTTGGGCATAACCGATATTCGAAACCCCTTCCCGCCTCTCATACGACTATATCGGCGACAACAGTAACGGCAAAAGGTGAAAACGAAAAGCTTTGGTATTGCTAGATGCCTAAGACAAACAGGGTGGTCTCGGGCTAATATATGAATATTTAATGCCTAGGGGCCGGCGCCTCCAGTCGAGGATTGTGACGATGTGATTCAACAGTTCGCTACTCTTACAACCACCATCAGCGTCAAGCTTACCGAAGGCTGCTACCAAATCTCGTCGGGAAATTGTACTGGCCTGGTGTGTCCGCAGCGCATGGGCGAGAGTACCATTACAGGAGCTCTCGCGGCCCAGTACATGTTGTCTCCCCTGCGCGATGAGTGTATTGCTAAAGGGGAGCGGGGGTGGTGGATCGATGGTCAGAACACGGGTATCGGCGTGTACCTGACGTGAAGAATTTTGAGAACATTGATTCTATCCAAAGGCACCGAGGTTTCTGGGAAGAAACCATGCCGTCATAGTTTACTTTCGCTGAAGTGACGAGGTATGCGATAGAACTCAGGCTGCTGTATACGGCAACGAGTGGAACATACGACCCAATAAGTCTCGAGACAATGCGATAGTTTAGTCAACAGAGCTTTCATTTTCACTATGAACAAGTTATTGTGAACGCCACGGAAACCTGAACTTAAGGACTATGACTTTGTTTATATTGATCGAGATGGATGAAATAACAGTCCGTCTTGGAACTCAATTAACTGTTACATAAAATATATGGTCTGGCAGAAGTAACAGGAAAGGTGGCATAGGCGGTGTCTATATTGATTCATACTTCACTCGACGCTCCTATCACACCGACCTTTTTATCCCCGAGCGGCAAGTTATGGAACCACATTTGCAACATGAACACTACCTAATCACGAGTGTGATATGTAAGCTTTCATAGTGCCATAAGAGAATGGTTATTGTAGAGCTGCCTACTATGTAGTGTAGAAAGCTACTCCACGGAAAGATAAAGGAGCGCTTTCCCGCGACAGTGTACGTCCGCAATTTGGAAACTGGTGCGGAGTACCGTAGTGTACCTGATTCAGTACAATGACTTGGGAAGTGTAGACATGGTTATAGTCTCCCATGTTTCTTTCTTTGCCAACTGTACGAATTTGGCATAGCTCTACATACTGCCGATATATGATTCTATTATGGCGTAAAGTCACAGATGGTAGCTGTTTTTTTTAGGATACGTCTGTATTCAGACTGAATTTTGAGCAAACTGTCCTTAGTGCACAGGTGATACATCTGTACTACGAAGTACATATGTGTAGGTAGGTATTCAATAGAGAAGCGCAGCTGGAGGTTGCTACCATTGCTGTTACAATTGGTATATCTGGATTTATACAAAGAATTGAGTACGGAGGCTTGCTACTTCAACACGCAAAGAGATACACACGCACCTTCAGGTACAGCCTCACTTGCTATCCTTCCCTACTATAACCTCCTATGCGTAATGCCTACGACTGGCTAAAGACCCTGGCCGGGAAGAATATCGGTATCGGCTTCATCTCCCTAGCAGAACTGTCCCCAGCACAGAAATATTTTGCTAGGCTACAAGTGGAGTGAACTCGGAGAAGTATGTATGTAGGTACCTAGGTTAGGTACTGTACGTACTGTACGTACAGTACATACCTACATCGGGACAGTGCCCAGCAAGTGAGGACGCAGTACGAAGTCGGTACCTAGGTACCTAGGTGTGTTGTCATGGAACATCACGCCTGCCCCTTCCCCACCATGCAACTTACCTACAATAACGTGGAAGTACATACATACCAGTATTACGGTAGGTGAGGTTGTTTAGTACATAACAGGGTCTCGACTGCACAAACAAACCAAAAGCTGCCACTGGTATTGCTGGAAGTACCGCAAATACAGCCACACTACATCGTGGGCGTAGGCTTCGATACACTGCTTACGGCAAGCTGGGCGCGGGCGACTTTGTCATTTACGCGGTCTACGTGGAACACGCAGAACAGAAACCATGGTCAGTGAATCAGCATCAGTTGCCAAGATGTATAGCCTGTCTGGGAATGGCACACCTGCCGCTTGAAGTGTATAATTGTTGTCGTCTACTGTGTCTTGCCGGATGAGCTAGGAAATATGAGAGAGCTAGAAGAGCGATGAACTAATCTCCCAAATTGCCTCGACTAGAACAAAGACGGATGCTACACCTACGTACAGATGCAACGGCCGCGCGACGCCGACCTCTTCGAGGACTTCGGCAAGGACAAGCTACCTGACGACGACATCTACGTGCCAGCCCACCACCAGCCCATCAACCCCGAAGACGAGGACGACGTCGTCCCGGACCAGCACGCGGCCTTTGGCATTCAGAAAGCCACACAACGCAGCAGGGAGCCTGCCTGGAAAGACCTCGACCTCGCCGCGCTCATGAAAAAGGGACCAGCACCGGGCCGTACCGGTGCTTCGAGTGGTATTGCGGGTATTAATCCATACAAGGGACTGCCGAGGTGACGGGATAGTAGGAAGCGGTTAGGCAGCGGTAGACTTGCTCCAGAGGTGGTTAGGTGGCGCGGATGGAACCGGGCTCGGATCGACGCTTGTCCACACAGTCTTCCGGGGCTAGAAAATGCACTTTCCAGCACGGCTATTTGTTCATTTGCGAATACCGTTCTGCCATGAGGAGGAGTAAGGCGTTCTGCATGCCACGAAGCTGTGCAAACCATGGTTTAAATATCGTCCGCTAGATATAGATTTCACTGGAACCCTAGCTCCTGGGAAGCCTCTCAAAACGCAGCTGCGTGACCGGAGACGCCCGGCCATACCATTGATTTGACCAATATACGAAACCCTTCTTCGCTCAGAAGCGTCTCGAATACAGTGCAGTGAGCAGTAGTATGGCTCTAGCCTTTGCCTAAGAAGCTCTCGCGCTCCATGACCTCAGGCGCGAACTTGACGAGGAAGACGGTGCGGCCAGGCCACAACTCGCCTTCTTCCTGCTTGCCGACACTGTGGGCGGTGACACGGGCGGGGAAGGCCGAGCCGTCGCAGACGCCCTCGATAATGCCGGCGACGTAGGCGGCACAGTTGAGCTGGCTCATGTCACGCGGCACGCTGATGTAGCGGTTGACCAAGGGTTCGTTGTCGATGATCATGTACTCGTCGGGCTTGGACGGGTCCGACGACTTCTCGAGGCCGTCTGCGGCTTGGCCGAAGAGGTGCTGCCACACGTTGATCTTGATGAAGTGTAGGAGCGTGATGATATTGAGAGGCCGTGTCTGCGACCGCGCCGGCTCGCGGTAGAGGAGGAGGTCGAGTAGCTTGAGGCCGATCGGGTGGCCTTGTACATTGAGCCTGGTAAAACGCAGAGAAACGGGCGCATGTTAGACTTGAGGCTTGAGGCATGAGGCATTAGGGAAGGACGAGGCACGCTGCGGGGGCTGTGGCCATGGCCGTGGCCGTTGTGCTTATAGTCGTAGTACTCACCTCCGCTCGAGATCTTGGATACTCTCGATTTTCTTCGAGGCGTAGTTGACCATCTCGGAGAACAGATAAGCGAAGCTTGCGCCGCTGAGCTCGGCCGCCTTGGACCGGTTCAATGGCCGATGGTATATCGTCTTGCCATTCGTCGGATAGCGCAGTCCTGGTTGCTCTTTCGCCCCGCCCCGAGGTGTCTGGAAGCTCGCCATCTCGGTGTCTAATGCCTTATTTCCGCTTTTTCTTCCTTTTTTCGAGGCCACTGCGTGGTATCAGCTGGTGGAGTTCGGAATATAGCTCTGCAGCTCTCAGTTACAGTGTTGCGGCGTTGTGGGATTACGTATGGGATTAGGTATCTATGTGGATTATCAGTAGGTGTCGTTGTGTTGGAAACTTGTCTCCGGCACCTTTCTATGTACGGAGCACTGTACAGCATGTACAGTACATACTAAGTGTAATAGTACTGTACCAAGACCTACTACTTCGTACCTACTGATAGACTGGCCCACTGCTGCAGGGGTTGTAGATGTCTACAAAATACATGCACTGTTACAGCCTTGCTACATACATATATTTAGCAGGTATTGGACGGAGCTATCCCTTCAAGTTGTGGCTAACTTAAACCAACCTTGAAGCTCGCTCACTACACACATGTGTAACCTACCTACATATGTCGAAGGCACCACTGGGCACTGTCGGTGAATATGTACTTGCGTGCTTTATGTTCCCTTATGTAGACAACATATTCCGGGCTCTGCCTGGGTTCTAGATGTAGGTCTACCTTGACGCCGATCAAGCCGCAGACGACGATGTACCGGCGAGATGTCGTCGATTTGTCGGTGGTTACAATGAAACATGTAAATTTATATAATTACTAGTGCTCTGTGCCACAGCTAGCTACAGAATATCTACGGTCCGGGCCTGTTATAACCATGCCCAACTCTTCGCATTCACCTGTCCCGACATGTTGGTCTAATCTCTATGTCTAGTTCTTGGCATTGTTCTTGATCCTCCAGAGCTGGTCGTCATGATTTGATCCGTCATCATTCAGACGCCCTTGCATCCATGTTAGCTACGCCATGCGGTTCATGGCCTCTCAGATAATCCTCTGATTCGCCGATCAGCCTGCCGCCCGCTGCCCACCGTTGGGTGCGTTCAGCACGCCGCTGGTTGCTGAGCTTCATGAGTGCCGGCCAATACACAGCGTGATCGTATTCAAAAGGCAGTTGGCCCCCGTTGTAGTCTGTCACCAACTGCTCCGGATCCACATACTGTGTCATATCCTCGTTGAATTTGAGCTTCTCCTTGGTTAAGGGATCAATGAACGGCGTGATTAATTTAAAGAAACCCCAAACAACCCAGGGCACTGTTGTCGCTCTGTTAGCGCAAAACCCATCCAGTTGTCCATGCTATCTCTTACCATTCACGATGAGCGCCCGCCCTAGTCTCTCGGGATAATGTGCTTGGAGAATGTGCAGTACTTCGCGGCCTTGGCCGATTCCGGGAGCAGTATTCGTGCGCTTGGTACCGGATTTGAAGTCGATGAGCAGACATATCTTCTCTTGCCCAGCTGGGATGAGGTCGATGACACGCTCTAACATGAAGACAACGTGCTGCACCTGTCGGGGCGTGACCTCGGTGTTCTGACGCCCTGGGTTGAGGTAGTGACAAGGGCGGCCGTGCTTATCGAAACCAACGATGACCTGCTTTCCCGTCTCATTCTCCGGCCCGATATGCTCTGCAGTCAAATCCTCGACGCCATATTCTCTCCGCCAGGTGAGCGTTTCGAGTAAGCGTTTCTCGGCCTCTTGCTGGTCCCATTTAGTCGCCCGGAGATATCTCAAGAGGGCCTCTTTCGTCAGCCACATCTTCTCATTCTCGGTGAGTGGCCCGTTTTTCCCCTTGGCTGACGGGACCTCTGCCCAGCTCTTAGCTCTCTCAAGAAGCCAGTTATACTTGGACTGCTGCTGGGATGTGAGAGGGGAGATAGTAACGGGGCTACTGGTTGCCGGAGGCGTCTCCAAGGGGGCCGAAAATGGGCGGTCTCTCTTCTCATTAAGCACCGGCACACTGGAAGGCGGCGTTTGGGGGCCGTCAGTAGCCATTGCTGGTCAGGATAGCTGCTTTTTGGACGGATCAAGGGCTCGCGTTCAATGACGCGCTGGAAGAGCGAATATCTTGAGCAAAATACAAGGAAGGAAAGAACGCAATCAAAGCAAAAGGGGGATGCTGTGCCATGTACATATATACATACAGTTTGAGGTTCTTTGGTGTAAGTACCGAATTACAAGATACTTCCACATATGGGGCTGCAGGATATTCTATGGGGCGTCAATTTAGCGTGCCAAGAGGTACCTATCTGGCAAGGTTCATGGGCTCGGCTAAGGGCAGCGCAAGACCAGGGGCTCCACTGATGGGTCTGCCCCTGCGACGCAACTAACCTTTTATTGGGCCACTTAACACGCCTCGACGCGCTTTCAACCGCGTCGCTGCCCACCCTTTGGCTCGTCATTCTCAGAACTTTCGAAAATTGAGGGAGGGACTGATCTATTCATCATAAGACCAAAAGAGAGACCGAATATCCCATTTGTAGTCTTTCGGGTTGACTCAGCATGGCTGAAGCAGAGATACGAGAACTGAACGAGCGCTTCGCGTCGGGTGACAAGCCACTCGAACACAATGTTCTCGTCGAGCTGCGATCGATCATGAATCTCCACTCGCTTAGTGCTCAGGACCTCTTCTTCAAATGGGAATCTTACTGCATTAAGATGGAGATGGATGACATGAAGCTGTCTGTTGAGACGTTGGAGGCCCTGAAGCAGGACTTGTTGGATGCACTGGAGCGAAGCAACAGGTCCCATCAGGTTCACATCAAAGCTGAGAAGCGTACAGGCGCAACGCCCCGTGCCGTCGCGAAAAATACAGGCGACGTATTCGGAATGTTCGTCGCGAGGTCCCCGGATACTAGCCAACATGTCCCGGCTAACCTCGAATTAGGTTAGAAGGAATGGTGCCGAGCACACCGGGCACGAGAAAGCTAAATAAAAGCGCTACCAAAAAGAGCAATCCCCTCGAGACGCCGTCTATATCTAGAGTGAAGAGTGACCTGCCGAGCAGCTCGCCTGACTATAAGAGTCCTTTGCGTCTTGAGAGCCAGCTCGAGTCACTGAAAGCAATCCCGTAAGTCGTCCACCTTTTTGTCGGTTCACAATAAGTCTAACCACGCATAGGGCAATCAGCTTCAACGACCGCCACAATCCTGGGGAGATTATAGAAGTCCTGAACGAGCATCTTAGACCTACAGAGCCTCCCATTGCGCCATTTGGGGAGCCACGTGTCAAGTTGATGGCTGCTTCAGACCAAAAGAAGCTAAGCTACAAGACCATGGCCATGAAGTCATCTGAGGCATCGGAAATCCTGGATGACCGGATAGATGAATTTATGACTCTCGTGAGAGATGAGTACGGAATAGACGAAGAAGAATTTGGCAGTGCCGCTAGTCAAAGCACGGCGGATATCGTCGCTATTGGCCGGATAGCGTCTGATTCTTCAGAAGGTAGACTGAATATCTCCTCTCTCGTGTTGGAGACGTCACGGCGGACTGGAAACGGCCGGCGGATTCCGCTTAAGCTGGAGGAGTTAAACGAACGCTACCAATTCTTTCCCGGACAAATCGTGGCCGTCAGGGGCATCAATTCCTCTGGGAAGGAATTCGTTGTCCGAGAAGTGCTGGATATTCCGTTGCTGCACAGCGCTGCATCCGCACCAGCAGCCATGAAGGGACACAGAGAAAGACTCCGCGGTGGCCCTGATGCGATGGATTTGGACGATGAACCAGCCCCGTTAAATATTATTATCGGCTCGGGACCCTATTCGGCTGATGACAATCTTGACTTTGAGCCGCTTCACGCGCTCTGTGGCCAAGCGGCCGATAGCATTGCCGATGTACTAATCTTAACAGGGCCATTTATCGATATTGACCATCCTCTGATTGCTACAGGTGACTTTGACCTTCCTGAAGAGGCTATGGTCGAGCCCGACACGGCGAACATGTCTACCGTATTTAGGTACATGATCTCACCAGCACTGAACCGCCTCACAGCTGCAAACCCTCACATTACCATCCTCCTCATTCCTTCTACTCGCGACGTCATTGCCAAGCACGTGTCTTGGCCGCAAGAGCCCTTCTCTAGGAAAGAGCTTGGTCTTGGACTTGGCTTACCCAAGGCAGCCAGATTGATCGGTAATCCTATGACACTTTCCATCAACGAGATGGTATTGGGCATATCATCACAGGATGCCCTGTGGGATCTGCGCCATGAAGAACTAGTGGGCGGCAAGCCAGCAACGCCCAACCTGATGTCGAGGATATGTCGTTACCTGATAGAGCAGCGACATTACTTTCCCATTTTCCCTCCGGTTGACAGATTAAAGTTGCCGAAGGCTGGCACGGCCGAGGGCCTTCCCACGGGAGTTGTACTGGATACAAGCTACTTGAAACTCGGTGAAATGGTCAATGTACGACCCGATGTTGTGGTTATTCCGAGCGCACTTCCGCCATTTACGAGAGTAAGTAAATCTAGCTTTGAAGTAGTAATCTCTTCTCTGAACGTTCAATACAGGTTGTCGAAAGTGTTCTGGTTATCAACCCTGGCCATCTTTCCAAGAGAAGAGGCGCTGGCACATATGCTCGTATGACACTTTATCCCCCTAAGCTGACAGAAGACGAGGCGAGCAGCGCCGAGTTGCTTGGCCACAATGTTTTTGAAAGAGCAAGGGTAGAGATTACGAGGATATAGGCACTGGTATCTCTAGATAGTAGGTAGCCACATTTACTACCATGAAAGGGATGACTCAGGCAAGTGATAAATGAATCATCTCCTTCGTTGAGCCTGTTATACTTGTGTGATCTAGAGCCGGCCTCGAGAGCGTATACGCCTCTAGTCACTAGATTCCACCCGTCGTCGCTTATCGCCCATGTAACCGCTAGTACCATCGTAGGAATCGTCCCGTTTCCTTCGACCGCTATGATCACCCTTGTCCTCTCTTCTCGGCGATCTTGACCTTGACCTCGGGTAGAATTTCCGCTTATCATAGCCGTCGTTATGCGGCCGGTAGCCTCTTAGCTCAGGACTACGATCCCTTTGCGATCCCCGATAATTATCATCATTCCGGCGGTAATTATTCTTAGGACTCTGAGGCCGACTCGGAATTTCCTTCCGATCACCAAGTGGCACTGCGTTCGCGCCCCCAGGCCCAGGCTTCTCCTGGTAACGGTCGGAGTGGTATCTGTCGTCCATATTGCTGTGAATTAAGTCCCTCCCTGGCCGCGTGTCCCGAAATTCACCCCAGTTACCTGTATCCTCGGACTTCAGATCTTTATATTTAGATGCGCCTTTCCTGCCTAGCTTTGTCATGTCTCGCATCTGAAGAGCCTTGGGGAGCAATTCACGATTCTTGACGTCGTCGGCGAAGCGTGAGCCCATGATATCCCGCTTGGCGAGTGACTCGGCGACACCATCATCCTGGTAAAAGGCGCCGCGGTGGAAGTATTTTTGCATGTAGGCCATCTTGCCTTTCGCATCCTTCTCATCTCTTTGCCGGGTCAGGAAAGCCTCGTCCTCGGCTCTGCGCTCCTCTTCTGTCAGATTGCGGCGGCGCTCAACCTCCTCCCGCTCCTTCTCCCGAGCCTCGATAGCCTCGCGCTCCCGCTTAATGCGTTTTAGCTCTCGTAATTTCCACGCGGCGTATTCGGCCTCAGGGTCCTTGTCATCTTCGGTGTCAACGTCGTCTTCCTCGTCTAAGAGATCGTCCCAATGCTTCTTTCCCGCCACGCGTGCGGCCGCGTCTTTGCGCATCTGCTCTTCCACGAGCTCGTCCATGGCCTTCTTCTTCCGAGCTTCGTCTTCTCCTGCTAGCCTCGCCTCCTCCTCCTCATCTTTTTCTGTCGCGGCCTCGTTGCTGTTCGCATTCCGTTGGCTCTTGGGTATGAACTTAGGCTTGAGCATAAGCCGCCGCGGCGCCTCCTCTTCGCTGCTCTCCTCTTCCTCGCTGCTCTCGTCGTCGCTCTCGCCTCCGCTTTGTGCCTCTCCACTGTCTTCTGTGACGAACCCCTCCTCGGCCGCTAATTGGGCGGCTTTCTCAGCTGCCTGACGTCGGCCTTCGGCTTCCTGGCCTTGCCGCCGCCGCTCATTGAGATCGACTTTACTAAGATTGCTCACGATCCGGCCGGCGCTAAGTGCTTTTGGTGGAGGCGCAATCTTATGCTCTGGCCTGGTCGGCGCCTCAGCCTCAGCTTCGCTGGCTTCCGAACCAGATTCAGAAGAGGAGGATGCGCCGGTCACTTTGCCTGCCCTATGACGCGCAGGTCGGATGGGATTCGCCGTCATGCGGTTTGACGGCATGGTGCGTAGCGTTCAGTTGGTGTTGTAAAATTAGAGATAGAAATAGCTCCAAATCAAAGTTGAAATGTTGTTATTGTATGCTAGAGAGAGAGTGAGAGACGGGACTGAATATGAGGGCACGGCTGTTTACCAATCTAGAACTCGGATCGCGAGTCAGATGAGAACTAGAGGACTGAAAGCCATGGGAGTGGACTGAGCGCGACCGCAGCGGCTAGAAATTGATGATGGGCCCATTGCAGGTGCCCTCCGTACCTCTTCATTATCTACATAGGTACTCAGTACCTGTCTACTTAGCGGCTCGCGGGGCTAGACCCACTTAAAGCCGCCTATGGCACTGATCAATGGGCTGCATTTACGCTGCAGAGAACCTTATGCTTCGTAGGCACTTCAAGTTCGTACCTACATAGGTAGTACTAGTAGACTTTTTACACGTAGGTCACGATCTTCTACGTTCGGTTTTACTCCTGCGAAACACTTGTCCATAACAGATACGAATTAGAGTATTCCAAGTAATGATAAATTTGCCTCAGAAGAGGCTTGATATTTCGGAAACGCCGCCCTGAATGCTTATTATATATCCCGTCTCGAATCACGACTAACTGATTGTAATCTCCCCGTTTACTAGTCATTATGAGATACCGTCATCGTTGTCATCTTGACTCGTGGCTATTTTTATAGCAGATCTGATCGCCGCCTTATCTGTGTTGCCCTGGTGACTTTCATAGCCTTCTGCATCGCCTATCTCACTCTCGGGATCAAATTCGTCCATGTTCTCGTCGCGGTCGACCTGGGTTTTTAGCTCCGCCTTACTATTATTCGATGGTATGCTCTGGTTGATCTCTTCCCAGATCTTTCTCCTAGTCTGAATCGCTCTTGACTGGCCTTTGCTCAGGGCCACCTTCTTCTCCGTGCGGTCCATGATAGTGGCGGCACGATCTTGCGCCTTCTCGTGCCGTCTCCTTGCTTTACTGCTTATAGCCCTGTTCTTTCTCTGCTTCCTGGAAACGCCAGCGCCGTGATGAATCGCTAATATGGAGGGACGATGGTCAACCGACTCGGGCGGGGGACGGATCTCCTTAAGAGACTTGTCCGTGTCAATACCAGGAGACGTGGCTCGCCTTGCTGCACGCGAGTGTAGCGAAGGAGCTAGAGATCGCAAGGGCACCTATTAGTTGCCACAACAGTGTGATGCTGGGATGTTTGCGAGTAGGTACCTTTCTTTTTTTTGGTGATTACGCCTCTGGCCATCGTCTCCCGTGTGTTCCGTGTTGATTTTGATTTAGTCTCAGCACAAATGCATATGTAGTCTTTGGTAGTGGTGATTATCCGGTGGATTATAAAACTCGTCGCTCGTATTGCGATAGTAGAATGTCACTGGTGTGCTGAAAAACGAACGATGAATTATTTTGCCCCGCTGTCGGTGGGTGAATAAAATGAAATTTACCATAGCAGTAGTAGTACAAAACATATAGGTACTTACGCCCCACGTTATAGTGGGGCGAGGCACAGGTAGAAGCCGTCAACTTCAAGACTACCGTACCTAGTAGTAATTGCTCTAAGTTACAGACCGTTAGCGGCCCAAAACACCGTTTGTCAAGCCGCCGGACTGTAAACAGTTTCTATGTTAGGTACTTGCACTAGGTATGGACCATTGTCGAACTTCAAGTTCTTGCGCTTCTAGAAGAACAATGTAAACATGTGGAAAGAGGTATCACTCCATAGTGCGCAAATCATGTGGGTGTCGCTTGCCTAGGTACATATGATATCTGCAAGGCACCTAAGATAAATGGACTACCAATCCATTAAAATGTCTGCCGCACCAAGCACAGTTGAGCTCAGCCCAGTGCAACTCGAAGAGCATACCTATCGGGATTTAAGAATTGTCGATTATACCCTGGACGATGCTAATTTGGAAACCCGGTGTCCTCTGGACAATGGACAACACGCCATTCAGCCGCGGCATAGCGTGAGCCAGTTAGACAAGCTTCCTCTCGAGATCGTCACAGAGATACTCCTTGAGCTTGATGTGCCGACTCTGACTGTCTTCCGACGCGTAAATTACCGCGCAATGAGCCTCGTCGACTCCCTCCACCAGTTCAAAATGATACTGAAGCATTGCCCTAATGTTCTTCGTGCTATCATTAGCATCAATGCGACATTCTTTAACTGTCAGGCTCTATACCAGACACTCTTTACCTACAAATGCGCAACTTGCGATCATTTCGGCGGCTATCTCTACCTCATTACTTGTAAACGTGTATGCTATCCTTGCTTTACATCAAACCTCAACTTTTTCCCTGTTTCGTCGAGGTACGCGGGCAAAGAAACGGGCCTCAAAATAAAGGAACTCAAGCGCCACCTACCGCATGTCTGCAGTCTGCCTGGACGATACACCTGGCTCGGCAAATTGGCGAGGGGCAGGACTCTACTATTTGACCGACAATCTGTGGTCGAAGCCGTACGGCTTGGCCCTGTTCACGGACTTGGTGAGAGAATCCAGCAACAGGATCTCAAGCCAACAGAGCCTCGACGATATATGTCAATTGTTTCGGCACCCTATCTTTATTCATCAGGCCAATCAGCTGATTGGGGCTACTATTGCAATCGGTGCAAAGAAAGCAAGGATCCTGATACACATTTTAGAATCAAGTTTACAAAAGACGGCATTCTTACACATCTCAAGCAGCACGGAGTAATGACGATGATGTTTAGCGAACCGAGCATATCTGATGAGTCTCCCCACTCTGCTTCCCCTCTAACCGACAATACATGATATCGATAACCAGACAAACGACAATGCGAAAACTTGATGTCCCTCTCACCTTCGCCTCCCACCACGGCGACTCATTTCATCTCTCCCCTCTCTCACCATGTGCCTTCTACACATGTGTGCTGATGGAGGCAGCGGCGCTCGTTCGAGACGTGTACAGATAACATTAGTTCCAAGGCGCGCTCGGCACTGCTCGAACTCCTCCTCTTTCTTGCATCCACATGTGTACAAGCGGAAGTAAAGTTTACACATGGTAGCGAAGTGGGCGACGGTATGCAGCAGTAGGTGATTGCAAAACTGGCTGGGCTAAGGATATCGAGATTAGAGTGAATTTTCTTTTCGTTAGATACCTAGGTGTCTCACCAAGACGCAGTATATCAATATTTCAACTTGGGCTGGGTAGCAGATGGCTTTATTCGGGAAGTTCAGGAAGTTCAGGAAGTTCAGGAGAAACGTTGGCTTGGGATGAAGATATGTTTCCCGATCGAATGGAGGACCGATTATTATATACTATGATTGTTTCAGCATGCTAAGAGGCTGAGGTTCGTTGCGATACAGGCGCCGAAGCTCCAAGTGGAGGTCTTCGTCTATAAACGCTGGGCGGCCATCAAAGTGGTCTCTGTTTTATGTCTGTTGGTCCGAAAAATACGCCTCATAGTGGCGCCTATCACAACATCACAACCAACAACTCCCGTTCTGTCACGGATCATAGGCAATGACTAGCTCATGTGTCCACGCTAAGAAGCGCTGGGCTGTGCACGCTTACCAACACCGCTGATCACTATCAGCCCCAGAACGACAAGCACCAAAAAAAGAAGAAAAGGATAGAAAGAACACTCACAGGACTCTCCTTTGCCCTAATTTCTGGTGCGCTCTACTCATCTGGACACCTCTGGGTCATATTAAGCCCTTGGGTTCCAAACGTTCCGACCAAAGGCAATAGACCATTCTATTCGTACCTTTTGACTGTTATCCGGAACCAAAAACGCTCGCCTACAAATCCCAGATCATCGGTGAGGCCAAGGAATGGGATGCGTCATGGCTACCAACAATACCGCTGCCGACATTCAGCTTTTGACAGTCTTGGTCGATTCCGAGGACGAGGATGAAAGCGAGTACCGCTTTCTAATTAATGGGAAAGACGTCAAATATGTTACCGTCGACCCAGGCGTTTTCCCGATAAAGATTCGGAACTTTGCGCCAGTACTGATCCCCTTACTACCCCCCTTCCCCCCTGGCGATTGGACCGAAGGCCACATCTCCAAGGACCCCTCAACCGGACACCCGGTATTCTCACGCACTACAAACGACGTCCTCCCCGGAGTCGAGAACATATGGCACCCCACGCAGGTCGACCACCTGGAGCTGAAGAAACTCGAGCGCCTGCGTCAGAACATCCACCTCGTCACGCACCCGCTCTTCAGTAGTCCGGTGGTTGTCAAGTTTGCCGAGTTCCCCTGGCAGATCTCGTACTACGAGGCCGAAACCATTGCGTACGAATGGATCGAAGGCTCGGGTATTGGTCCCAAGTTCCTCGGCCACCTCACGGAGGCCGGCCGGGTCATCGGGTTCATCCTGGAGAACATCGACGGCGCGCGGACGGCGGAGTTAGAAGACCTTGAGGCCTGTCAGGCCGCTCTAACGAGGCTGCATTCTCTAGGTATCAAGCATGGCGACATCAATAAGCATAACTTCCTCGTGCGGGATGGCAAGGCGGTTCTCGTCGACTTCGAGACCGCGCGGAACGATGGTGACAAGGGAGAGCTTGAGGCAGAGTATCGACGCTTGGAAGAGTCGTTGCGTGATCCATCGTATAGAGGGGGCGTAGGGATTATTGAGACGGATGATTGTATGTAGCCTGGATAATGCTCCTTGGAAGAAACGTACTCCTCTGCTTCGATCAAGAAGGCAGTACGGCATTGCTATAGCAGCCTGTTACGGGTCGAGCCGGTACGCCGGGCAACAAGCATGGTGTGCGTCTGGGCAATGACTTAGGCCCATGGGCTCTATTAAATAGATACGACGGCAAAGGAAGATATTCCTGACGCCAAAGTATTCAGGCAATTATTACTGCGTTGAACAATTACTTCGTCCCTTGAGATACTGTTGCTTCATCACGATCACCCTCCCACTAGCATCCTAAAAGGCCGCGAAGGGACAAAAGAGCGACTGTCAAATAAACGGAAAATACGGTTTAGCGGTCTGTTGAGTATATAACGGTCTGTACCAGAGCGTGCTGCTAACTATTCCCCTAACCTTTACGAAGTGCTCATGCTAGAAGCGGTAAATCTTCAGCAAACGTACTGTATGTACTTGGTACTAACTCCACTGTCTGACGGAATGACCGTTTTGCGCGCCGTTTTCTGTGCATAAATAATACATGAATTCTGAACCAAGAAGCAAAAGCGGCGGCCCAGGGTTCGCTAAGCCTAATCTATCGGGCACCTCCAAAATGGTAAAACTTGAAGCTGGTTGTCAGTGGTTGAACCTCTGTCTGCCTTGCTCTTTGTCTACTTACGTAAGGAAGCATACCAATTTGGAGCATCACGTACCTATGGCCTGGTAGCTACTACCTACCTGGGCAATTTCCTTGTGTTGCGCAGCGTGATGCACTCGCTCATCATCCTCCCTTCCTACGTTGAATCAGCTGCAGCCTTTCCTTTACTACATGTAGGTAAGCAACTACAATGGCTATAACCGTCTACCATAAACCTGTCCCTCCACATCGAAACAAATAATATCCTAGCGCATGTTTGCGCGCACTCTTCTTGTCGAGCTGCATCCTGTCTGTCACGCGCGCGCCTCTCGGCTTCTGTCGCGTTGCCTCTGCCACCGCTGGCCATTCCAGGCTTTTGGCCTCCATCGTCAAGGCCCATTTTCGCCCTCACCTTCTTGTTGACGTTTATCGGGCACTGCCTGGTTGTCGAAACCCCCCTCACACATCCAGGATGCAATCCCGCGATCTTCAAGGTTCGCTCGGCCGCTCCAACCTCCTCACCTCTTCGCCCCTCGCCAACAGCGACAACCCGAGCCGCAACCTAAGCGATACTCTGTGGGATCGCCTGCTACAGCCTAGTATCCTCGTTCCCGCCGGTCTTCTCCTGTTGACTGTCCTCTACCAGTCGCTGCATTCCTCCGCTCCCTTTCTTCATGCGAGACATCCTGGCGAGTTTCTCTGGGACCTCGTTGTCACAGCCACGCCTGCGAGACTCCTTTACGCCCTCGATAAGTGGCTCCATCCGCCGCTGTTCCCCCTCCCCGACACTGTACAGCCCGCCCAGTCGAGCTCCTATGCCGCAAAGAGCGACCTGTTGCGCCGAATACTCAGCATGGACAGTCCCAAGACTATAATGAATGCTGTAGCACATGCGGGGAAGAGCATATCTTCTTTGTCAAGCGCGAAGTCGAGGCGGATCACCGACCAGCCGCCCGGTCTAGGAAATTACGACAACTCCTGTTTCCAGAATAGCGTTCTCCAGAGCCTCTCCTCTCTAAAGCCTTTGCCCGCCTACCTAGCAAATGCAGTAGACGACGGTCAGACCACTATCGGCAGCCATGACGCCGGCTCGGCCGCAACTCTTCGAGACTTGCTATCGAAACTGAGAGGCTCTCAGAACAACGGCATGACCCTGTGGACACCCAAGAAGCTCAAGTCACTTGACACGTGGCAGCAACAGGACGCACAGGAGTATTATTCCAAGATACTAGACGAGATAGATAACGAGATTACTAAGGTCGCTACAACACAATATCGCCCTTTGGGGTTGGAAGCTGCTGGCACCAGGGATGATACTATTGAGAGTCAGCATAGTGATGATAGCGGATACCAATCACTCTCTACCCTCGGCAAACATGGATCGGAGGCAAGAGCTACAAAGAATCCCCTCGAAGGTCTGGTTGCCCAACGGGTCGCCTGTGTTCGGTGTGGCTACTCGGAAGGCTTGTCTATGATACCATTCAACTGTATCACCCTGAGTCTTGGAGTGGGCCAGGGTGTTCATGACCTATTCGAGCGCTTAGACTCCTATACGGCACTTGAATCCATCGAAGGTATTGAATGCGCCAAGTGCACTTTACAGAAGGTCCAACAGCTTTGGAAAGTACTCTTGGCCCGAAATAGGGAAATCGGTTCGCCGGAAGAGGACATGCGGGAGTCCCTCGCAAAGCTCAGTGTCGTTGAGCAGGCTCTAGAAGATGATGACTTTGAGGAACTAACAATAAGTGACAAATGCGGAATATCTAAAAAGCATAGGATATCTTCGACCAAAACAAAACAGATGGTGATAGGCCGTTCGCCCTCAAGTCTTGCCATTCACATCAACCGGTCTGTGTTTGATGAAAATACAGGCCAGATGTTCAAAAACCTAGCAGCAGTTCGCTTTCCAAGCACTTTAGACCTGGGGCCATGGTGCCTCGGGAGTGCCGGGTCACACACTACGAATGGCAGTGCGGTTGATCCATGTCCCCAGTCGATGCACAATGCTGAAGAACAATGGACTTCAGATCCCAGAAGCTCGATGGTATCTGGGGATCTTAAGCCCTCGAAAATCAGTGGCCCAATCTACGAACTACAGGCCGTAATTACCCACCAAGGGCGGCACGAGAATGGGCATTATGTCTGCTACCGGAAGCATTCTCGTCATGTAGAGAGAGCCGAGGATGACGCAAATGAGGAAGATACATCATCCGTGAGCGCTGAATACGGTAGCCATGATCGAGACGCAGGCTTGGACACAGAATCGAGGCGGATGGACAGAGACTCGAAATGGTGGCGGTTAAGTGATGAGACCGTTTGGGAAGTTACTGAGGAATTCGTGCTGGCTCAAGGGGGCGTTTTTATGCTCTTCTACGACTGTGTTGATCACAACTCCGTTCTTGTTCCCGAGAGCTCAAACGGTGATATTTCAAACACTAAAGATGAGGAATCGAAAGAAATATCTAGAATTGATGAGGCAGGTATAAGACCTTGCGTCAAAGATGGATTTCATGGTACCCAGGCGGGGCTTGGGACATTCCGCGACTCGGATGTGAGGGTATCGCCAAGCAACAGTCCAACGTACTCGAAGAAGGCCATTACAGTCAAGGCAAGCAAGGAGTTCGGGTATCACATGACATCGTGTCTATACCCCTTACTCGAGCAGGACGAACATATCGACCCCATGATTCCGTCACAATGGCAAAATAGCTAGCGACTATGGTCGAGTAGAGATGAACATAGGGGGAGCTTTCGGGCGTACATAAATTCGACTCGTGTTTAGCGTAGCATAGCGTTGGTGTTGCGAGGTGATTGATTACTTTTCTTCTTTGGGTACATAATTTGACAGATGTCCAAGCTAGTTCAGTTGCGCTACCCCTTGTGTGTCGTGAATGTTGTTTCTGACATAACCGTCCCGTAATTCTATCTTCCCGCACTTAGTGGTTGCTGTTACTGCCGCGCATGTGTACGAGGTGTGCAATGCGCTACAACGCAGCCCACAACAAAATATGTTCAAAGGCTTAAATATTGTGAGCCCATGCACTATGTCTTTACGAAGTGTTACTTATTTAAATGGTATGCTGTAGTATGTATATTATACACCCGGATACCAACTGTGTTAGCATAACTGTTCGATCGGTGTAAGCGTTATTGTGTAGGAAGAGGTGGGTGGAATAGCTGCCTACTTTCACTTTTTACGAATTAAAAATTAAATAAAATACACTCAGATACAATACCAAGCAGATTCAATATTCTAAGTCGACTCTTGAGCGTTTATATAGCTTTAAAAGTTGAGCACGTCTCTGTGATAAAGTTGATGCTTTTAACAATACGTAGTACTTGATTCATCTTTATTAAACTCTGAGTAAGTAATCAATACGTTAATTCTTGGTTAACTCACTATTGACCGTTTAATTATTTATTTTATCTAGTAATATAGGACGTCGGACAAAATAAACATTAGAGCAACAGTTTACGGAACCAGACGGGAGGTGGAAGTACTCTCACCTCAATACTCGGGATCATTATTATTCACTCATAAAGGTTATTAGATAATTAGATATATATTTCGGACTGAGGCAACAATATTTATTCACGAGCGAGTACCTCTACCGACGTATCGACGTCCTTTGAATATGGTTAAGGCCAAGCGATATCTGCGTACCTCAAGGCTTGATCAGAGCAGCTTTTGTACGCAGGTTGTCAAAAGCAGTAACCTATATAATTATACGTGTAGATAACTTTCAGAGTATACTTGTCACGGATCATATACCGTTAATTCCACAAGGGATGAACCGCGCCTTTTTTTCCCGTCACAATACTAGTCAAAGATACGTCTATAGTATTAGACAGATATGGCTGCTAAGATGAGCATTTGATACTCGTGCTCATCGGTACGTAGTGATGGGGTCAATCAGGAAAATTAGCTCGCATATCCTAGCTGTAGTTGCGCGCTACCGGTAATCATATCGATGTAGAGATGGAAAGGCGATGTGCGGTATGGTAGCGGGTCAAGAAAAGCCACCTAGCCTTTGGATACTTACTTACCATGGGGCGTAGCGGTAAAAATAATGAACAGGGGCGCCCTGGTGAGTGGTTGCAGAAGAAGCTAGACTATCCTATGCTTAGAGTTGAATAAACTTCTCGTAAAAAGGACGAGTAACGATCAATATCGGAGCTATTTCCCGGGTCGGCTTACACAGACGGACGATTGATCGTGATGAGGCTAGCTAGCTGCTCACCATGTCCGCAGTCTGTCGGCAAAGAATTGCATTACGGGTAGTATTTCCTCGCGGCTCTTGGGCATGCCATCGTCTGTTTTTTTCCATTTCACTTCGCGAACATCGGTGAATTCCTTTTTCAAAAATTCGACTGCCTCATCGTCGAGAGACTCGCTACTTCTCCCGTGGCAGACGAGAACGGGCGTCCGGGCCTTGCCTTTGGCAGAGACAGTCGGTATCATGCTAGATGGCAATGCTCCACCAATAGATACTGCCCCTTTGAATGCAGCGCCTGTGTTTGACTCCCCCCCAACGATATTCGTCCCCCTATCGCTGCTCCTGAGCCTCGAGCAAAGCCCGAGGGCTAAAGAGCCACCTTGACCAAAGCCGAAGAGCAAGATATCGTGCGTTTCCCAACCACAATTACGAATCAGAGTTTCCGAGATCAGTTTCTCCAGTATTAAGTGTTCCGCCTTGGAGAAACCCGGGTCGGGATCTATATCGCCGGTAGATGAAGATAGCGTCAGGTCATCTCCCCAATGGTGATGCTTCGCGGGACCGGCGATGTCAGCGCCGGACAGGCCCAGCAAGACCGGCGGCAGAGGCGAGACGCCGCGGACAGAGATTGCGAGAACACCTGGCAGGTTCAGGCTTTTGGCAAAGGAGGCAAATGATGCCTCGGAATCTCCCAGTCCGTGGAAGAGGACGAGGATGGACGTTGTAGCCTCCGGGACTTCTGGGAATACTAGTGCGATTTTGAGCGACGGCTCGAGGTCTGTGAAGTCCTCTGGTTTGGGGATTCGAGTTGGCATAGTGTAAGTAGTAGTATAATGGGACTTCAACCGACGAAATACCTGAAAGAGAAAGAATGATTAAACAGTGGCACAAATTATACCTAATTACGGACTGCTACCTACAGCATGCACGTTTTGGCGATTGTTTCCAAGGTACGACCTCTGCTAAGTTGGGGCATGTAATTAGGTACAGTATGTACCTTACGTAAGTAGGTATATGTACTTCGTACGGAGCACTTGCTGTAAGTACGAAGGTAGCATATCCACCTACTCCGTAAATATATCCATTGCACACTTTCCTGCCTAGGCACCTATGTATGTATCTATGTACATACTGTACTTCGTACATGCCCAGTCTAGTGTGGTCCTATCCAACGATCCCCTACGGTAGATATTGTGGATTCGTCCTCGGATCACTTCCCATAGACGACGAATATATTACGATACCAGCCGACACGATTGCCACCAAGTACCGTAAGTTGTCAGCGTTAGCCACAAAGAACCAACAGGCCGACGAATCGCTGCCGTGCTAGACGACACACAACCGACGCCGGCACACCGACAGCAGCGCCGTGCGGCCGGATGCGTCGCCGACGTAGCCATGTCCAACAGGCTCGGCGGGCCGTTCCCATACCGCAACGGCGCGTACGGGAGGCCAGATGACGACCACGAGGGTGCGGGCGCGGCGACCATGACGGGAGCGGCAGCCACGCGACGCTCGCCCTTCGAGTCCGGGCGACGGGCACGCCACGACCAAAACCACAACCACAACCACAACCACAACCACAACCACGATCACAACCACAACCATGATCGCGATCACGCCCACGCCCACGCCCACGCCCACGAGAGCAGCAGCAGCGCCGAGCGGCAGATCGCGCAGGTGCTCGAGCACATCCGGGCCGAGTGGCCGTCGATGGCGCAGAGCGACTGTATCCCCGTGTCGCTGGCGCTGCAGCTGCTCGACAGCAGCTCGGTCGGCCGCGCCCACGAGCACGACAGCTTCCGCCGCACCCACCAGTACCTGCAAGACTCGCTCAAGGGCATCGTGCACGAGCACCACCAGGGCTTCAACAGCTCCATCGGCACCTTCCACAAGATCCAGGGCAGCATCCAGGCCTCGCAGAAGCGTGTGCGCGCGCTCAAGGACGCCCTGGCCGCCTCGCGCACCAGCCTGTGCGCCTCCGACCCCGAGCTCAAGAAGCTGTACCGCTCGTCGCAGATGTACGACGGCGTGCTGCAGACCCTCGGTGAGCTCGAGGACCTGCGCACCGTGCCCGACCAGCTCGAGGCCCGCATCTCTGAGAAGCGCTTCCTGACCGCCGTCGACGTGCTGCAGGCCGCTCTGCGCAAGCTGCGCAAGCCCGAGCTCGACGACATCGGCGCCCTGTCCGACCTGCGCAGCTATCTGGCCAATCAGGAGACTGCCCTGATGGACATCCTGGTCGAGGAGCTGCACGAGCATCTGTATCTGAAGTCGCCCTACTGCCAGGAGCGCTGGCAGACCCTGGCCAAGCACCAGGGCGCCTCTGGCCAGAGCTATGGCGACGCCGCCGCCATCACCCCCTTCCATGTCGTGCTCGATGCCTTGGACCTGGAGCGGCCCGTGACCGAGGATCCCTCGAAGAACCCGGAGGCAGACACGTCCTGGTACATTGCTCTGCTCGCCGAGTCTCTCAACAAACTCGGGAGGCTGGAGAGCGCCGTGGACACGCTCAACCAGCGGCTCCCTGTCGAGCTGTTCGCCGTCGTCAACGAGACCATCAACGATGTCGATCAGCGGCACCCGAGCTCACTGCGCGGCGGGTCCAGCAACAGCGAGGGGCTCCATATCTACAGCAGTAGGGAGACACGTATGCGGGCCGACGTCATCTATGATCTTCTGTGGACGTTGTATGGGAAATTCGAGGCCATTGCCGAGGGACAGCGCGTGTTCCACGAGGCCGTCAAATCCATTGCTCGGCGGGAAGGCGCTGCGAACAACGCGCAGCTCCTCGGAAGCTTTAGGGAACTCTGGAACCTCTACCAGAACGAGATCCGCTCCCTCCTCCATAACTACGTGACCACCGACGCCGATATCTACCAGTCCGCTTCCTCCCCGAGGCATGGCGCCGCCGTGAATGGAAACAAGGATACACAGAGGGAAAGCCTCTTCAGATTCTCGGAAGCGGACCAGAAGTCTATCGAGATGGTGGCAGAGTATGAAGCGCTGGACAAGATCATCAAAACCGCCGTACCGGGCCTGACCTCGAATTCTCGAAAATCCCAGGCATTGGGCAAGAAGACATCTTTGGTGGGGAAAGTGTCGCGCAAGACCGCACCAGCCGGCGGCCTCGACAGCAGGAACACCCCGGGCTCCTATAAATCATTGGTAGAACCCAGCGTCTTCAACATGAGTCTCCTCCTACCTCCAACCCTCGTCTTTATCCAGCGGCTGAAGGCCATTGTGCCCCCTGGCTCCGACCTGGCGGCCAGCGCGCTAACGTCTTTCCTTGATAATTTCTTGGTCAACGTTTTCCAACCACAGTTGGACGAGACGCTCGGCAAACTGAGCGATAGCGTGTTGGCCGAGGTTGACTCGTTTCAGCAAGACCCAGGCTGGCGTTTAGTGGCGCGACGGCCAATTTTCAAGGGAGCGACCTCATTTTTTACCATTGTCACGGCGTTTTGTCGGATGCTTGGCACCATTCCCCATGACCAAGCCCTCAGTGCTCTCATTATATCGCAAATGATGCGTTATTATGAAAGATGCTCTATATGGTTCAAGTCCTTAGTTGCCAAGGCTCAAGAGTCGAACACCACGTCACATGATCTGCGGTTCTCAGCTGCACTTGCGACAACGGAGGGTGAAATTCAAGATACGATTCAAAAGCTCTGGACGTCAGACACTCTCGATCGCGAGCTAGTAGAAAAGGAAGTCGGGCTGTTGATCATGCGTACTAACGAATCCCCCTTGGAGCCCAGCGACGTGATACAGGATCGAGACGTGATATCATCACTGTGCCTTCTCTACACCAGCTTGAAGTGGCTTTCGACGAAGATGGTTGGCTTAAGACATATCACTCAACACAACACGGATTCTTCACAGTCTACCATGCCGAAAGATCAAAATCGGAGATGGACTCTGTTGAATGATCCCAGTAAAGCCAATGGAGAACAGCAAGGTCCTGTGTATCTGCCGATGACACAGGATACCGTCCAGTAAGCTTTGTCCATTTCACTCCTAGCCAAGTAGATGATGACTGACTTGCCCGTAAAGGTCATTTGATCAGATAGTATCTTCGTATGAAGAACTAGCTGGGACTGTTCTCCTAACGCTTCATATGGAGATACGCTGCCGGATCATTCAGTCGTTACGTGTTGCGCTATCACCCGAGACCGCGCCTTATGTTCTCGGCGATCGTAAAATCAAAGAGCCTGACCCCCAGATCTTGTCCTTGAATGCCGAGCTCATAGCCTATGATGAGACGGCGGTACGCTTCCTTCGTGATCGAGAGATCGCCTTCGTACGGACCGGGCTCGGCTTGCTCATTAACTCGTATCTCGTGTCTAACGTGCTGTCCACACAGCCTATGAACATACGCGGCTGTGAGCGCATGCAGCTAAACATCCTCGTGCTGCAGCAAAATCTCAAGAACATCGAGGCCGACGTAGATCTCGCCAGGGCAGCCAAATACTATGAGCTATTTGAAGAAGGCGCTGACGCGATCGTAGAGAAGGCAAAGCGGGATAAGGAGCGAGAGGCAGAAGAAGGCTCTCCTCCGGATGCTGAAAAATTTAGTTACGATGAGCTCAAGTCCCTCGTCGAGTTGTGCTATAGTGTACAACTTGCCGATCCCGAGAGAGGTGTCAATGCCGCCGCAAGGAGGCAGATGGGCGAAAAGATTTTGGCACTCAGTGAATATATGTGGCAAACCTAGCGCCGTGCAGTAGAATTAGGTGCCCCATGATCCTATTCACGCCTCAGAGCATTGGGCGGGATGCGAGCGTCCGCTGCATTCCATGGTTTAAGCTGTTATACTGTTACTACAGTAAAGGCATGTTCAACTACTCAAGCCTAGGAAGGACAGACTATGATAGGAACTATTTGCTCAATCCAAGAGTGGGTCGATACCCTTAGACACTTAAACAATTAGACCCAGGGACTGAGCCATCTCAAGGAAGCCCAAACCATCAATATGAGCACCAAGCTACCTAGATACATTAGTATTTAAAGCTTTGATTATGCCAACTGCGCTGAGAATGCCTACAAGTTGTCTCCCTAACAACTTATTCAATACGGTGTAGACTTTTCCATCATCTTCACCTTCCCATCATTTTTAAAGGCAGTTGTTATTCTCAGCTCAGGGGCTCCGACCTATGCGTACACCAACGTCTCAGTGTTCATATATGACTGGCCATGATTGGAATCTACAAATCTCTAGCTACAGTATTGAACGTTATTGATACGTGTTGGGGAAGTAAACAATCAAGTATAATGTTGCTGTGTTGTATGTACAGCCGAGCCATGTGATCAAGTTAGCAATGCTGATGAATTCTATCCAATTAGGTGTTTACCATATTATAGGGATAATCTAAGTCTTCCTCGTCTCTTGTTCCTTCTGATTTTTTCTGACACTATCTTCATAATCACTGTAGTACCATTGACTACTGTCCTTTGGTAATTCTGGCGATTCGTCTTTCCACAAGTCTACCACCACTACTACTAGAGGTGCAATAAAACAAGCGGATATAGGTAGCCATCTTCTTAGGGAGGAAGCCGCGCAGCATTGGAGAATTCCCCAAGTCTATTTCACCTAGCTTCATGCCTCTTGAGAATGGAGTTTACTGATGTTACCTTAGTACTCTCCTTTGACAGAGTTCCTAGCTCAAGAGCCGTTTCTCTCTCCTCTCCACTGTCTTTACATGAGCGGTAACGCCTTATCTGGTTAGGTCTACTCAATCGTGTGTCTATGGGCTGGAAGCTCTTTTGCGTTCCTGGATTCTAATCGCTGGTGCTGGAGCAAAAGCTAGTGGCCTGTAAGTAGCGTCTTATGCGCGAATAGTGGCTTGATGAGTGTACTTCGATTACCGTGCAGTATTAATTTGCCTTCTAAGCTGGTCCTGCTATGCATGGGGGTATTCTGTCAGCTGCGTGTCCTATCCCATTCGCAGCCTGTGATAACGTATCCCTTAGACCTCTTCGTTGGGTATACAGAAAAGTATTAATACTAGCATTGCGTCTATGCAGTACAGCACACAAATAATAAGCATCACGTGACATAGCACCGACAGGATAGTCGACTCAAACCGGGTGCGCATCGCCTGTAGAAGACTAGGTAGAGCTAGGTAGAGCTTTAGGCGCCTCGAATGCTAATATCATCTGACTACGTTAGAAACCTACAAAAGACTCCACATATAGAGCAGCGTGACATTTGGTAAGCTCCAGGAATGAGTTTCCAAGGTTGTCGGGTGCCTGCGGAGCGACAAAGAGAAGCTTCGGCGAGTTAGACTGACGTAGACGCTGATAATGGCATATGCGAGCGGCGATGATAGGTGACGTGGGTGCGACAAGGATATGCAGCACATGACGGTACTGCAGTGGCAGCATTGGTGGCGTCTTCCGATGCGGCACATCTTGTACTGCGTATCAATAGGGGACTGCGTAATTGCTGTCGATCGCGGCGCTTCTTCTTGTCAACACGCCATGAAGTGGCATAGTGGTGGTATCAAGTTCCAAGTTTCGAACAGCGCCAGGCACAGGGAGAAAAGCCAAGACTTTGGGTGGGGTAAACATCTGCACTAGTGTGGGTGCGAGGCCACCCATCCTCTGGGACAATAATAGATGAGATAGCGAATACCGAAGCAGATGGTACCTACCTAATTACGCGTGTAGGTAGGTACTCGCAGCCAGTCCAACCGCCTCTCGGAGCTGGTACATAGGGGTTCTATTCGCAGGTACTCCGTAGGTATAGGTATAGTAGGTACATTTGTAGTCAGGATCGATGATGCTGCAGCAGGTGGCATAGGCTGTTATTCTTCCTTCCTTACGTCTGAACATAATAAGGTAAGCTAGGTAGGTAACCTTAGGTGCCCGCCTGCACACGCATGGAATGCGTAGGTAGGTACGGTGGCCTTGGACACCCGCGGCCAATGCCTACAAGCTCCAGGGACACGGTTGGCCGCATATCTGTATGCGCAACGGCGCCCAATTTCGGGCTGGCTTGCTTATTCAATGTGGCCTGTTTCAAGTTGGAAGCCACTGATCAGGGAGATATTCCCCGCAATGGGTTAAAATCGTTAAATGATCATCCCGACTGGGCTAGCTTCACAGCGGCACGTCCGCTATTGTGTACATACCCTCTCGGCCTTACAAAGTCCATTGCCAGTACCATTTATCAGGTACCAGTAGCGCCTGCTGTAGTACCTTACACAGGTAGCGTACATACATACTAGTACTTGAACGTACTTAACATAAGTAAGTCATTACTATCTACTTGGTACGTGCCTATGCCTGTGTAGTGTACATGTGGGTAGGTTATGCATACTTTACAGGTAAACATGTACCTACCAAGTAGTACATAAGCAGTGTTTTCCTGCTGCAGGCGGGTAGAGGTAGTACGCAGCCGCTAAGTGCAAACTAGGCAAGTGTACAGTACTTGCTTTGTACTGGAGAGCCCTGATAACACCTCTGAAATTCTTCGCCGTCTGCAATTTCCCCCCTAAAACAGCCCAGCCCATTTCCTAATCGTATCTAGTCGTCCTAATTTTCTGGAGGATCGATTGATGGTTGGCCAGCTTCTCGCGCTGATGCTTGACCCTGACTCTTGCTTCTAAACATGACAAGCCAGCCCACACTAACAACCATCCAACCGAGAATCTTAAACCGCGACCAAGCCCTCTCCCGCGTCTGCCACTTCTTGCTCTCCTGAACCGCAACCGCAACCGCAATCATCGCTCTACAAGAGCTGCTCACTGCGTGAGGGTGGATAGGATCTCGGTGGCTCCAGTTCCCCGGTACATAGCATAGCATCGCCCGTCGTCCTCCGCCATTCGCGCCTTTTCTCTCTTTTCTCTCTCCATTTCTCTTTTCTCTAGGTATTACGAAGTACACTACGGTGCTTGGCCTGTGCCAGGACCACTATTCTCATCATTCCGCGCCACCCCTGTCTGTCGCCTCCTGAGCAGCAGCCAGCAAGCAAGGGCTCATAGGAAAGGGTGTCATTGCAGCGCAATCGAACTCCGACCCAAGATCGCTCTGTGTTACTGATCATCACCAACACACAATCATTTTCTCTGCGTTGCCTATCCCTCCCCGGACTGAACATCACACGCCTTCGGCCTCATACTCTGACCCCCCAACACTTACCAAGCTGTGAGGTTCACAGGACGACAGGACGACAAAGACAATAGCATCGAAATAAAGACATAGATTCGGCACTTTCGCTCTGCGGTATCTCGATAATCACTTTTAACTATCAACCGTGGCCGGACAAATTGGCACCATCGCTCTCGATATTTCTTCTCTCCGTTGGGCATCCTTTGGAACACTTCATTCGTGTTCGCCGCAGCCATAATAACTAGCCACTCGTTTCTGTCCGCTCATCTAGGCAATTCCGACACGCCAAACGCACCAGTACTATCCCCATTAGTTACGCGTGTCCTACTGCCTTTTCAACCCACCCGCGCAATTCAGTCTGCGCCCTCCAGATACGCAGGCTATCTCAGCGATCGCATCTTCCGAACTACCCGCCCCCGACGTGGTTGGCCTGCGTAGGGCCCCAGTCACCTGAACATAGTGGTGACAAGATGGCGTAAGTCTATGTAGCAGCTTTTGACTCGGACAAAAATTGACCGCCTACTTTAATAGCAACCTTGGATCGGCCTTTCGGTCGTTTTGGCACACTATGACCAGTTATGATCGACGTATGTTGCCATATTGAAAAAAAAGAGAAAGGTGTGAGAAACGCATGGACAAGGTTACTAAGAACTCTATGCAGACTCGAACTATGACTCTCCTCACCGAACAGGCCGCCACGTGCCTTTGAACCGCCAGAGCACATTGACATCGGTTGCCACAGCATCAGATTCCCGCGCCGACATTACATCTCCGTATCAAGATGAGCTGGGTCGGTTATCAAACCAGGCAGACGGAACTGCCTATATGGGCGCCGGCATGCCCTCCGCCTCCCCATTCCCTTCCGGGTCAAGCCGCCCATATTCTCCGGGCTTGAGGTCGCTCAATGCTCGGCGGGAGAGCTCAAGAGACGATGGCTTCGAAACCGTAAGCAGTCCTGGCGACATCCAAATGCAATCCTTCGCCGACGGGGCCCCTCCGGCGCCCCCCGTAGGTCACTCATGGAAACGTATAGATCGATGGGCTGAAGAGAACTACCCTGAGCTTTTCGACCAGCTCTGTGAGGGATGCACAAACAACGATTTGATCGAGCTCGAGCATCAGCTCGACTGTTCATTACCTCAGGACTTAAGGGATTCTCTCATGATACACGATGGCCAGGAGCGTGGTGGCAATCCTACTGGCATCATATTCTCATCCATGCTTCTGGACTGTGAAGAGATGGTGCAAGAGTGGGATCAATGGCGGAGGGTCAACCAACAGTATCTTCTGGAGAATTCGGTGGCAAGACCTGCGGCCCCTTCTAAAGCGTTAGGCGGTAGCGGCGAAGCCTCATCGTCTCGGTCAGCACCAGGCTCACCAGGCTCACAGAAGGGTTCCTGGCGGCAAGACCTTCAGGCCAGGCAAGACTCAGTTCCCGCGGGAGCCATTCAACGAGCCTACGCACATCCAGCTTGGATTCCTCTTGTGCGGGACTGGGGCGGAAACAACCTAGCCGTGGACTTGGCGCCCGGACCGACAGGAATCTGGGGACAGATCATTTTGTTTGGGAGAGACTACGATACGAAATACGTTGTTGCCAGATCGTGGGGCGCTTTCCTCGCCATTCTCGCAGATGACTTGAGCAGCGGCAAGTGGTTCGTGGACGAAGATACAAATGATCTCAAACTACGCGAGTTTAAGACAACTCGTGTCGAGCCTTCGTATTTCGACATTCTACGTTGGCGAATGGATCAGAAGCACGGGCGTACGGCGAAAACTGTTGCCAAGCGCAAGTCTGGCATGTCCGCAGGCACTGCCTCTCCCGGTGGCTCTCCTTATTCCAGCCCTGTCGACGCTAATGGGGATGTCCGTGGGAGATCATTACAGCGACTTAGCAGCCCATCGCCTCTAGTCAGCCCCGCTCGAATGGGATTTGGGAAGTCTAGCACACTCGCGCGGGTCGCAGAGGAAGCGGGACAGCAGGATCCGAAGCTTGTTACTAATGGCATCAAGGTGGACAAGCTTGTCGAAGTTGAAACACCTAAAGCGCACAGCGACGCCAAGCTGATTAGTTCACAAGACGGCGCATCCGATACCAACGGCGAAGGGCCCTCAACATCCAGGACCGACGGAGACTTACTCAACGGCAGCACAGACGGCATTGAGGGCGGGATGAAAACCATAGAGATCTGATGAGCGCTGCGCGACGATAAGCAATGATAACTGGCGATCTACGACCATGCATACCCAGCCGAGGGAGGGCGTTAAGGGCGTCAACTGGAGCAAAACATCTGATGGGCACTGCGTTACGGGCGCTTCGGTGATCCCGTCATCTCGTTCTCGAGGTGTGGGTAATCATGCCAGACTGCGCATTTCAACCTTTGTTTTTGGCGCCATGGCAACACAGAAGCTCAATTGACCCTGTGGCTCGCGTGGGTGTTTCCGGACATGCGGATCCGCCTTCGATGTGTGAGGCTATAGTGATTCTTCAATTCTTGTACCAAAAGCGTATTTATCTAGTCTAGTTTATTTCGCGAAGCTCGAGCAACCGTCAGCAGTAGATCGTCTCGTTCCAAGCGAGGGAGCGGCGCATTGGGCACTGAAGACAAGTCTAGCGAGCGGCTACACGGGCAGCTCATGCAAAGGGGGCAGCGCCGTCATTCCTGTGTCGCCTCGCGGCCCTCGAGCGGATTAATAGATTTGAGGAGCCATTCCGGATTGCTGCCGGGGCCCATATGGGTAGGCGTTGAAGGGATGGATGATTTCTATGTATACAGGCTGGCAACTTCTCCTGGACGCTGCCAGCATCGCCAGGTGCAACGCGCCAGCGAGGAGTGCTACAGAAGCAACCATAATTGGAATGCACTGCTCACCTAGTTTGTAAGAATATAATGCCATCAACCCAAATAACTTGTTGAAATGATGGGTAGTATTCTTGGTATGGGTGATGTTTGTAGTGCGTTGAAGACCCAGTAGGCTCTGCCAGTAGGTAAGATGACCTAATACACACCTAGACGGGTCTAATTACCTATGTACCTAAGGTACCGTGCGCATCACGTGGTCCTGGCGCCTAATCGAGTTGCCAAGGGCGTGTAATACCTAGGTAGGTACTTCGTACATACCTACCTACTCCGTACTACCTAGAGCGTCATCAGCCGCGGGCCTCCTAACCTACCTACCTAAGCTTCATCATCAACGCAGTCGGCATCGACCGCGTTCCACGCCTCGACATACTCTCCCATCCGCAATCCACTATCTCGCATCACTTCGATCCGATATACCACCACACCCAGCTCACCGCCTCTTTTGTAGCTAGCTCGGCCGTGGAACCCTAGCTGCGGAGACGACGCGCGACCCTCAACCGTAAAGCAGAGAGAGGAAAGATAGAAGGACGCGGAAGTGGAAGCAGAACAAGAGACAGGGACAGAGACAAAAGCAGGAGCTCAGCGCAAGCATCATGGAGGAAGAGCGCCTCTGGAAGTTCAGTAAGCCGGCGTGGCTGAACAGCGCGTGGGCGCGCAATGCCGGCGTCTACGCTGCCGGTGCTCTGGTTCGTCTTGGCCCCGTCGTCGAAGCCTCGGACGGTGATGTGATATCGCAGTGATGACTAAACTCGTTCCATCGGCAGTTCTCCCTCGCCTTCTACGTCCTCATCGACGCGGCCGTGTGGTCGAAGTCGCCGCTCAACGCGTCCGACGTGCACGTGACCTTCATCGACTGGCTGCCCTTCATCTTCAGCTCGCTGGGCATGCTCATCATCAACTCGGTCGAGAAGGCCCGGCTGTCAGCCGACTCGTTCAGCTACTCCGGGTCAGGCGTCGCCTGGAAGGCCCGCGTCGTGCTGTTTCTCGGCTTCGCGGCCCTCGCCGGCGGCATGGCCGGCGGCGTCGTCGTCTTCGTCCTCAAGTTCGCGGTGCAGCAGGTCGCCTGGCCCATGATGGGCATGGGCATCGAGAACATCGTGGCGAACGGCCTCGTCGGCCTCTCCTCCGTGGTTCTATGGGTCAGCCAAAATATGGAGGACGAGTACAGTTATAATCTGGCCCTGTAAAGGCGTCAAGTGGAAGGGTCATCTTGGCATGGTCGGCCTCGCGTGGCGGCGCAGGCGCTTGCTGCCCTACTTGGAAGGATCAATCAGTATATACGTCGTGCATGCGGTGCTGGAACGAGCTTGTAGGAGTTGTGGTCGGATACCTAAGTAATAGATTGCTCTGGCTGAACCACGGTTGCGTTTATGGGGCGAGCGAGATGGGTAAATGCATCGTCTCACAGTCTTTTGTCATATCGGATATTTGTACTCGGGGCTTCAATCCACATGGGCACGGTGAATGCCGGTCTTCTGAACCGCAAAATTATGGGCACTTCCCGCAGCCGATTCGTAAATCTGATATATACATTGTCCGTTGCCCAATCCCGACCAGTGTGGTCGTCGGTGCTGTTTTGCGCCTTACACTTCCGGAAACTAAGGCTCAAAGCTCGAGTTTGGGAGGTGATAATACCTCATCGCCATCCAACTGTCCATGGAACACCTCTGCGAAGTTGGTACGAAGGAGGATGGAGTAGTAAGTAGATCCGGCCTCAGACACGGGGCTCATCATGCCGTCTATCTCTACGTAGCTGGCTACATGCAGGTCACATCCCATTTCACCGTTCCCTCCCCGGCTTGATGGTTGCGTTGCGCAAGAGTAACATGCACCGTACTGACTCTTTGTATATTACTTATACACCTATATGGAGTAAGCTTACGCTGTATATGAGACCTGGGTATAGGAGAGATATCTACCTCGAGGTAGTTGTAAGCACCTATTTGCGTATGTATGTCCATCGGGAACCCTTGGTCATTGAGGAGGGAGTCTAAGAATCAGTCGATCTGTTTCTTAAACCCTGAATCATCTTGCTAGTTGCCTGTGGACCGGCTTCTATTCATTGATGACCTGATTCCCGACCTCAATGTTCCGTATATGCGCTTGAGAATGCTTCTTAGTTTACAACATTTTTCAAATTGGCCCCAGAACCATTGCTACGCAAATAGTATCATTCCCGCGACTGTCTCAAAGCCTTTATGCCTGTGTTTTATCAGAGGATCACAGAACCCCACTCAATATGAGCAAGAGGCGTGGGATTGGGGGAACTGGGAGAGCATTCGCGAAGCAATCACATGGTATTAACAACACCCTCGAGAGAAAAGGTCAGGAAGATATTTAAGTCATAGGTGACGAACAACATCCGGCCTGAAATCTTTTTTTTCTGAGCCTGTTTTTCGAATCTCTGATCTTCACTTGGGAATTGGCCAGCTTGACGTAGACACTTTGTACCCCTTTGTGATTAAATACAGTACTTATTTCATTTTTAATCCTAAAAAGGTGAAAGCAGGAAGCTCTTCCGCCCATCTCCTCCTACACAATAACACTTAGGCAGGTTAGACAGTAACACTGACGCGGTCAAAATACAGTACTTATAATGCTTAAAATTATAATAATAGCAAGAAATTCCGGTGCATATAGACATGTCGCCCTTTTGCAAAGCTCGCGGGGCAGACTAGTTAAAAAAGTACTCAAGAGTCTACCACTTGCTTGGCAATATCCTAGATAAAATTTCTAGATTATAACTTCTAGTTCCGTCGTACATTTTGCGGAATACTTACTAATAGTTTCTATTAAGTACCGGCTCGGGGTTATCTTAGTATCATGCTGTATCGGACTTGGTGTAATATTGGAAGAGAGACGAGAGAAGTAAGTACTGCTGTCTAGTATACCTGGAGTAACTATTATCGCTCTTGAGATAGATATTGGGTCTGTACTGGCAAAGTGCTGAATACCTAGGTCGGCGAGTAGCCGAGGATACCGAAGACGAAGAGGCCCTCACTTAAATCATGGAACCTTGACATGTGTGCCTGTCTTATTCGGGCTGATACAATTGCGCCGTCTTCGGCTATGGCATTTGAAGTCCCGCTTTCCCTTTCGACGGATAGCTAACAATATCATTGCCCGTGCCCTTTTGTTGGCAGACAAGGTCTTCACTCTAGAGAGACCTGGTCCTGCTGGATTCTATAGACTGATGTACACGCCTTCGATGCCCTTTAGGCCGTAATGATGACTCTTCAGCCGCGGTGCTTTTATTTATGCTAGGCAATCACCAGCGATCTAATTACGTAGCAATATCCTCGATCTTGTTTCGATGTTCTCCCTTGAAGAAGCAGGGGTCTCTCATGAAGGACAACACTTCCGAGCGATAATGAATGAGCCGAGATCGAAGATCGACGGCGTTGTAGACACTGCGATGAGAGAGACAACTGCCAACGTCCAAGCAGAGTTCACTAAACTTGTTACCGAGGCTACGGCGTCCATTCCAAAAGCAGTGGAGACCGCCACCGAGCTTGCCATCGCTTCGCTCAATGATGCCGTCGCCAAGCAGATACCGCGCGACGATACTCCTCTCCCGAGTTATTGTCTATGGCCACCTTGAGAGAGGCGTCGTATTGCTTTCGATCCATACGGATGGACCCACCATAGTCAAAGATGAGTTCGGGAATTTGCTTGCTAATGAACTCACTGACCGCATCGTGGGGAAGGAAAGGAAATCGCCACTGTACCTCGGCGACACCCGATGGCAGAGACAAGGTCGTCATCTTGATGAAGGTAACTAATGCGTGGAGATGCAATTTTATTTTCAAAGCGGCAGCTAAGGCGACGGTGACTTCAAACCTACGGTCTATTGGTATAGTCGTTTAGAAGGAGAATATTTACCTAGACTATCGCGATGGTCATGCAGTCAAAGGCCTGTGTGGCGTGAAGTCGGTGGTAGGAACGAACGATGTTACCTAGTCTTGCGCCAAATTTCTCGTCCATCTCGGCAGGTAATACTTTGAGTTCTCGTACACGAGGAACGTAACCCATGTTGCAGGCATGACTCTGACCACGCCAGGGATGATGCCGCGATAGAGGCCTCGCCATCCTTCCTCCCTCAACGTCCTTTTTACGACGCCCCTGATACCGCGCCCGAAACGTTCCTCGGCGTCGTAATTCTGAAGACGGCTGCGGATGACTTGATACGGATACGTGACGGCACCCGCTACTAACTTGGCCACGCTCGAGATGATCAGCGTAGCCTCATTGGTCATTTGCGGGTTCCCAACACGATCCGCACGGCTGGCATTTCCAGCGGTGCTCTGCCGTCTCTTCAGGTATACCTGCTTCAGTGGATCATAGACGGCAAACTGCACAGCGCCGTGGGAAACGCCAAAGAGGCCGATCCCCAGGCCACGGTAGAATCCCCTCCAGCCCTCGGTCCGCAGGATATGCAAGGCACCGGCCCACACATTAGAATATGCGCCAACAGCTCCACGATCGGAGGAGAGCATGCGCGTCTTCAACACCCATATGGGGTTGGTGAGGACCTGGGTGAAGATGCCGGCTAGACCGGAGGCGACGAAGTAGTCCTGGGGCGCGAGGGCGACGGCATCGGCATCGCCGCCGAACTGCCGGGCCCGGATGGCCAGGAGGGCATTCTCGGCGCGCACCTTGAAGAAGAAGAAGGAAGCCCAGCTCGAGGCGTTGCCCAGCAGGTTCGGCGTCAGGCCACGGTAGAGAGCGGCGACGGGATGCGGCGCGCTGGTCAGGCCGCGGAGTACAGAGATGGTGGTCAAGGTGGGAGCGGGAGCGGGAGCGACACCGGCACCGGCAGTACGAGTGCTCGCGGCGTGGGTGCTGCTACTGCTACTGCTGCTGCGATGTACTGGCCAGGCGTCAGCCACCGACGGCCACGAGGCGGGCGGACAGACAGACAGACGTACTTTGCATGCGGGTCTTCACGATGTCCAGGGGATGGACCACCAGCGTAGCGACTGAGCCGGCAGTCAAGCCCGCCACCGTTTCGACCGAGGCGGGAGAGAGGCCCGCATCGTGATGTGTCATAGAGGTTAGCTGTTGGTGAGATTGGCGGATGGCATTATGTGGCGCAGAACCAGACGCTGAGTTTTCTAAATTACAATGCCGGCGACTCCATATGATGTCTAAGTAAGGAATTAAGAGCTCCTGATGAAGAGAAGACTACCAAAGTATGCATCTGAAAGAAATATAACAGAACGTTGCTATTGGCGCACCCACGTTTTTGCTATCGGGGCACCCATTTCCCATTTTGGCCTAGTGCAGCCAGCAATGTGAACCTCCTTATTGTCAGGCATGTGTTAGGGTGGATCTGGGATATCACTACCGCCGTCCTCCGGGACAACGCTTGCTTCTACACATTTGGCACACATGCCTTGGTTAGCCACGAGCAGCCGACCCATTCAACTCAAAGCTTGAAGTAGAGCGTCAGCTCGCTTGATTAAATCGAAAACCACTATATCCCGAAGTCTTTCCTGACTCGACGCCGTCATCTCATATCCCCTTATGACCATCTTTAAAGTCTCGTTGGCATCGGGCCTCGTAATTAGCGAGAAAGACTGACTTGTTTCATGGACTACTAACATGAGGCGGACCAGGTCACCCGGGCTAACAGGGCGACAATCGCAGTCCATGGTGTTCCCAAATCTCTTTATAACGTCGTCGTCAGTTACTTTGACCAGCTCGTCAAACCGTTTGGTTTCCAACGCAGTCTTGATTCTTGGCAGGATGAAGATTGGATTCACCCGGCAAAGGCAATTTGGGACGGAGAGTGGTCCGACCAAAGCATCAGAGACCTGTGCTAGGATCTGTGAGGATTCCAAGCGGGCACCACGACCGTCATTGACGACCGTCATTGACAACCCCCATTTGTTTTTCTCCGGCAGTTAAAGCCTGCGAAGAGTCCCGGGAGAAGTAATGGTAGGACAAAGCGTTGATGTTGAACTGGCCGGGACTGACGATCTCTAAACTGGTGCCTAGGGCTAGGGGACACTTCTCCCGTAACATGTGTTAATGAGCTATCAACTAGCTAAAGGACGTTCCTTCGGAACTTACATGCTGGCTTCCGGGTCTGCTGTCATTTAGCGACCTGGGAGGGTCGACCATCTGACGGTCGGCATCATTGATCCAGTCTCCCTCCGAGCTGAGCGGTTCCCCCCGTCGGGATGGCTCCGGAGTTATCATCCAAACTTTGACTGCTGCTTTCGGTTGCTGAGCTGACTAGTCCGTCTGTATTACGAATCAGGGAAGACTGCCTTGCAATCCCTATTTGTTCTATTTATTTTGTCTTTCAACTTTCGAAAAAGAAAAAATTGTATTCCGTTCGTTCTCACGCAGCGACTGCAGCTGCTTGACCTCCAAACAACTTGACACGCTTCATGGCCACACTAGAGACCGCAACTAGCGAGCCTCCCGCAATCACGAGGACATAAGTCTTACTAATTGCCGACGCAATAGAATCCAAAACAGCCACCCTCACGTCGGCAGTCAGGCCACTCAAAATCCCGCTGGAAGTGCCCTGGACTGCAAGTTCAATTTGTTCTTTGGTTAAAAATGGAGCCAGCTCTGCAACTCTCTGCGTGCTTTCGTTGAGATAAACGGCGTTAGCGATAGCAAGCGCGATCGTGATGCCCAGGAATTGAGCGAGTGTAAGGAAACCGATGGCCGGAGGGATATCTTCGGGGTTAACAACGGCCTGTGCGACGGAAAACGATGCCTGTAGGTACATGCCGACCCCTAGTCCGAGGATGACGGTGTATCCATAAATATTTGTTGTTGTTGTAGTCATTTACGCTCGGCTGAACTGTATACCTACAAAGTAAGCATCCAGCAGCTGACCTCCCGAAGGGTACTAGGAGCGTGCTGAGCCGGTGAAGCTATTTACATAGATCCGCCGTCCAACAAGTTCATGCCATCGGGACCCTGCCCTCCGGTCGTGGTGCGATGAACCCAACATCGCGTTCTCGCGAGGACCCCTCCGCCGGTCGAGGGTTGTCTCGTCACTTCTTCGACTGCCACACCGCCGTCCCGTCCCTGTGCTTGCGTCCAATTGCCCTGGTAGTTAACCTCCTCCCGCCGTTCCAGGATCCCTCGTGCTCACGCCGGTAAAACCCCATGGGGAAAACCCGTCGGTGACTTGAACGAGTGCTAACAGAGCCGCCTGGCTTCCGCCTCAAGGAGAGCCAAACGATGCAGCAATAGGCCTGTTGTCGACTGTGCCCGAGCCGGAACTCCCGTGTTCTCCTGCAAAACCGCTTGAAAAACACGTCTGTTAGTTCGCGTGGTAAATCGCGCATACAAATTGTATGCGAGACCCACCTTGTGCGCTAACAGTAGGTGCCAAGACTGGTAGTTGTAGGAGGGAAGTTGTATCCATAAATACGGGCGTCTGAGGTCTCCCCATTGACAGTGTACATCAAGGCACCACCTGCAACAGTGAGTAGTCCACCGGCAGTGTACCATGGTATGTAGTGACCTAGTTTGGAGAGAAGCGCGCCGTTGGCAAAGACGGTGACGACCATTACGATGATAAAAGGCAAGAGCCTGACGCCCGCGTCCAATGGCCCATCGTCGCGGCGAAACTGGAAGAAGATGGGCACAAAGTAGATGGGCACAAAAGCACATGCGCCCGAGGCGGCAGTGCAACTGAAAAGGAGCAGGACCGAGCGCGACCGGAAGAACTGAACTGGGATTATGCGACGAGGCAGGGTAGTGGTGATAGCGAAGACCTGCTGTATTGCCAGGATGATGAAGAGAACCCCTGAAACAACGAACAGTGCGATAACTCGACCGGAACCCCAAGGGTATATCACACCACCGAGGTTGATGGCCAAAACAAACGCGGCAAGAGCCCCAGCCTGGACAATAACACCAATATAATCGAGCTCACGGGCGCGCTCCCGAAAAGGGGTACCCTCGCGAGGATCCTTGCTCGGGAGCAGGAACAGGTAGACCGGAGCACAGGCGGCGCCGATGAACTACATCGAGTTATGATGTGAGCAGGGGGTGAGGGGTGATTTCTAACGGTAGAACAAGAAGACCAGGACAGGATTGCTCACGAGATTGATATAGAATGCCCACCTCCAGCCAACGGCAGACTGGCTGAAGGCACCCCCGATGACCGGGCCAAGAACGATGCCAAGACCCCACGTCAAGCCTGTCAGCGAGATATAGACAGGTCGCTCGGTCATGGTAGTCGTCATGGCGATGAGGGTCATGCAGCCGACATACAATCCGGCACCCCCGATTCCACAGAGCGCACGGCCGACGATGAGGGCGTCGATGTTCGGGGCGCCGCCGCACAGAGCGGACCCTCCCTCGAATAAGACGACGTTGAATACATAGAGCCACTTCGCATTGTATTGAGTGTACAGCCTGCCCCAAACCAGGTTCGTGGCCGTAGCCGACAGCAAGAAGCCCACGCTGAGCCACGACAGCTTCTGGACACTGCCAAACTCCCCGATGATGACGGGCTGGATGTCGGCCACGACGGTGTTGTCCAGTGCGTATAGAAAGATGGAGAACAGAATAGCGGTGATGGTGAGATACCATTTCCAGCCGGCCAGGTCCCGTGGCGGCTGTGAATCCAGCTTCGCTTGGGTGTCCATGTCCATGGGAGATGGGGTAGTGTCTTGGCCAGGTTTTTCGTCTTCTAGCATAGCTGAGTTGTGCATTGTTGGGGCAGTATCATGGTGGTGATGTTGGCTATCGGGGGTAGCAGCCATCTTTTCTTGCGCTATAGCTGTTACTGGCGTTAGAGACAAGTATTTATAGAGAACTACCGTACCTGAATACGGAGTATTACAGGCACACATACTAGTTAGGTCTTCTGCTGGCTGAGCATGCGCTAGTTTAACTAGGAGGGAGATGATGATGGGTAGATGATGGATGTAATTGTGTTCATGGCTGTTTGTTCTAAGGATGAGAAGACTATATAACAGAACTTAACTAATACAGGCGTGCTGGTAAAGGAGGACGACTGATTGTGCGTAATTTTTGATTTGTAAGGTGTTGATGAGAAATACAACTTGTATGCCCAGGTTAAACAATTCCCACTCAATTCAATAGCTTAACCTAGCCCTTTGAGTCGCTGCATATACCCCCCTAGTACGTGTATGTCGTTGAGAACCATTGTCTTGCGGACTAAAAGTGCTCTTTCTCAGCAAGTTCTTTGTGCTCCAAGATTGCCATTCTCCTGACGTGATTTCAAATCCACAGCAACCGATCATGCTACCCGCTCTGTTGTTAGTCTGCAGACGCCCTTCTCGTAGGAACCGGAATTTCGACTCCGGGAGTGCAAGTTTTTCTACGAGCAGCTGCCACGCGATCTCGTTATACCCCTTGTTGGGGTCTGACACGACAACGTGGTGGAATTTGTCGGCGACGGTGGACGACACTATACCATGGTCTGCTCCCACATGTGGGCAGTGCTCCAGAACACGCAGGGCTTGCGAGAGTGGTATCGGTAAATGCGCTCAAAGAACGATGGTCGGTATAGCGGGCGGTACTGGACATAGGTAATTACCCCGGCGGACTCCCTGGCTGGGAGAGAATCCCGGCTCCATGGCCTTGCTTGCGGACTGCGTTGGACTGCGTTTCGAAGTCCATGGCAAAAGCTCAAATGAAGGATAATCTCATGAAATGGATCGCATAAAATCATGTAAAATTATGCAAGTCCGAGCAAGTGAGAAGGCCGCATCATTGTATGTAGTTGGCAATATTAAGTATTGTTCCTGAGTGCACTCGCCGGCTTGACTCGGGGTACTTGACAATCCAGAGCGACAAATTCCGGTTAATACGGACATGATCTGTAACAATCAAGTAAAACATGAAAGCCAATATGCTCGCTACTGTCGCACCAGGATATTCTTTCTGTTTTGGGGCTTCCAATAAGAAGACTTCAGCGGCTTACCAATCTGTCACATTAGAAATGGGATTCCCGAGTAAGGTATTCTCGGCCAACATGTCCCGGAAAAGGACCAATGAGTCGCCGGACTGTCGCCAGAAAAAAAAACACCGTCATCTTGGTGCTGGTATCTGCTTCTGCGCGACATCTATCAACCTTTGTGGACATTGGCCAGGTTGTCCGTTTTGGCTCCGATGTAGCCTGCACAAAACCAGTGATCTGCAGAGCAGAAGAATGCCATGAATTGTATACCGAGAGAGATTGGTGCTGTCTGGAGTTAGTTTCGAGGCAATAGTCACAATGTCGGCCGCTGTTGATAGGACAAATGGTGTACTCGGCTCCTCGAGCAAGCAGAATAATATCATTGTGATGGCCGACTAACACATCACTTTGCGTCTTCCTTAGTTTAATTTATCCTTGCATCGAATGCTTCCAATTCCTCGATTTTCCGGCATGCATCTCGCCCGCCTACCCAGAGGTCATCGAACGTGTCAAGGCTGGCGAATTGCTCCTCGACCTGGGATGCGGATTGGACCAAGACGTCTGCAAACTCATATACGACAGGGGTCCCGCAGAGAAGCTCGTCGACGCCGACAGCGGATCGGCCTTTCACAGCCTGGGCTACGAGCTCTTCGAAGACCAAGATACCCTCAAAGCTTGTCTCATCACTAGCGACGTATTTGCCGACAAATTTCTCGAGGAATTTCGTGGCAAGGTGGACATCGTCTTCATGGGATCCTTCCTCCATCTGTTCACCTTCGACCAACAGACCATCATCATGAAGCAGGTGTTCAGGCTGCTCCGGCACAAACCAGGCTCGAAGATCTTTGGGCGCCACATGGCTATATCTGAGGCTGGAGGTGCTTTTAAGACCAATGCTATCGGTTGGTCTTTATATTATCATAGCCCAGACACACTCCAAAAGCTGCTTGACGGTGCTTCGGAGGGACAATGGGATCTTTCCACCAGCTTGATCCCCTATTCTTCGGCGAGCAGCGCCAAGTTGGACAGCGCCATGAAGTGGCAAAGGGGTGACCACGTCAAGCAAATGTACTTTACGGCGGAGCTACAGCCATTTACGTAGCTAATCATAGACTTTGATTCTATGTAGATACAGGCCTTGTTAGTAGCCGAGTAGCATCGTGCGGCACAACTGTAGCAAGGTATCGAACGTGTAAAAAAAATATAACTATTCCGTAGATATATTTAATTTGAACCAATCAGTTCTTAGTCAAACATTATACGCTAGTCTGATTGGGTGTATCTCTACTACTTCTAATTGCCCCGGTTTTCCACATTTTATGTACAGTACGAAGTACCAGTGCCGAAACCGACTCTCTTGAAAGGGATAAACCAGAGCAGGCAGCTGCTTATACATAGTTCCTACCTCTGGCAATTGAATTTGCTGGACAATTCTGGATTTCCCGGATCTCCTGTACACATAATTGAGCACCTACCTCCAGTATTCCGTGCTTTTCCCATTTTCACAAGGACAACACGGCTGAAAGGGGGCCATGGCGACAGCACCAGCCACAGAAATGGCGGCAACCACCGTGGTGGCGGCAACGGAGGATGCCTCTAAAACTGCGGATGCTCCAACCATATCGATTTTGGTCGAATTCACGTACGATGCTCTGCTGCTGCTGCCGCTGCTGCCGCTCCTCTGCCTTGGCTAGGCGGCTTATCCAGCCTTGTCGCTAATTGAACTCACCAGGGGCGGGCTGGAGATGTTATTCGCAGACCAACGTCGGCATACGCTCTCCATCCCCGCGATCGACGGCAACAAACGGCCTGTGACTATCGCCTATCTCATCGGGCACCTGTGCGACAACACGATGAAGGACCCCCGGAAGGAGCTGTTCGTCCTTGACGATCATCTGTAAGTCGTGCCCGGTGCCCTTCTTTCTCTTATCTTCCCTCTTCCTCTCCCTTTCTCTATCCCCCCTATCTCCCTCACCGCCCCTTCTCCGCCTCTCTTCCGTTCACTTTGGGGACTCCAGCCTATCTGCACACACTTGCACGGGTCGCGGGGTTGAGCTGGCCTGGCCTGGCCTGGTCCTCAACTGCGGTCGAATCCTCCCGCCCGCCCGCTCACCCCACCAGCAAAAGACGTGTGGAGTGGAGGCTAGATAGTGGGCCCGACTACCGGCTGACTGACTGACTGATCGGACGTCGCAGGCGACCAGGCATCCTGGTTCTTGTCAACGACGCCGACTGGGAGCTGGAGGGAGAAGAGGCCTATGAAATCCAGGATGGCGATAGTATCCTGTTTGTTTCAACGCTGCATGGAGGTTAGTCCGCCTAACCGGTATCGTGACTACCACATGTCATCGTCGATGCCAGGTGCTCGTGTGTTGGCAGCTCGGCCCAGGCGTGCGCATTTCTCTCACTGTGAGTGGCTACCTTGGGGCCCTGTGTAGCCAGCCGGGGCTTGTGTTGTCGACAACTCGACAGCCCGACGGCCAGCCAGCTCGACAGCTCCCTCCCGTCTCACGCGCGCTGCTCTCATAGGAGTGCGGAGGGTTGTGCGTTCCGCAACCCCCGCACCGCTCTCTAATCACTGGTACAGTACGGCTGTATGTACTGCACAGCACTGGAATGTGATGTGCTGTGCAAATTACCCCGCGACTCTGCATGTAAGACAGGGCGAAGTTGGCTGGTCGGATAACGCCATGCGACGGGAAGCACGATTTTGCGGCTGCCACCCGCTCTACCATATAGTACCACCAAGCTACCCGCGCCCAACCCCTCGAGGAGGAAGAGGAGGAGGAAGCGCGAACTGCTCGTTGCGCCCGCGCTTAAACCGATTCGTAAATGGCATTTGTGTGCTCGAGATAGGGAGTAAAGCTCTGGTTTTGCTGGGTCGGATTTTGTCCAAATCAAATATCCCCCAACCCCATGCATGCATGTATATCTCCGAAAATCGATCTATTGATGGGCCTACGGGCATTCAAGATTGTGACTCCCACCAAATCTCCCGCTATGCCGCTGTGCTTCTGCATGCAGATGGCTGGATGTGACCGGGGGGCCCTCCCACTCGCCGGTTCGACACATTCAGCTTGGATCTGCTCCATCGATCACAATCGTCCTCATTGACGCCCCGATCTGCCGTGTCTGGACAGGCAATCCGAAAGCAAGGCGGGACTTAGCCAACGAGACAGGCTCTAAAAAGGAAGCATAGACTAAGACTAATCTACTAAGACTCTCCATCGCCAGTACTTCGTGCATGGCTACGTATGCACCTTGTCTCGATCCTCACCCCCGCAGGCTCTGTCCCGACCCCGGAGCTGATGACGAGGCAAGCTGTTGTAGGACAGGCCGGCGCCCGCTTGAAAAATCATTTTTCCCGATACCCGCCTCTGCGATAGCGAGCAAGTGCCTAGAGCTATATACCTAGGTATGTATGATAGCATCGCTGTCGAGATACGGCAACTGCCGCACTGCGGATGCTCCCGAGTCGATTCCACGTAGCTGAGTGCTCGCTGGGTCAATGGCAACACAGCCACTGTAGGTGATCCCATACCGGTGAGCTTTCGTACTGCCGACCGATGCACAGCTGTCATCCACCATCTGAGAATTGGCTTGCATGTAATAGCCAGTCACGCTATATCTCGTCACGTTGTTCGAGTTCGGTGCACTATCTACATCGGACTAAGGCATCAAGTACCGTTCAACCACGGCATGGAAGAGTTGATCAACCCAACAGACTTGGATACTCCTTGCTCGACAGAGATCCTGCTACTGTACCAATAGACAGCTCTAATCCTACACATCTTTCGGTTGGCTTAGGTGTACATGGCACCTAGCAACTACAATCCCACGGGTACAAACTACAAGCCCCAGATCCAAACCCCCGCTCCCTTCCAACCCAGTCCCTATGCAGCCTCTATGCAACTCGGGACGAGAAAATTGATAGCAAGCCAATAAGATCAAACAGCCACACTCATTTTCGAGATACACGAGAGACATAACCGCGTAAACAATGGATAGGGCGAAAATACAAGCCCCACCCCATCCCCCTCCCAAAACAGCAAATGAGTACGAATGGAAAGACTAAAACCTCCCCTTGGTGTACCTATTTGTAGGTTGAAAATTGTTCAGACAGCCAAACCCAATGCTTTCCCCGCTCATGTCCGATGAAGCATCCACGCACAGTCTGCGGAGCTTGTCATGTCGGAAAATCAAACAGCCCACCCAATCGCTGGTAGACAGAGGGAGAGAGGTCTTGTAACCTTCGCCGCTCTCCCCCTGTAACGCCGTGATGAAACGAGAGAAATGAAATAGAATCGGAGACAGACCGATGTGGAAACAAAGAACCATTGAACATAAAATTGACGACGACCGCCACAGCCCCTCAGTGATGCCCGTATTTTTTGCGTCTTGTCGTTATCCATTACCTTCATCCCCTCGCGGTAGCTTGACAAGTATGTAGCGCCATGGTGATGGTGCAGGCCGAACCATGGTGCTATGCGTGTGGCGAAGCACGTGGGATTATTCAACATTTAAAAGAGAATAGGAGAATCATAACGTCAAGGATAAAACGAGATAAGCTAGCAGTGCGTGAGAGAGAAAAAGAGAGAACAGGGAAGGAGAGAAATCAAAATTCCACACATCAAGCTTTAACGATATTTGGTATCTTTAAAAATTCGAATATTGCCGCCCAGTCGTGTTGGTCATGACCCCATCAAGCATGATGGGAGTGTTTGTGGCGCTATGCTGTGAGAATCGAATGGCGGCTGCCATGTGGCCATGCCGCCCTACCGCTCCCATGTTTCATAAGGGTGCACACCCAGCTAGTACACCCGGTCGTGGAACGGGAGCCCGCGGTGGTGCTCGTCGTATATGCCGCCAGGGGAACTGGCTGGCGTAAGGGTGCCGCTCGAGATATTGCTTTGATCAATCTCGTACACATCGTACCCGTGGCCACCTCGGGCGACCAAGAAGTCTTGTCCCAGGTTGGTCCGTTGCATGCCGAAGTGAGTGAAGCCCATGGAATGGGGCAGGCCGTGCGACACGGGGAACGGGCCATGTTGGAGCTCGACAGGCGACTGCAGTGGGTATTGGCTAGGCAGGCTGTTGGTGTGCGGGAGAAGCTCGACCCTGCACTCCTTGCCTCGCCCCTTAATCCCCTTGTTGCTATTCTTGTGGACCGTCAAGAAGTAGTCCCATAGCTCCCGATCGGCATCGGTCATGTCAGTGACCGATCTCATGGTAGAGAACTTCTGTTCCAACTCGCGGAGCTCCTCTTTGTGATAATTGTTCTGATGTGTCTGTGATACAACTAAGGTCAGTGCTCATGCTCATAGTGGACTGTCGTTGCGTCAACGAACCTTAAGATTGCCCCGAGAGCTGAAGGACTTCCCACACGACTTGAGAATGCAGCGGAATGTGTTTCGTTTGTAGTGCGTCTCTAGGTGAGCCGCCAAGTTGCCCTTTTGAGGGAAGGCTCTGGTACAGCCGACAATGTGGCATTTGAAAGGCCGCTCTCCCAAGTGACGACGCTCATGTGTCTAGCGAGTGGTTAGCAGCGGCATTATGTATAGACTGAGGGGTTGCGAAAACTGCATACTCTCAGATTGCCTTTTTGTGTAAAGCGCTTGTCACAACCCGCGAAGGTGCATTTCTACACGCAAGTGTTAGCCACCTCGTTTAGTCTGGTAAACATCAATCTTACGTGAGGTCTCTCCCCCGTATGCGCCCTGTCGTGGATATGTAGATGAGTAATTTGCGAAAATCGCTTCTGGCATTTCTTCCTGTGGCAAGCATGAGGCTTGTCGACCGGGTCCGTGCCGCCTACGTCCGCCTTAGACCTCTTCCGAGTGAGGGTGCTGCTGCCGCTCGTGCGGACTTTGGCCTTGGCTTGAGTGCCCGGTAGATCCCCCTCAGTCCCGTCATTTTTTTGCTGGATAATTTTCATCAACCGGTCGATACTGGTGGCGGGCACGGCGTCGGGTGCCGGGGCCTCCGTTACGTTGACCGCAATGGGTTTCTCTTTCACACTCTCGGGGAGCTGCGACTCGGTCTTGATAACGGGACTCTGAGTGGCATGTTTGGCGGATAGGTGATTTGTCTCTTGGAGAGATTCAGATACGCCCTGCACAGGTACAGGGGCCATGTCCATTAATGCGCGTTCGGCCAGATAGTCTTTCGCGGACGGCACGACGGAGTTCGTAGCCTCGGAAGTACCATATGAATCATAGACGAAACCATGCTGTTCGGGATATTGCGGTACCGGCATCATGGGCGTCATGGCGTAAGGCGGTGCCATGACGAAGCCGGGTGGCACTGACCACGGCTGCTGAGGAGGCCATCGCTGCCAGTTCTCGGACTCTGGCCGACGAGCCATGTTATCCTAGTAGTGGCGCTCGATATTTGGCAGTTTAGACGACTACTCTTGTACGGGATCGCCAACTACGTCGGATTTCGACGCAGGACACTAGTAGAATAGTCGACGAGTGTTTTGAGAAGACGTGAATATGTGGTGTAAAAGCAAAATACCGCCCAACGATAATTAGGAAATAGGTTCAGTGGTGAGGTGGTATACCTGTATGAAGTGGTCACTGTACGTGCCGACCACAAGATCTATTATAGTCGAGGTCTCTTGGGGAGGTGAGACAAGAAATCCCGATCTGGGACATGAGTGAATGGATATACGGTATTAGTACTTCAAAATGGGGAACATGATGTGCAACTGGGGTCGATCTTGAGCCAATCGACTGGATTCACCCCTCAGCGACGAGATCTTGGGAATCTTATTCTCGCAAGGTATGCGTGTGGGTACTGGAATAAAAGAGCTGGACTAGTCGGATGAGGCTTGTTCCTTTCTAAGACACCTCCATCCCCTGGACAGAACTGGACTTCCCTGACCTGGCAAGTTGCTTAATGGGGCTACACTACACGCACACACAGGCAGCTGGTGGTCAGGAAGAAAACCCGTAGTTTAGATGACAAGGGAGGCCTGCCCCATGGTGCCAAGGTGATCGGGACGGCGAGACATTTGGTGGCTCGCTCAAACAAGACAGAGGGGGGACCAGATCCAGCACGAATCTGGCACCGCAAGACAAGGCGTGGCGGGTTGCAGATTGGATTCTGCGCATACGCATATACCGGTACTCACTATTACGAGCCTATGCGGACTCGAACACAGCAGAACACAGGCCTTCTCTGTCCACTTAGTTACCAACACCGCATTCGGCCTGAGCAGCAAGCAGCAAGCAACAAGCAGCAGCAGCAGAAGCAGTACTGTAGCCGCCATCGCTATCATTCGACCAACCCACACTAATTACCGTACCTGGCCGACATGGTCATAATTAGTGACAGGACCAGCGAGCGAACGAGCACGAGCACGGGGAAACGCTGGATGGACATGACGCTGGGCTCTCGCCCCCGGGCTGCTACGCTCTCCTCGCGCGAGCAAGTAAGAAGACGTCGATGAACGGCGAACAGGGAAAGCCCGGTGAGCACGCCAACCACTCACCTGTTCGTATGCTGCGGAAACATGTGGAGAAGAGCTTTATGTCGTCGCCTCTTCCCACTGTATTCCGTACAAACGACGTGCCAGTAGACGTGCTTTGGTGCCCCGAATGGCCCAGCTCGCGACTTAGAAGACCGCTTCGTCATTTCAGAGCGTGGTGTGTAATCCACCAGGAAAGAGAGACAAGGGTCTTAGCGTAGGGACGAGGAAGCTAAGAAACGCCTACTGCAGTAGCCAGGACGACTAAAAGGTAGTTCCCAGGGGGGGTGGTCTGCGACTTGTACTTCGTAGTGCACAGCTGGAGCACGTCCGAAGAGTCAAGAGCCTCCCTCTCCCAAGAATGTACGAGGGTACGAAGTACAAGGGTACAGGAGTACATACAACTGGGTGCCGTGGCAGAGTAGTGTGCACTAGCGCGACACCATAGGACGGCCAAGGATGGAGAGATAGTCCAGCGCCTCGGGAAGGCAGGGGATCCCCTGCAGCTGGAATTTCCCTGCCGGCAATCCCGCTACTTGACGCCCCTCCAGCCAGCCCGCCCTTGGACATGCGCGCTCTCGGCCTGTTTGAAGTTTGAAGGCTCCAATGTCGCCCGCCACTTGCGACAGACAGCTGTAAAAGTGGCGCTGTGTCGTCCGCTCTGTGGTGTGCGCGTTCCTCGCTAATTATCGTGGGAACCGCGTGTCGCTCCGATGGTGTAAATCGCGAACAAAACAACGCTGTTTGCCGGGAGGGCGATACCACCCGCACCGCACTAGTCATGTCATGACATCAAATCAAGAGAACAGGAGGCAGCGAGACCAGACAGAAAGAAAGACCAGTTTGGGAAAAAAGAAGTAAAGATAGTCCCCCCCAAAGAGGAGGCCACCTCATCTACCTTGATAACAACACGAATGCATATCCGAGAATTGCAAATTCACTCTACGCTGCTCCAGAATGTATCGTAGGTATTACACCAGCAGGGGCCATGTTGCAAGGCTCTTCTTATGCGTATGCCTTCTTTGTATTTCGTATCGTGTGCTTGCAAAGATGACTATCTCCTATCCTAGTGTAAACACCGTGTTCATGGAGCACCGATGAACATGGGCTACCGGTACGCATAGATATGATCTTGGCCATGTACGTAATTCGGAAACGGTACATAGGTAATTAGTCAATGCCTACACCATTGGTGACGGAAACAATTCGGGGTACATCGCCCAACCCCCTGTAAAGACTGGGCTCGCTATCACGCAGCCTATCCTACTGCATCAGCGGGCGTCATTTCACGGGGATCCAGATCTGGTGGAGATGAGACGAGATCTCATACTGCATAGACCAGGTCATCTCTCTTATGAACACCAGTCCGCTATTGGCAAACGAATTATGATGCCTCGGCATGTGTTCGTAGTTGAAGCCGTTATTGATCGTGCTGGACCACGACATTAAGATGAAAAGCATCCGTCACCATGCTGTTCGCATGGTACGGAGTACACTACACTAGAATAGTGTACTGGCAAGTCTGGGGTAGAAACATGATACTTGACCTACGAACAAATACTAAAGTCAGGTTAGTTCAATATGGGATATCAAATATGGTTTAGTTGTGGATGCCAATACATCCAACTTTGGTTCAAGTTACTAGCTTACCTACTGCTTTTATCGCTCTCTGCATACGCTAGACTGAAACTAGTTATTATAGCTACCACACTATTACTAGATGTATTCTTCTGGTTTATCTCAAATACCCACTTGTCCACTTACACTAGTTTTGGCTTTTATTTGTTTCTAGCTTGTATTTGAGGCCACAAAGTGTTCCCTTTCTCCTCGCTATGGGTGAATATCGGTTGTACAAGTACTGTGCCGAATAGGCAAGCATCCGGCAGAGAGGAGGGCTAAAAGGAGCCTACTAGCCGTTCGTTTTCAACGTCATAAAGGCCAAGTAATAAATGCTTCTCCTCTAAGTTGTTACCTAGCGTTGACTTTACGATATACTATATACGAAATACTCTGTACGAAGTATATATATCCTATAATAACCACATCAAATAAATTTCCAAAGACATGGCCTCGTTCTGCCTGTTGTAGGCCTCGGCGTTTAAAACCCCTCTTATGACACATTGACGGAGTATACATAGAGGCTGGTCGGCCTTGCATAGTTGGTGCCGATTATTCCTTCGTAGTTGTGTAGATTTCCCTAGAAGTCACATGGCATGACTTGTCAATTCTAATCCATAAAACAAGGTCGACTTTAGTCGTGAGGCAACGGAACGTAATAATCAAAACTTTTAAAGCTCCTCGTGATGCAAGCCATCGATGGGCCGATTTCTGCCACGATAGGTACTGGTGTAAGTCAGGTCCCCGAAGTCGCCGTTTGCACTCGGGCGGCGCTGCTTGCCGTCGCCTAGCGTTAGCTTGAGGTAAAGCTGTCTTGACATACATCATGCATGCATATTCCAATGTCACCCGCTTTATTTGGGCTAATTTGGCCCCGTTTGTTTAAGTATCCGAAGAGGCCAACTAACTACACGTGTATCTACAGGCGAGGAGAGGACACAATGCCTAACGCGATGGGATACAAGATTGTGAAATTTCCTGTTCATTACAATAAGCTGTCTAGGACTGCTATAGCGGCGCATTGCTTTAGATTTCGTATAGGTATAACTGCCATGGATGGCTCAGTCAATTCAACAAGTAACAAAGTGGGTAGGTGTACTTATAATGCCAAGATGGCTAGTACTCGAACAAAAAGGCGCGTACAAAGTAGCAGGAATACGTACGCTAGTGCACGCAGGCGTGAAATCCAAACAAGTCTCAGCCTATCGAACAATGGGGCGTTTGACGGGATATCCTACCCGTATGCAATATCCCCCGTAGTATGCTAACCCATGCCGTACTATAGATCTGTAATTGGTAGTAAACTATAATAGACTTTTGAGTAGGAACTATGTGCCCTAGCCTAGTGCTGCTCGCCGTTCCCAGCCGGATGGTTGATGGCAGATCCCCCGCTCCAGTTTTCTTCGCAGTCCTGACCAATCTCGGGTAGCATTGGGGTACCTGCTGTGATGTCGGCAAGTTATTGAATGCCGGATTTGCTGGGTAGGCCAAGCCCTCTTGTCACCTGGTCACTGATTTTATTTGCCTACATAAGTGATTTTAAAATCCCTACAACGTAATATTTTCTTGCTAGATAGTACAGTTAGAATGCTGTACGAAGTATTATAAACACTACTTATAGTATACATTACTTACATTACAGACAAAAGCTACAGATACTTAGCAGCTGTTTTTAAGAGACTGTAGGGAAAAATTCCGTATCTACAGGATACATATAACACTTTGTCTTAGATCTGGGTAGCGAGAGCAGTGGAATACTAAGTAGGTAAGCAAACATATCTGGGTATGTAAGTACTTAACCAACTTTGTTAACCTATGTATCCAGTGTTACATTGGCCACAGATCATTCATTACCCATGGTACGAAGTAGGCAAGATCGTGTTTCCACTCGTGAGTTGTTTATAAGATGTCATACTGGATATAGAAAAATCGCTCGCCCGAGTCGCGGCTGCCTTATACGCATGCTTAGTTTGTAGATTCGATGAAGCCGCTTCTAACATGGTAGTTTACTCAACAAGTGCTGTATGCCTACGACGGCCCTACGTTATTACAGATATTTACTACCTTGCACAGTTACCCCCGGTTGCAGCCTGTATGTAGACACAACTAGGTATTATCTAGTGTAAACAAACGGGATTCTCCTGTATGTACATCTAATTTCGTACAGTATAAAAAGATAGGTACCGTAGTCAGCACAGTACGTATAAGTATATACCCAATAATAGTGGGAGAGTCTCTGGGCAGAATTTGGGAAACGGATGTGGAGAGCAGTAACTGGAGAGCTTTAGGTCACGACGCATCACGAAATTTTGCAGGCAAGGGTCTCCATGAACCATTTGTACTAGCCACTGATAACCGACGGGCCGGGCTCGGCACCAATTACACGCCATTGTCGATCTTGCTACAATGCCGGCTATGATCGTCGTCAATAGTGCTCCTGGCAGTACGGGACACGATTAATTCCTAGTAGGTACGAAGTACTTCTCTGCAGTTATGATTTGTCCATATCATATCGGTTGCCTCTCCATCGCCTATAAGTTACTGCGCGCTGTTATAGATATAGTAGTGCGAAGACGAGAAGGTATATATGGACGAGGGTGCTTAGAAACATCATGATACGCTGATAACATTACTAGGTACGAAGTACTCCGTATAGTATTTGCATCACACACTACTGCGTACTTAGTAGTAGTTACCGTATAATCTGGCGCAAGTAAACTGCCGACTCAATACTTACTTTAGGTAGGGTAGATACTACTAAGTACGTAGGTAGGCACTATGGAGTGTATCCGCAACTTACACAATTTCTACGTATCCAGCAGATGCCCAAGCCAGACAGCCAGAACTTGACGTACTAGGCAGTACAGTAATACCTACTGTACACTATTTACAGGTAATGTACATACATACACAAGGATGCATCGACTACTACCGTACTGCTACCGTGCCTATGACCCAGGCCGTCCAAGTACTTACATCATTACTCTGTATGTACACTCGCACAAGAGCCACAGCCTCCCTCGGCAGATGGGCGTGTCAAGGGCCGGCTCGGCTCCCGATAGCTTCGTCTGGCATACAAATGCTGCACGAGGATATCGGTCTAACTTAAAACTGACGACAACCTCACAATCATCTGCAACAGGCGTGCCCAGGACCTGGCCGTCCGACATCTCCTACCTAATCCGGCTCGCTACCCTCCCTTCTTTCGCTAGGTAGGCGCAGGCAGCATACACAATAAGTAAAGTAGGCTTGCACCTGCGCTCGCGCCAGTGTCACATGATGTGCAGGTGCTGCTGGTGATACCTATACCGGGCTATTGGCCATTGCCATCACCAAGCCGACTATCGACTGCACAACGTCAGTGAAGCCATCAGCCCATTCCCTTTTGCCCCAAGATGCTGCAGCGCCCAGAATTCTAACTGGCCCGGAAACACGCCTGTTCTGTGCCGTCTGCTGGAACACACAGGCTTTTTTTTATTCTGCAGGGATACTCGGCGGAAGCGGGAGCGGGAGCAGGAACAGGAGCAATCAGTTCTCTATGCAAGCCCCTATCGTCTATTACGCGTTTGACTAATTACTTGCTGCCCGCATCCATCATTCCTCACCGTGACCCGTGTGCGGTGGTGAACCTGCCCAGTCAGCTTGTTTAACTCCTGCATTTGAGCTTCAGAAAGAAGGAAAAATACGCCTCCCTGGCCTTCAGGTTGATAGGGTTCGACTGTCTCTGCCGTGATTCGGTGGGAAGATAAAAGGCAAAGATGGCATCGAGGCCTCATTGTTCCACTTGGAAACTCGCTTCTTTCCTGTTCCTCGCCTCGGGCGATGGCACACATGTTAAAGATGTAGGTCTCATTCTCCATACCCTGTTGCCGTGATTCCCCTGCATTGACTATTTTTTGGCGGCCCCCCTTGACATGTAGATACTAAATACTAGTGTACATAAGTCTTTGGCTGTCAGAACACACTCGCCCTGAAAAAAATGAAAAAAATCAGTCGCCAAGTTCTGTACGATTCTCGAAAATGTAAGCCACCGGGACATATCAGATATCACACCAACCTTTGATGGCCATCGCTATCTTTCCCCGTTCAGGTGTTCGACTTGTCAGTCTATTGCATCCCTACGTGCTTGAGCTTCTTTGTTAGCAATTGGACCTACCCACCTGGCGAGGCAATGTGCAGAGCATTATACAAGCGGCGGCAGTGAACATTCAGCTCAGCGTGCGGAACTGCTCGTTGCTCTCGAAAGAGATTGGTGGATGCTCATCCCTCTCAACGCCCAAGAATTTTTTTGCCAGTTTAAGCAGCATTGTTCAGCCTCGCGGCGTGTCACTGCGCTACACATGTCATCAACTGCATATATATAATATCTAGTTCAGGGATGGTCTGTTGCATCAAAACACCCACGCGTAGCGAACCAAGGGTCAGCTGAATCTGGGGTACTACGATCTCTCCGTCGCCTCAAGACAGAGCATCGACTATGATCCCTTGAACCCCAGACTCTGGCATCGTGCTCGCGGCCGGTCTTGTTTCCTATCCCGTCTAGCTGCCTGCAAGGTACCGCTCCGATTGACTGAATTGTAGCGAGCCATGCAGGAAGCCTGAGGGTACTTGCTGACGCTCCAAGGCCCAAAGGACGATTTTTGACACGACAATTGGCGCATGTCCCAAGACAGACGTACTGATGTCTTGACCCCGGAACCAGTGGTTTGTAACGCCCTGAGACATGCGCCAATGCCACCCAAATCTAAGGGTTGGCCGAGTTGTACGGAGTATTGTGCACTAAACAACGTCCACCCGTCCGGAGAATATCAAAAGAACCAGCGCAGATGAAACAGTCCCCGCAAAATGTGTAATACTGTACAAAATACGTAAGCTGATCCGGCGGTTGTCCAAGTCGGGCAGATAGGCCGAACATGAAGTTTGGCCAGCCTTATGGTGATGAGTAATCCTCGACATGGGATTCCCATGTCTTGCTCATGTGCATCCCAACTTCTATCCTGTACCATTCCGTCATAATCACCCAGGCGCGCCAATCGCCGAACAAAAGTTCGCTACGATGTGAACCCATCGCAGTACATGTCGTTATGTCGCCACACAAGGGCAGAGCGCCATAGCTGAAGCTTGCGCCCAGTGCCAGTGCCACAGGATATGAGTACATCCGTCATCTTTTACATAGTATTAATATTGGCTGCGCCTGAGCCGCCACCGTCGCTGTGTCTAGGTACATACAGTCGTTCTAGGCAGGTCCGTGATTGCCTACCCTAGATGACATATACACTACGATCCGATCAAGTGGCTTTATGCAGCGTAACCCGATCTTGCAGCGCGCAATCGAGTGCTAATTTAACTATAGCCAAGCAACCCGGTGCGTCAGACATGTTTGTTACCTGTCAACTCTTCTCTATTAAGCTGAACAACGAAAAAAGAACACCCAGTAGCATCTATGCGTGATCTTTTCCCGGCCTGGCTTCCGAACTGCATGCGACGGGTCTTCGGCGAAAGAGCAACATTGCACCTATCTACTGCTGACTGTTTCTGCCCTCACGCGCACGGCGGGCTGTAACAGCAAATTCCTACTCCGTACTTCGTACATAGGCATATATATGCCATCAAGCGGGGTGTAGAGGATGGAAGACGGAATTGCGGACCCCGGCCATCTACGTCCTGTTTAATATGGACTAGGACTCCGGGCTTCAGAAATGATAAATTCGAGATTCTCCAGCTACACTAAGCAGTTCCTTGCATGAACGACCATCCGACCAGTAGAACTTGCCTTACAACCGTGCAGTGTGCACCAGGTGGACCAGCCTCTCACCTATGCTGCAGTATTAATTAGATCCAGGTTTTTGGGGGGGGTTTTCTTTCTGGATATGATCTGATCCGGCGTAGTGGCAGACGAACTCCTGCAGCGTAATGGAGTTTGTCTTCGCCAAGATATGTGAAATGATATACTCTTCTCACTCTACGGTGACGCGGTCTTCTCATCACAGCTGGTCCACCCACCAATCGTCTTCACACCCCACTCCCATTCACTTACCTGTGCGTACACCACCTGGTAGACAGGCTGCAGCGGATTCGAGTTCCGAGTGCTGCGATCCTTCGTTCGCCTATAGGAGGCCGGCCACCAGCACCCTGCCAATAGATGCCAGCACAAGAAGGCCGACTGGGTAGAAGCGAGCATGTGAGCGATCCCGCAATACCTACTCCAAAAAAGTATCATATTCACCGCTCATAAAGCAAACAGCCACTACGAGTAGATATCGACTGCATGACGAAGCGTGACTGGTAACAATCGAGCGAGCTTGTCGTTAGGGCTTGGACCGAGAAAGCACAATGCTAGTGTATCAAACAAGACAGGTAGACAAAGGCTGATGCTGATTGTGCTTATGATGGCTAGCATTCATCGAAGCGTTGGGAGCAGCGATGTCGTACTATCGCCAATTGTCGTATTTGAGCTGGTCCGGGGCTGACCACGTTGGTTGGAGCGTACGATCCAAAGCTCATCGCGAATCAGATACGGAATATTTTGCGCCCTCGCTCATGACAAAGCGGACAACGTAGAGCTCCCACATTCGAAAATTGTCGATACCTCCGTACCTATGTACACTAACCTAGTGAACTCCGTAGGCCGCGGCATGAGCGTGCCTAGGTGTGCTGTAGGTACCGGCAGGCTTCCGGATGGACGCTCCCGGACTTGGTGCTGCTGCTTGCGTAGTGTGATTGATGGTGCCCAATGACGTTCTCCACAGCGGGATCTGGATCATCTGACTGCAATTCTGTGCGCAGCCTGGACGGTTACGATTACGATGCAGAGGGGGGCCAACGCAAAATGAGTTAGCAGGGCAATGATTAAGGAATATCGGTACGGAGTACTTCGTACTTAGTCTATGTCTTTGCGTGGGAAATCCGGCGTCCAGCGTCCAGCGTTGGGCAGTTTGACACAGGGTTCATGTTCCTGACCAGGGCGATGGCGCCTTGGTGTTTTGGTGTGTTTTCGAGGTCCCAGTCCGCCGGTCGCTTACCCTGCCCACTGGTACCGATCTCATGAGAAAGGATGGGTTGTGGGGATCTCAGCAGGGATGACCAATAATTACCCCGTGCAGAGCACAAACGCCCCTAGCCAGAACTAAGAATACCGGTACCCAACTAAGAATACTCAACAAGGAAGAGCGACGGATCGCGGTGACAGAATACTGGTACGCTACTCCGTACTTACCTTACATACATCACACTGTCTGACGCTACGTACAATACAGTAATTAGATATTACAATGGTTGACGCCCAGTAAGATAAACTTTGTCAGGTACTAGCGCTAGCAGGGGGTGTCGCGTTATACCTATTTTGGTAAGGGATTGACCCCCCTGGCTAGCGTAGGTACATGTTGTTATTCTGGCTACAGAGTACTAGCTAGTGGCACGCGTACGCGTTTCGAAGCTATTACTACTATCGTTAAACCCAGAGTTACTTGTTTGAATTAATTTTTAAAAATCAACTATTTAAGCTATTATTTAACTACAATATGCCTCGTGGTACTAAACATTTGACGGATGAGGATAAGAATTTTATTCGCATTTTGTACCGCAATGCGAATTTAAATATCCTTGAAATCGGCCGGCAGACCGGTTTCGCCCGCGGTTAAATCAACCGGGCGTTGTTCGCGGCTCACGGTCCACGCAAACGTAAGGGCCCTGCCCCTGCTCTCGGCCCTGACGAAGAAGAAGTTTTCGTCGAATTCGTCACGGGATCGGCAAAAAACAGGCGAATGAATTGGTTGAAGGTCTTGCTTACTTTGTTTAACGGACGCTACGGCGAACACGCGATCCGAAACGCCTTCTACCGACTCGGATATAAACGATACGTTGCCCGTTTTAAACTTCTGTTGACCCTTATACGAAAAGCCCAACGGAAAACTTTCGCAGACGAATACCGAACGTGGACGATCGAGTAATGGAACATGGTATTATGGTCCGACGAGACCTGGGCTCGCTGGGGGACATACTGGAAACAGTATGTCACGCGTACGCAAGAGGAGGTATATAACGAGGATTGTATCGTTGTACGCATCCAACGGAAGCGAGGCTGGATGTTCTAGGGTTGTTTTTCTAGTGCTGCCGGTAAAAGACCGGGTATTTTTTGGGAAAAGGACTGGGGAACGATCACTTCGGCGTTGTATTGTTAACGGATCGTGCCCGTAGTCGATAGATGGTTTTAATTTTGCGAAAAAGAGGGTATTTACTACGCTTTTATGCAGGATAACGCGTCCGGCCACGCCGCGCGTGCTATTGTACTCGACTTCGAAGAGCGTGGGATTACAACGGTTGTATGGCTTCCGTATTCACCAGACCTTAACTTTATAGAAAACGTATGGAACTGGATGAAAGACTACATCGAAGAGCACTTCGGCTACTTTCCGGAGCTTTCGTACGACGTTTTGAGAAACCAAATAACAAAAGCTTAGGAAGCCGTACCGGTTTGGTAGCTTAATAACCTGCTTGAGGGCTTAAGCTAGCGCTGTCAAGATGTCTACGACGCGGATGGGGGCTACACGCGATGGTAGATATTATCGCGCCGTCGAACTTGTGTACAATTTGCTTAGGTAGCCTACTTTAGAACGATCTCCACTATTCACCCTACCACTAGGTGGGCCAACACTCCACCCCCCCACGCTACATGCCAAGACACGTTTTACCCCCCTCAGACCTTTGTACCTATTACTATCTTATGAACCTCCTAACAGTTAAGTAGTTTTAGTGTAGTGTGCCAGTAGTGTATGTAGGGGTGATGATGCTTCTCTCTTTTATACTCAGTCTCCTTCTCTCCTTGGTCACGCTTTAATTGACAATGTGTAATATACGGACAACGGTATAAGTTGCGTAGAATGGCAGCCTCCATACGGCTGGTATTGTAATATGCAACAGGCACAGTGCAAGAGCTGAGAACGCCTGGCCTAAGTTATGTCCTCCGTAGTCGCAGCCAAAAATAGGGTCGACGAAGGTTGAAGGCCCAAAGGATCTCCCTTAGTATCCGGGTACTGGATCCGGGCTACGTATGCGTCAGAAGAGCTTGGTGCCAAGTGACAATTATCTACGAATAGGTTAGTGTAGATAGGTTGCTCAATTCGGAGTACACTACAGAGCACCGATATGTACGGTAGTACTCCGTACGGAGGAGGCAGGTTAGAATCATTAAGCAAGTACTTCGTATATCGCGCTTCGGAATTCCAGTTCACTTCAAGTTGGAAACCTAGCGCCGAAGCCCTTGCATCAACACGCGTGCAGTACCGGGTACCGTCGTACACTAATGCCACACATAGTGTAGTAGCGCACGGCGAAAGTATCCCTACAAGGCATTACCTGCACCTACACTACTGCCTGCACTTACATCCACCACGACTGCGTATGCAGAAATTGCGAGCCCACCTGCGCGTGCCACCCTTCCCACCTGGGCCTGCCACCCCTAACCCGATTCTGCTAGACCCGACCAAACCACCAGATTTTAGTGCAAAACTTGGGGATGGTGGAATGCTCGAAGTACCTCTATGTCGCAAGCTACGTGTTTTGCCGTTTTGATCAAAAAACGCGACCGAACGCGACCGCAGCTGCACGATCGCAGCTATGTTAAGTTATTACAACTCCGTACTAAATTTACTAGCAAACGTGGAACGTAGCAGTATTGTTACGAGGTACGATTCGCGGCGTGGTTGAGCGCATTTTTAAATCGCATTGAAATTGTAAGGTGGAAAGGAAAGGAAAAGACGGAGCCGCGAAACTGGTATTACCAGGTCAGGTGGCCAGCTGCCAATTAGGTGGGTAGCCCACTTAGACAAGCTGGCCAGCTGCGGGCAGGTCCGGCTAGCTGCTGCTCGGTCGTGGCTGTGGTGGCTTTGGGTGGGTCACTGGTCACCTGACCTGGCAATTGATAGGTCTTGTGTGGCAGCCAGTTTCGCGGCTCCGTCTCTTCTTTTCCTTTTCACCTTACAATTTCAATGCGTCTTGAGAATGCGCTCAACCACGCCGCGAATCGCGCTGCGAACTACGCTGCCGTATTGTTTTTTATGTTGTTGTATTCTATGTTTACTAGTAAATTGAGTACGGCGCTGTAATAACCTAACATGGCTGCTGCAACACGCGCTGCGTAAGGACATACTGCTACATCCAAGATTCCCCATTTCCCAAGTTTCGCACTAGAATTTGGTGGTATGGTCGAGTCTAGCGGAATCGGGTTAGGGGTGGTAAGTCCAGGCAGGAAGGGTGGCACGCGCAGGTGGGCTCGAAATTGCTGACGGGTCCCGAGGGTCTGGAATGGGGCTGACAGGGTGCGAACTAGGATGGAATAATTATCTTATAGCATACGTAGTATAGGTGGTATATGTGTGCAGTGCCATCTACCTGGGAAACCCAGGAGCAGGAGCCATACGCTAGAGTCGGGGATACGATTCCTTCAAACATATGCCCAAGGTACGCTAGGTATTGACATACGTAGTGTAGTGTAGCATCTATGACTTGGAGGACATGGATGCTATGTAAGCGAAACAAGCTGTCGGGTCCGCAAGGATCACTTGGAGATAATCATCTACCTACTGCGTGCAGTGTAATATAGGATAGGTACCTATAACATACTAACCCAGGTCAGTTCCGAAAGCTGAACGAAATCGACGAGGGAGAAGGTAAATTCGTCTCAGGTGAAATGCCTATCCCCACGTTAATTTCCAATGGCGATTGCAAAGTACACCGGGCATAGTGGAAGGCATTGAAAACAAACCTCTTTCAAGCTCTAGAAATATAAAAAAAAATAACTAAAAATTATGCATGGTTTGTGATACGAGGTGCGATCCACAGGCGAAATTGCGTATAGTAACTTGTTATTAAATATTGCGATGTTGTGGCCCGTCACGGTAATGAAATCACAAAGCCACGTGTGTTGCTAATTATACACATATATGCAGCACGCTTACGTTCGATTTCGCGTCGCATTTCGCCATACGAGCTGAAGTCAAGAACATAAGAACCAAGGGCCGGAAACCGGTCTGTGTACAGCCAGGGAACAGGCTCGGGACAAACGATGCAATCAGTTGGAGAAGATACGCCAAGAGTAGTATTAGCATTATACGCCGATGGCTCATGGCCAATGTTGTTGGGATTTCGTGCTATGTTGTGTGTGCAGAAAGTGACGATGCATAAACGCTCAAATCGAATGAAGATAACAACGGCCAGGGGTTCCAAGGTAGCCAAATAAATACATGGAAGCTAGAATATAGATAAAAACAGCAGGGCTTCCTTGCCGTACACCAAGAGTTCTACCATTTCGGATATGACCGCGGTCTCCTTCTAAACATATATGTGCCGGGGAAGACGGCAAAATCCTTGCGTGACGAGGGATGTCTGCATAGGTACTGGTAAAACGAGAAAGCCATATCGGTGTGGTAATGTGATGTGTAGGCTACGGACAGGCAAAGTCACACTGGGTGATAAGATCCGGCCTTCCAAATTGTAAGCGCTTTCACCGCTTCAGCCAGCCATATCCAACGAGGTCCTGAGCGGGTTGATCCTCATGCTCAAGTCACAGGTACTGCCGATACCAGGTCCCTCCAGAGTACTAGGGACTGAGGAAAACATAGAACATTAACATAACAAAAAGTTGGCCGGATGACCGGATAATCCGGAAGAATTAAGAAGTAGGGCTTGGGTTATCAAGTGCGACTTCATACTAAGTTTGGTGGATTGGGTATCTTAAGTGCAATAGAGGATATTCCCATGAAGGTTTCCCATTGGCGATTCCAGCAACTGCGTCTAGTAGTCCATACCATCTTTGCTCATGACGCTGAACGCTAATTGCACGTACATTAGCTACCTTGTGATGCTGTGATAGGGGTGTTGGTATCTTTGACCTACATTGCTGGCCGCTTCTACGCCAGATGTTCTGGCTCTACTGCTAGCCAAATTGAAACGCATCCACTCCAATCCTGTCCGCCTGCGAACTGTTAACGGCCATAAGTCGTCTCTCTAGCGATGACAGCCGTAGCCGACTCGAACAGACGATTGTCTTCTTCATCGTCTCGCTGGTCTATGTAGCCTTTCTCTCGTAGAGCTGGTGGAATCGTGGCATCCCTGGCATCCTGTCGTCTCTTCACCGGCCATAACTTGGAGTGAAACCCGGCGGGGGTGGAGGAGCAACATTGCCGGGCGGCGTGAAACCTGGCGGCGCCATAGGACCGCGGAAGTTGCCTGGATGGAAATCGGCGGGGCTGCCGTAGCCGCTCTGGGCCGGTGGCGGGCGAGCGGGTAGGCCTGATGGTGGTGGCGGCAGGGCATGCGGCAGAGCATGCGGTCGGCCGGGGCCTGGAGGCTGCATGGCGCCGAACGGCGGATGAGGTGGCCCACGGTGGCCAGCGGACGGCGGGCCGAAGGCCATTGGCCGCGGTGGTGGCATAGCAGCGGCCATAGCGGGATCGAAGGCGGCAGTCATGGCGGACGGCGCAGGCTGGACCGGGGTCGGGGCCTGGGCCTGGATCGGGGGCGGCGCGGCATGGGCATGACCATGGGCATGACCATGAGCTGGAACCGGAGCCGGGGCCTGAGCCGGGGCCTGCAGCAGCGCCGGCGGCATGGGCTGGGCCTCGATGGACACGTTGTGCTTCTTGGCCTGTGTGGCCAGCATGCGCTCAGCCTTGTCGCCGTGGCGCTCGCCCTTGCCGTCCTTCTTGTATGCGTACTGCACGCTGACGTCCTTGTTCATGAGAAACTGGCCGTTCATGTTGTTGATGGCGTCGTCGCTCGCCTCGAAGCTGCTGTAGCTGACGAAGCCGTAGCCCTTGCTGAGCCCGTTGTCGTCGCGCGCGACCTTGGGCGGCGCTATCAGGGTGCCGAAGCGGCCGAAGGTGTCGTACAGGATCTTCTCGTCGACCATGGGGTCCAGGTTGCCGATGAACAGCTCGGCGCCGATCTCGAGCGGCTTCTGCTTGTCGGCCGACGCCTTGTTGACGCGCAGGGCCTTGCCGTACAGGCGGATGCCGTTCATGATCTTGGCCGCATAGTCGGCGTCGACCTCGCTGTTGAACTCGACAAAGCCGAACCCCTGATGCGACTGAGTGACGCGGTCCTTGGGCAGATGGACGTTAACCACCGGGCCTGCTTGAACCATCAGCTCCCATACCAGCGCGTCCGTGGCGCGTTCGTCAATGTTGCCCACATAGACCGTGGCTTCCTTGTCTTGCTCCCTGTAGTAGCCGTCGGTGTTAGCCGGTGCAAGTTCTCGGAGACGGACGACGTGTTGACCCTAGCAGGCAAGAGACAGAGAGATAGCGAGAGGAGTAGAAGAGAGAAAGGTTAACTTACCAATGCTTTGCGCCCGACATCTCGAAAACCCCTCCGGATAAGTGATAGACGAGCAGAGAGCAATACTGGATGGTGAAGACAGGCAGGCAAATCGGTAACGTAGTCTTGGGGTGAGTTGGCAGGTTGGCGATGTGATGGTGTGGTGATGATGTAGGGTGATGTTTTAACCAGGCGCTTAACCAGGCGCGCAGATAATAAAGATGCCAAGCCGAGTTCGAATGTACCTACCTTAGCGCATCCATGAGTCCCAACTTTACTTCATAAAATGCTTATCGATTAACCACACGTTAGTCTACCAGCTGTCACGAAGACGATGTCAGTGTCAATTCAGTAAGTACACGTCAGTGCCGGCCCGCCTGCCTTAGGTACACACTAGGTTAGCTTCCGCTGCGAAGACATACCTCATGGCTTACCGCAAGTGATTTTCTTGAGTCGCTGGCCTGCATACTTTATACGCACCCGAGGCTCATCATTTTCTTCGCTGGCGCCCGCAGTCAACTACACACACCACCACACTATTCTCAAGTATCACACGACGGTACATACAGCCCAGTGTATCAGCCGATTACCGAGCTGTCCTTAGCATAATACCGCCCAACATGTTTGCCCTTTCCGAAGAATCCAAGGTGCGCATCACTCCATCATCACGTACTCTGCTCTGCTCTGCCTTGGCCATGAATTAGGCCATGGTCCTGGCTGTAACCCGGATCTCGGAATCAAGACTCACACCCTAGCTCGGAACAGGAGCGCATTGGCAGGATCATCGAGGTCACAAAGGTCGCCATGCACTAGTGAGTACAAGACACTCCCATGCCCTCATGCCGCATTACGGCAACACTCTTGTCTAACATGGCTTGCTAGTGGCTATCTGCCATTGATCCTCTATCTCGGTATGCCTCCGCCGCGCCCGCCGCTGCAGCTCTCAGCGTCGTTGATTTCCCAGCGCATTGCGTGACCTGACCCGAATATTCATCCACAGGATACACCCGTAGCGATCCTCGGCCTTCGATCATCCGGTTAGCTTTTCCCGTCCTGCCCCTGCTCCATCTCCCGCCATGGACACGCACTCACGCTCTCCCAGACTACTTTCTCCCCTCTACTAAGTTTCGAGCCCCGCCACGACGGCCAAAGGACCACTCTTTGCCCATAAACCATGGGGCTAGGGCAAAGCATTCTGCTACAACCAACCAGAGGCGCCTTCAGTGCCGTGACCTCGGCTTGCCACAACATATTGAAGAGGCATGCCAGGGTGGACACCTGACTACGCCATTACTGCTGCGTGGGCCGCAAACAGGGTCAATTGATAAGAATATGCTATGAAACACCACTCTCGCGAAATTTATCAACTCTCCTCTTTGGCGAGAGACTTCGTCGGATACTCGGTGATGGAGATATTCGGCTGTGTTCGGAGCGCGTTCAACTGTTTGGTCAAATCTGTGCGCGATCATCCTACGATGACCTCGCGATGAGACGGACATCACTTAGGCAACCTGTGAAATACAACATCTAGGATTATGAACATCAAGATAGGACGAATTCGTAGGTCTGAAACACTCACCACTTCCTCAGCTAAGTCCACTTTATTATTGCTCAAGAATCCGGCGCAGTGCGGATCGAGCGAGCCGTGACAATGTTTCAGTAGTCATGACCGCCGACAAGTCTAGCTAGTATGATACAACCTCCGTAAGGCGAAACGCCAGCCCACCGAGATCATACTATGGAATGAAGCTCTCCTTCGCCGAATCCCTGGCCGAGCCGGCGCATACCCGTTTTTTTACACAGGCCACCAACGCGGCTGGCGCCTACAGCATTTTTCTTCCCTACCTCTCCGTCTTGTCTATGCGAGTGTGTCCCTGTGTGTCCCTTATGTGCAAGTTTTCATGATAGTGTCTGGTGCTCGCTCAAGCTGGCCTCTTCGATAGCCGTCCGCCGTCGAAATACTCTCAGCCATCGCTCGCCCCACCGCTGAACAAGGTCCTCGTCGCCATCAGCAGCCACAGGGTCCATCATCTGATCTTTGGTACCTTGCGCCCAGCTTACGAGCGCGTCGTCCATGGCCTTGAAGAGCTCACGCATAGCCGTTATGGCCTCTTGTACCCCTTCTGTCTCCTCACCTTTGACGACGTGGCGGAGCCTGCTAGTGACTTTCACTACGGTATTGAATACCAGCTCAAATACCCATGCCTTGCTCAGAGCCTCGCCACGAGGGCCCGCGCGCTCTCCGACCAAGGCCCATTCGATCACAGCCCCGGGTGTGACGATAGAATAGTTCAAAAGCTTCTCCGTGATGGTGATGGCGACGCCGGGGTGGGCCGACCAGTAACTCATCACGGCGGTGATGATCTGCGCTCTCGCCGCCTCGGATGCCGCGCCGGCATCGAGCAGCCTATCCTTGGTGCGCTCAATACAGGCAAGCACATGAGAAAGCGACTTGGACCCTACCCAGCACACAGCCGTCATGAACACGTCCGTGCTCGTGACCAGGGGGTCTATGGATTGATCAAGGGCGGCCGAGTGGATCCGATCAATCACGGTTTGGATTTCCTCGTCCGGGGCCTTACGCTTCAGGAGCGCGGCAAGCTCCTTGCCCTCGGCAGAAAAGGGCGTGTCTGCTCGTTCACATGTCAGTAGTCCAGGCGCACAGCCGGATGGGCCAATACTTACGATCGTGGTTGAACTTGAACTCGGGGGTATCTTGCTCTTTCTCGGGACCTATCAAAGCCTGATACGGCTCGGGGAGCGTACCCTTAATACGCTGGGCGAAACTCAGGCGTATCTCTTTGTCTAGGGCGCCTATGATGAAGGATTTGCAGGGATGCATATCTGGCAGGCTGACATCATCCACCCATTCGGCCCATTTCCACATGAATCCGAAATTGCTGAGGTGGTGGGTGAACCAATCGGAAAAACGGTGGCTGAGCTCAAGGTCGAGACGATGGATGTTTTGATAGCAGTAGCGGATCGCACGGCCCAGGCTAGGGGCAATAGCCGCAGGGGCAATCTTACAGGCTTCCGTGAGTACTGAGTGATAGTATACAAGCTTGTGCTCCGGACCGGGAAGCTGGAAGAGCTGTGAAAAGACGGCATCCACAGCAACGTCTTCCGGCTTCCAGGAGGAGCGATCGCCGTCCATCTCACGCAGCCGGTCAAAGGGGGTGGCGCGCTTGATGAACGTGCCTGGAGCGAAGTAGCAGTCTGCATCTATGAGAAAGCGGGCGGTAGCGTTGCGATTGAAGTGCAGGACATTGATGGTGTCTAGCATAGCGTCTCGAATGACCGTTGAGGCAATGCTGCCCACGGGAGGGACGGACTCGACGTCCTGGTGGATATAGACAGAGTAGTATATCTCCGGAAATAACGGACGCGGTCCGGCGATGACCTTGTCGGGGAGAGAGATGGCCGGTAAGGCGTGCTTCTGCGCGCCGTCGAGCTTCTCCTGTTGCTCACTCTCCTCCAGCGGCATGCGCCACGGCCTCGGTAGGCAGGATAGGGGCCAGCCACTAGCAGCCTCGGCCTGGAGCTGTTTCTGGAGCAGGCCAATGAGGCTCATGTTGGCGACAGGGCTCTCGGATCCCTTCTCGGGGTGGTACGGGTCGATGAGAACCTGGAGCGCGTGGGGCTCGGACGCGATAATATCGGTCTTGTCCATCAGCTGGGCGGCTCTCTGCTGCGACTGCGGAGAAGGCGCAGCGGCCAGGATGTAGGGGATGGTCAGCAGGATGATCTTGACAAGCTCAGTCCCGATAGTCTAGCAGAGAAGCAAGCCGTCAGTCAGTCAGCCAGTCAGTTGTATAAGCGGAACGAGGCCTGATGGGCGTGCAGACTTACATCCTCGGAGCTGGCAGTCTGCAGATCCACGGCACGGCTGAACAGCTCATCGAGCACCGGGAACAGGCCGTCGCCCTCGAGACCGCCCTGCAGACAGGCCAGGAACTTGAGATACAGCTTGACGTCGCGCCATTCGCCCTGCTGGACCCGTTCCTCGGTCGCCGAGGTGACGCGCGCCAGCACCGCGCCGAGCACCTCGGACTTCAGCGTGTTGGCGACCAGCACAACCGCCGCCACGAAGGGCGTCTTGAGCGGCTGCTCGAGCGCCATCTGCGGCACGAGATCGAGAAAGCTGGTCTGTAGCTCCGGGTCGTCGTAACCGTCGGCGATGGCCTGCGCAATCGACTGCACCTCCTCGTGCCACCGCCGGAGCGGCGACTCCGCGAGACCCAGCAGCTGCTTCCGTATGCGCACCGGCAGTGGCGCCTCGTAGCGGCGTCGCTGTGGTCGGCGGTCGTATTCGTCATCGTCTAGCTCAGGTCCGTCAGCGTCTCTGCCTCTCAATTGACTAGCCGACGCCGGCCCCGTGCCGGGCCTACGAAGGGAACCAGACCCGCCACGAGAGTGAGGGCCCAGCTGAGGCCCAGACTAAAGCCCGAAGCCAAAGCGTGATGCTCAATATGGAGAGATCAACTTACCCCTGTATCGCCTCTTCCGGCTGCTGCCAGCTTGTCTTCGATCGTAGTCAGCCATGTGGAGTGAGAGTCGCCCCCTGTTCAATAATGGGATAGAAAGTAAAAATAACGACGAGATGACCGGCCTAATGGTCGTAATGCTGTGGACTTCCTCCCGTGGTTTGGTGTGGATGGATTAGATAGAAGTCAGCAGAGGTTATTCGGAATTCCCAGCATTTGCGTTAGCAAGTTTACAATGCTACCTAGACTCAGGCAGGTGCCCTATTGGACCGATTGGAACTTGGTAAGGTTAGGTAAGTGCTGTCTGTAACTTGACGTGACTGACGCGTACTTAGTGCGCGGCCCACTTATTATGCTGTTTGCTCAAAAACCTGTACTGTACCTTACGTGTAAGTACGTTCCTACCTGAGCTGGATATAGTGACATTGGCAACCCCGTACATACAGAGTAATTACGGACTACCCATATGACAGTATATATCTACACATGCCAAATGTATGCGCATCGGTAGGTAGGTACTCACCGGCAATGCCACATATATGTAGGTAAGCAGGCACAATTTTCCAGCATACGACTCTAGATGTAGGTATCTACCGAGATCTCAAGTCGGCCTTTATTCAAGTCTGAACATGTCACTAGGCGCAGTCTACTATGGAATCCATATGAAAGATTGTTAATGTTAGTTTTTCTTGGCCGAGACTGCCTCTGTTTACCATATGCAGTCGAGCAGTTGAGCCGTAGCTGGTCTGGGTAGCCCATCACAGATAGGGCGTCTGGTGTAAAGTTTTTTTTCTCTCCGTTTTTGTTCCTTCCCACTCGCGTCGAATGGAAACATGCCATCCGATGCCAAAGAAATCTTTTGAAGTGCCTAAGTTTCCACCTTCTCCCAGGGTGCAGATCTGAATTTCCGCAACCACCACCGCGATGGATCCTCCCACATGGAACTCAGCGCATCCCTCTCACGGAATGCTCTCGGGTCCTAGTCTGGGCCCCAACCTTCGCACCGAACATAATATACGCCGTAGTATGCCTCTTTCAACGTGTTAGGCTTATCCCGAGAGGCCACGAAAAGGGAGCCAGCGACCATGTGATGATTCCACCACGAGGACAAAGCGAATAATCGAACAAGATAGTAAAAGCAAATGCCGTCTCAGCCATGCATAGAGAAAAAACTAGGAACACGTAGAAGAGCTTGCGTGTCCTAGCCATTTATCTAGGCACTGTGCTGGCCGCCGCGCCAAAGTTCAAGCCGCGCTGTGGGGGGCATCAAGAGTCCCAAAAGACATCCTAAAACTTGCCGGACTGGTAGTGATGTTCCCTTACATCCCAATTGCCCGGATCAGACCCCTCCAATACTTCATCATCACAACTCTAGGGAGGAAGGCACCTGGTAGGCGAGGGGCTTTTTCTTTCCACTATACCACGCTCAAAGCTCGCTGCGGGGTGATGATATCGTATACAAATCTGGCCAGTGAGCAAAGTAGGGCTACGGTCTTTCAGGCGACATTGCATGATCGGAAATTTCAAGGCCACATTTTGAGGCGTGGGTCAGTCTAACCGCGCCATCATATCCTGCTTCGACATCGGCGTAAAATTATCGATATCGATTCCCCGGTTCAGTAGCGCTGGCCGCACATGCACAGGAACTAGCCTATGGTTCAGATGTGGTGCGATCGACATTTCTTTCCAGTGGCATTAGCGTTTTTCACAATTGTTATTGTTTTTATCTGGCCATTACTTACCATGCTTGGTGAAGTCGAAAAGTTGAGGCAGATCTCTCAGTTGGCCGCTCGAGTGTCGCGAGTCTGGAAGCTTCGTACTAGGATCTCGCAGCTCATCGAAGAACGGATGCACCATTGCATCGATGGCACTCAAGCGTTCCGTGGGCGTGTATTCCAGCAACTTCGCTATCAAGTCGAGTGCATTTGCGTCGGCCTTCCTAAAAACTTTGCTAAAGGGGTGAGGCTTAATTTGAGGAAATTTATGTTCCATATAGTTCGGGTTCATGGTCCGAATTTGCTCCCTGGTGGGTGTTCCCAGAACTTTGATAATCTCCACAAGCTGGTCTATACCGGACTCTCCAGGAAATAATGGTTGACCCAACATCAACTCTGCCATGACACAACCCGTCGACCAGACATCTAAGTCATCGTTAGATGTATGCACTTCGCGGCGAGGGGGAAAAAACAGCAAAACTCACCTATCTTAGTGGTGTAGTTTGTTGCACCAAAGATCAGTTCCGGTGCTCTGTAGTATCTGGAGCAGATATAAGACACGTTCGGTTCGTTTTCAACTAGGATCTTGGCGCTTCCGAAGTCACAAAGCTTGAGTATTCCAGTATTTGGATCAAGCAGCAGGTTCTGTGGTTTAATGTCGCGATGGCAGATACCTTGAGAGTGGATATAAGCCAAGGCTCTAAATAGCTGGTAAATGTATAGCTTGACTTCGAGTATCGGCATGGTAGTCTTCATTTTGTTGAAGAATCTGGAGGCCCGGTAGACTGTCTCAGGTACGAATTCCTGTACGAGATTTAGATAAACCTCATCTTTCTAAACATTTTGTCAGACATATTTCCAAAGGTTGGAATTTGGGTCAATCCTCACCCGCTCGCCGTTGGAATAGTAAAAGGCCTTGAGATGCACAATATTGGGGTGTCGCACGATACGCATGATCTGAAGCTCACGATTCTGCACATAGTTTTAGCAATTAATTCGAGACAGCGAACACTAGCAAACACGAGTCTTGAGACTTGCCTTGAACCTCTTGTCTTGGAGTACACGCTTGATGGCAGCATCCTCGCCGGACGGCGATAATTTCGTCTGAAACACAACGCCGAATGAGCCATTGCCGACAATTTTGCACTGAGTATATTGCAGGTCCCTCGTCTCGCCGGTTACACCATCTTGGACCTTTTCCCGAATGACTTCTACACTTCAATTTAGTATGGTGGACTACGTAGAAGCGATTGACAGGCGGTTCAAGCTTACCTCCCATGCGGAGTGAATTGAAGGCCGCAGTCGGGCGGCTCTGCGACATGTTGGAGATATCAGCCGCAGGTACACTATATGGAGAAGATCCAGGAGGCCTCTAATGGTCAGAAGGCGCAAACGGCAAGCGTTCGAGTTGAAGTTGTGGACGCCGTATTGGGCAATGGCCGAAGATGTGTGGAATTAGCCGCGTTGTGCGTGTCGGTAGCACTTAATTGACGGATAAGCTGAGTACGATGGCTGCGCGTATTGCTCTATGCGCCTTTGTCACGGTTGTGCAAGTGAAGAAAACAATAGGCGGATGGGTACGGTAGCAGCGGTAGGCGGCGGAACGGTGGGTGCCGAAATGATGGTGCTCAGATCGTGATGTGGAGGGCGCAAGTGGGCGACCAGGTGGGCAGGCTAGTTGCTGCAGTTGGTAACAAAGGGCGTAGACGCACTAGGGAGACTTGTCAGAGAATAGCTGGATAGACAGTAAACCGTAGTCGAAGAGTAAAGAGAAGGAAACAGCTGCCACTGGGGAAGATAGGGAAGCGTATTGTGCATAGATTGGTGGGTAGAGGAGAGGTCGAGCAAGGAGAATGTGAGGTAGGCTGGGTAGGGATTCTGGCGGGGTTTTCAGGGATTGTTTAGGTAGTATGGAGGAGTGATGGGATGACGAGCGTGACTTTGCGGAAAGACCTGGTTAGGTAATGAGGTCAGGCCCGTCAATCAAGCTATTGTGAGCTGCTCGAATGAGAATCAACGAGGGGGCGGAACCAAGACTGGAGTGGGCTGTGCTAAGCTCGACCAGCAATGATGGGGACTGGAGGTCTCGGTAGTATGAGGTATCCAGGTATTCCCCAGGCATCGATTTGCAGGTACTTGTCGTCTGTCTACCTGCCTTTACGCCGCCACATTGGCGAGATGCTACCAAATGTGCATAGTACACTCCAGGTGTGCGGGCACACAGCACAAAGAAAAACAGGACGATAGACGACGGGAAGCAGAGGATAGTGCAGGCAAACGGCGGGGATGGTAAGTCGAGGGGTAATTCATCGAAACATAGGGGAAGCAGAAAGCTGCTCTCCTGTCAATATGTGCATGGCTGATTGCAGTCTTGCACAATTGGGAAGTGGAAGTGGTAGCAGGGACGAGCGGGGATGGTTGATGCGTGACACTAGATGTGCTGTGGCGGACAGTGGCCCATGGCGACAGTGGCCGTACACACTCTAACACACACATGCGCACGCACACACATATCGTGGTAAGTGGTGATGAATTATGTGCAATGGTCAACCGGTAGCCAACAGTCACGGCGCCAGTACAACTCACCTCTTGTAATGACGATGGTCACCAGTGGACGAAAGGTTCCCGGTTCGCGGCGTGGTACCTAGTGGTCCTGCATCCAGGTGACGGTTAGCGAACCGACGTCAGATTGCAAGTACGTAGCCCGCCGAATGTGCTAGACTCGTCAAGCCAGCGTCGAGCAGGAACAACGACAGACGGGTTCAACCCAGCTAGCCTGCCATGTAATAACAACCTACTCACTTGTTCACTGGCTTGATGCAGAGGTGACCGGCAAATTTTTCGTTGTTGTGTAACTAGGGGTAGAGATGAACAAGAGAAAGCGGGATAGATTCGAAGATGAGGCGGAGGCAGGTACACGGGACCAATGCCGAGATGATTGAGAAAGGAAAAAGAGAAGAACGTGGGAAAATATTGGAGTTTGGGATCGAGGCAAGGTAATGGATTAAGCAGATGGTAGGTACAGTACCTGGATAAGTGCGTGCTAGGATAGACAGACTGGCATAGAGAGAGACTGTCAACAGACAATTAGGTAGGCAGGTCGGTAGGAAGGATGGATAACTCTTGATGATGAGCGAAGAGCGAAGAGGGGTATGTAGCTAAGGGCAAGGCAGGTATAGCATCTACCTATAATATTATTTATTGCAGGTAGGTATTTGTTCGAGGCAGCAGGTACAGTACATACATAGTCAGGCGCCGTAGTTCTCCCTACAGCCACACCTAGCCCAGGTACCTACCGCGAGATGGGTACTTTACGTATGTGCAGCTACTTTCTTGCAGGTCAGGCGACTGATTCTCGAACTGTAATGGTAGCCCAATGAATCACACCTGCGCCGAAGTGGGGCTGTTCTGGGTCCCGCAGAGTCTTTGGTGCAGGTGGTCATCAGCGAAAGTTCAAGCTGTACACAATGCATGCAGCAGGCATACCTACTTGCCTCCATGTAATGGTGTAGCTACCGGTACGCCCAGTCTTGATATTGATTGTCATATGGCATTCTACATCAATAGTAGAAGAGCCAGCAATTCTGATATTCCAGGCAGCTCGTCTAAATAAGTCACTGCATGATCTTGTTCCTCATTGCACTAACAGGTAGGCAGATGGACAAACAAACAAACACACAAACATAACATGCCTCCCTTTTAGATTACCCATGGCCACTTTGCTCTATCCTCTTACTTAACCGTTCTTGTAGTACCAAGCACAATCGTGAAGCATTGAATGACGATCCCTATGTAAGGAGACCTTCACCTCGGTATGACTTAGAGGCTCTAGTGTAGTATGCCAGCCTCGATGCACAGTTGACGTTGAATTATCGTCAATTCCGTAATTAGATATTAAAGATTCGATTCAATATACCTAGTTCATTCGATCAGGCACTGTAGCAGTTGGTGGCTCTGGCTCTCATTAGCCAACTTGCCCTACATGTAAGGGAGCCGGGCGTCGAAAACTAATTACCGTAATAACCACATTGGCCCAACAGCCATTGAGTACCTCAGATAATCGACTACCTATCCCGCCATGGCTGAGCTCGATACACGGAGTGCTAAGTTGTTGAGACTGGCAATTAAGAGCAATTAATAAAAGTCAGGTGGTAAGTACACATACTGCACTGGATTTCTTCGAAAATATCTAACGTAGGTTACATGGTAACATACATAGAACGATGCGCAAGTACCATCTAGCCACGAAGGGCAGGGGTAGATGCACCCATGCCTACTCCGTATCTTGCACATGATTAGGGAGACGCAGTGTCTTCGCACACGATCTTCCAGTGATTCACCCCATCACGTCTGTTTCATAGTTCGTTATCCTCAAGGACGTAAGAACAACGCGTTTTAGCACGGATGTAACCGTTCCCCAACCTTTCCGATTGCTTCTCTTTTACCTACTGCCACTACCTCTCTTTGGGGTCCAAGTAGCGCAGATGAGTCTGTGCTGCCAGGGTTTAGGGTGAGCACATGGATCTAGTGTGTGGTCTGTGGTGCTTCCCAAGCAGCCGGGGTGGCTTTCTCTGCAGGGAACAGGAAAATCCTTCGCCGACTGCCTACTATGCAGGTCCTTAACTATACTTTAGGCGTGTCTCCTGAGCGTGTCTTCGGATGGAAACTAAAGGTGTGTTTCTTTCTTAATATACCGTTATCATACTACAACCAGTATTCCATGTACGATATATAATACTATATGTATTTTGGCAGAGAAATGCTGTAGTACATGGTCGGTGTCTAAAATACTTGCTTACATATGCCAAATGCGTCTCGATGTTTCCGATGCCTGGGAACCTACCTTACTTACACTACCTCACAGTACAGCATAGCACAGCGCTGTCAATGTTAGTGATCCGCCTTCCTCGATAGAAATTTTTCTTTTCAAACGAAAATATCTAGGGCGCCACATTCTGCTGCTCCTCCAATGGCGAATTGAAATACGATCAATCGTCCGCCTAGAGCGCAAGGGCTAGAACTGTAGGTACTGCCCAAGTTAGTATAACTACCTAGTACGAAGTACTATACACTAACGTAGCCTTAGGTAGCTAGATTGCCGGTATCCCTACTATGATAGCTCTAAGCGCCTAGGTATTCTGACCCGACCCTTTGGATTCATTCACGGTAACGTATTAGGCTGACAGATATTACACATTACCTGTCACCAGGTTCCACTGTTATAGCCTCGCATTCAATCTGAATGGCGTTTTGAACTCTCTCTTCAGTCATTTGACCCGAGCAGTGAGTAGGTTCAAGGCCGGCATGCAAATAGATACTCTAACAGCTCTGCCAATATTCGCATCACGACATGAGATACAGTAAGGTCTAGACGACCTAATTCGCGATACATGGCCCTATCAAACCGGATGGTCTCCCCGGCGCCGGTTCCGTCCAATATACATGTCAGATGACGCCTTGCTATTTTTATGCCCTATGCAGTATCTGTGTCTTATCCAACCTAAGCTACTTCTTGATTCATACAGGATACAACACCGATTGATAATAGCTGCAAGGCATCCCGTTCGGCGTCAGGTACAGTACCTGATCAAGACACCAGTACCTATTCTGTAAATACCTATCATGCTGATTCAATCCCAGCCGGACCTCTCGTTTACCCCTAACAGCATAAAATCCCGCCTTGCACCCGCCGACCCAAATCCACATACTAAGCGCCTTCCAATCAGTTCCGGAACCAAGCACGTTACCAATTTCTATTGCTCGTGCTTCCGTAACCCCAAATTCTCCGAAGGCAACCCAACCGGCCCACCTACATTTTTGGTGGCCAGTTAGTCTCTAATGCGGCTGAATTATAATATAAATCCGTTAATATTCAAGATGTCAGCATGTTCGCATGTCTTACTTAAAGATGGCGATTTAAGATGACAAGCCTTGCGTTGTAGTCCACCTTGTAGGACTACTCGAGTACAGATTACCCTGCTTGGAGCTCTTGGGACTGGTTGTCTACTATGTACATACGCGGAGCTCCCAAGGGTATTTTGGATAGAGGCTAACCAAGACCTCCCGGCGACGCAGCGGCAACAGCATTCAACATGATATACGATACTCAACTTACTTTATACAGTTTTGATCGGTTGAAGACCCCGGCTATTAGACAGTCTCAGGTCAAATCCGTCCCACCCGACAGCTCAGTACTATCGTACATACCTGCACTCAACCATGTACCCAAGTACCCCGAGTCCAGATTCGGAAATCTCGGCTATCATAGTTAGTCGCCATCATCAACGTGCTACGCTTGCTTTGATACTTCGTACAATATCCAGATATTAAATCAGGGATCCTTTCTTGGCTTCATTTCATTTGGCATGCAACCATAGACAGTTGTGAAGAGGAGAAACTCTAGTACTATTGTTCAATATCACGCCAAATACGCCTCTTTTGTATATCTATCTGAAGGCATGTAATCTAAGTACAGTACGAAGGGGCAATGAATCTTCACACTGAGCCCTTCTCTTACCTAGTGTAACTTGAAGTGGCCGATCACAGCGGCTGCCCAATTAGAGAACAGGCACGCAGAATGCTGCTACGCTGTACGGAGTACTGCCCAGACGAAAAGCAGCCAAGGACTCGGTTCGCAAGCTACGTTTAGATCATACGCGTTAGTTACGGTAAGAGAAGGGAGAAGATAAACGGGGCAGCAGTCACCGCCAGTCAGCGGTATAAGCGACGAAATCGTATGATAAGGATTTCGTCTGGTGCCGAATTCACCAAAACTGTCTGTTTTTACTTCGTAGTTTCTTAGTTTCTCTGTATCTGTTCCGATGCCTTTCGCCAACGGTAGGTCGAACAATGCGTTCCATGAAACAGTACCAAGGTATAACCGTATAAGTACGTAATGTCCTACCCAGCGTCCTGCCGTTACGTACAGGGCACGAGTGCCTCTGCACCATCCCGCACAACTTGCCCGCTAACACTACCCTGTACTTACCTACTTCCTAGGTACTGATGAATTGTTGCCAACGACCGACAGACGAGGCGAAACGCCTGTGTATGTTTCAGTCTTCAGTCACGGCAAAATGCCATCTCTGTGGACCCGTCCTCTACACACAATAATCAGATTTGGCTCAACGCGAGGCCAATGGCACTGGCCAAGCTCAACTTTGCCGCCCCAGCTGGTGATGCTAGGATAGCACAGCACCAATTGGGTTGGTCGTGAGCAGCACGAAGAAGGGCGACTAGGGACATACTTAGTTCCACGCCCTCTCGCGTTTCGTTGTATGTACTTCGTACAACGCAGTCTCGTGTCCCGGGCGTACACGCCGGCCAAGGGGACCAACGTTGCCGGTCACGGCCTCGCTACAGGAACCCCAGCGCAGTACGAAGTACCCAGTAGCGAAATTCGTCGGCCACGTGAGCAGCTATGTCGACTACGGCTGGATTGCAACTGCACCGGCACAAGGGCGACGGCAACCGAGCATGCCAAGCCAGGCACTAGCATTACACTATGCTAGGTTGGGTGCTTCGTATCCTTATTGGCGTGCCGGTAATTATTTCCTGTCACCAAGACCTGGTCTGAAAAAGCAGAAAGGAATGACTGCATGCTCGATACCGTGCCACCTCATCCAAACTTGCCAGCGTCATTTGCGTCATTGTGCTATGCTCACCGGGGCGCAAATTTTGAGTACCTGATCAAGAGCGAATCACCCGAGGTCTCTCGAAAAAAAAAACCCCCCTTCACTTACCCATCTCAATCGCAAGGTCCTTCCCCTAAAGTGACGGACGACCTAGTCGCAGAGATCATAGTATGAGCACAAGTCCTACCACATACCATAACAGCTGTTTGAGGAGGTGTCGGCCGTCCTATTTCTCCTGGTTCCTAGTTGAGTATAATGGGCAATTCAACTGGAGTGGCTTGGCAAGTTCTTTTCAGGTATTTTCCCAATTGACCATTGCAGCGCAGCAATAGCCTAGGGTACAAAAACTGCTGATGCTACCGAGTTGAGGACGGATGAGAAAGTGAAAACCGGCCAGACGAGCCTTCCGAATTGCCGTGTCTTCTTTACCAAGAAAAACTAAACTTGGATCGTCACAAATCGACAGGTTTATCAATTCACGACGAATTTTACTCATATCAATGTGCTTATAGCGAACCAAGATGTGATCATCATTTTTGGAGATTGAACATTGCGGAATAGCATGCTATCTGTGGTCAGCAGTCAAGGCCGTACTTATCCCTTTCCGCAGCTATTTATTAGTTTCAGTCGCGTAATATTGAATCGTGTAGAGCATCACAGAAAAATTACGTTGTCGTCTCGAACTTCCAATTTAATAGCTGACGACTGAACACATGTATTACACGAGATCTTACAGTATCAGCACGCACATATCATTAACCTGGCACACGGTTCGATAGCATCCAGGTGTTAAATACGGCACATGTTAATAAGTACCTAATGTAATGAAAACTATGAACGTGTTTAACTGTATTCTACTAACAAATATTCCAGGCCATATATAGATGCTCCTAGTGAGATTCGGGGAGCACGTCATTCCCGTTTTATTCCGCGCTATGCATTTACCAATCCTATCTGTAAACTCCAATACGCATGAAACTTTACTTCCTTGTCTGCGGAGAGATCTGCTTCTCAGTTGTCTCACTCTCGATATATTTTAGAGTCTCCCGGGCATTATAGTGAAATAATTCTCTAGATTTATCTCCGATCAGTAGCTTAAAATGCTACTAGACTTTTACCAGTGTCTATTTGACATAATTCATGCCAGTGCCGTGTTCACACTAACAACTTTCAGATGCAGTCAACGGTATCAGATGTGATCCAGTTTCTTATCTTGACCCTCACTCCGTCCAAAAATTTCTGACCATTTATTAGAGGCGCCAATGAGATCGGTTGAATGTCATCAAGCTCCACGATACGTAAATGCAGGTAAAATAGTCGGAGGTCACTAGCTACCTACGCGAGTTACTCCGACAATGTGAGTATATCCTTTAATACAGCGCCAGGTCATAAAAAATAAGTACAAGCATGCTTGATTTCGTCGGTTTGTCATCTCCATTAAGCTTCTGTTGTGGCTTAAGGGAGTTTCAGATGTAAAACAGGACTTAACAAGCCCTTAGATCCAGACAGTCAGTTTTATAGCTCTCGTGCTACTAAATCTGGCACACTGTTAGTATAGTCTTGTTAACATTAGCATCCCTCGAAGTGTAACGAAGCGAGTAATAAGTAGTGATAATCGTGAGTTACGTTCCTGCTGGCTTGACCGACTGCAGCCCACCAAGACTGCATTCACATTAGCTGATACGTGTTTTAAACTTTTATGAACCCCTCAATTCGTTGAGAGTTATAGTCTTCCGGATCATGAGTGTAGGCGCCCTCATCTACTTTCGGCTTGGCTGTCTACACAACTTTCGGCCACAGATGCTTATCTATGAATACACGGCAACCCATACACACACATTCGACCTATGCCCTTTGCGTGCGCCACTTCTTGTGCCCCCGCTTTCTCCTCGTGGAGGGTGACACAAAGTGAGAGGTGAGGGTTTACAGCCTGCAGAATGAGCAGGCCATCTAGAGTAAGAGGTGCAACTCAGCTGGAGCAGTAGGCACGGGCTATTAAGAACATTCGCTCGCTGTAAGACCTCAGACTATTGTTATGAATGACTGCCGGTCCACCCGGTTGGAGCATGCAGAATTATCATCAGATGACGGCACATTCAGTTCATAACCCCAGCGCTCTCCCTGCATGCTCCCGAAGATTTGACAGCCCTGGAAACAACTCCATCATGATGTGGTCAACAGACATCGGCTGCTACTTTCCCGCCTATTTTATCACAGGCCACTTCATCGTTCTAGTGAAAGGGAGAGCTTACAGCTGCCACTAGGGGATCCGGTCAAAAAAGCTCCATTCCAGCTCCATTTCTGTGGGATCCAAGGAAAGGAGCGCACTAGGATAGCTTATTGCCTGCACCTGCACCTGCACCATCGAGACTCACCAGCCCCGTGGATCTCTGAAGCCATGGCAGCACTAATCAGGTAGCCGAAGTACGTCTCCGTGAATTCCTGGGTCCCCCGGGAGGCTCCAGTCGGCTTGCGGGAGGAAGACTAGTGTCCGGCAAGGGATCTCCTGTATGGCCGGCTTGACCCGCTACCTCACAAGTTTCCTCATTGAGCGACATGCATATGTTCATACGCAGTCAACTAGCGGACGCTTGCAGCTCAAAGAGACATTAACAGGCGGTCCCAAATGAAGAGATCAGGCGCATCTCCGAGTATGGACGAGCAAGTATCATTCATAAGTGCAAGCAAGCAAGCACCGCTGGCGGCAGTGGATTCTCGTGATGCCTTGTTCGGTTCCTGGACGCGGCCTTCCCCACCAATACTCTTTATACCGGTACACCTAACAATCCATGCAAACCCATCCACACGACTGGAACATGCCGCCTGGACTCCTTTTTCCAGCCAAGCACTGTAGTGAAGTGGAGCCGATTCCCAGCAACCTCCCGGCGCTATGAGATATGCTCTTTCGCTCCAGTACCGGCCTGGCACGTGTCTTCCTATCCTGACGTTGGGCGTAACGAACGCATGTATGCTGCATGCAGATCAGGCGAGACTGGCCTGGATAGGACAGGATGCTGACATCGTGGCCCCTGCTTATGCAGCATAAATTGCACTCCATTGGCTTGTAGATGCGATCCTTGTCTGCGTCCTCTGATTTGGTTGGATTTGGCATGGATCTCTTTGAACGTCCATCGTCTATCTGATATGAAGAATAGAAACCGGGTCCTCTCTTGAAAGTCCTACTTGTGGAATCTTGGTTTCATAAATCCATGTATGTAGATGCAAGTTGGGCAGTGTTCGGCATGATTCGGACAACCGTGCTGAAGAGGAGAGCTTTTCTGTGCTTGTTCTTAAACCCTAATTGGATCCCCCTAATTGGATCATCGAGATGGAACAAGCTTCATGCGTCGGTATCAAGAACCGGCGAGGAAGATACGGAGAATATCTAGACTCAACATATGATTCATCGCAGTGGATGGGCTATTATTTCGAGCGATAGTCGGCAACACAACGTCCCTAATACCTAGCTTTCCCGAGAATAAACTCCAAAGGCCGAACTGGAGTATACATGGTGAAGTCAAGAACCACACGTCAATTTTGACCAAAGTTCCTATGTGTGCCTGCCCCTTGCTAGGTCTACCACGGTGGGATCTCACCATGGATAGGACGACAATACCGTATCCTTGATGCGCACCTCATCTAAGAATGCTTTGCAGGTGTCGGCTTAAAGCGGGGTTAAGTGAACGATAGTCCAGTAGGCTATTTCCCCCTGGATCGCCCCTCGATCTGTGAGGGTATGAGGTTGCACCTATCTCGTCACCGTCCTACCTGATACTGGTACTGCGGTGTGATCCTTATACTTAAGCTGCTCAGAGATGGACAATTCTCGGGCTGTAGCATCGACTTTCTACTCCTGGATTCCGAGTCAATGTACTTCGTAAACATCCATGAAGTGGATAATGCATAAACTCAGTTTCCTGAGAGACAAATTCAATGACTCTCCTACCTATGCCTCAAAGTGCTTGCCAGGTAGTAGCTCACTGCCATGCACTTGGGTGGGAGGTGGGGAACCGATCAGCAATGCTGTGACCGGCGAACGTCGCGATCGTCAACGGTGTAACTTCTCAGAAACTCATATAGGTGTTTGGTTCTCGGGGAAATTCTGATAGACCCGAGGTACTAAGAGCTCCTAAAAAGCAGGCAGGTAGGTACCTACATAGAGGCAGTGTAGGTAGAAAATCGCGTGTTCTGATGTGGTCATGAAGGAGCAATCCAGTGCAGGTGGCAGCGGGTCTGTGCGACTGCCGCCACCCGAAGAGAAATGTAAGTATGCGTTATTGTGAAGGTACCTGCAGCACCAAACCTATTCGTCCAATCAAGAAGCGCGGACCATCACACTTACGGAAACCAAGCCTGAGACCCGAAATTCCCAATCGAGCAAAAAGTAGGTATTGTATGAAAACAAGGATAGCAAGACAAGCATGGGCGAAGCCAACGTCGAGATCGAGTACGTATCTGTGGGAGCCAACAGACATACCGCAGTAGCGGACTGGAGCCATGACGGGCTGGTGGCCTTCGGCGCCGACACCAACATCGCCCTTTGGCGGCCGCATGTACGTATCAACCAGCGAGCGCCTCACGGCCCGGAGACGCGAGAGACACAAAGTGTCCTAGAGCGGGCATGGGCCGATGCTGATCGTGTGGAGGAAATAGGACGCGCGGCCGAGGGGCGTTGTAGGCCTGGTGCCCGGCCATCGGGACACGGTTAAAGCCGTCAAGTTCCTCCCCAGGGGCGACGACGAGCAACTAACATACCTCCTCAGCGGCTCTGATGACCACTGTCTCAAAGTATGGGCGCTGCCTCCAGACGGTAGCGCAGTGCGTTGCATCCACACGGCCTCGGAGCACGCTGCGGCAATCAACTGCATCGCCACCTTGGATGGGCGCGCACGAGGGACAAGCCCGGCCACCGCCATCTTTGCTACAGGCGCCGCAGACGCCTCGATCAAGATCTGGGCTTTCGATGGGGAGAAGGCGCGTGTGCTGCAGACGCTTAATCTGAGACCCAAGTTCTTTCCCCTGGCGGTAGCCCTGAGCAGGCTCGAGGAAGATGGCGGCGCCTTGGTTCTTGCTGCCGCTGGGACGAGGGACACTATCCAGATCTTTGTCGCGGAATCGGCCGCGGATCCCGAGTTTCGGCTGCAGGCGACGCTTACGGGCCACGAGGGCTGGATACGGTCTCTGGATTTTGCGTGGGAGAAGAAACCCCACGGCGCATATTCGGATCTACTTTTGGCTTCGGCGAGCCAAGACAAGTATATACGATTGTGGCGGCTGCATCGAGGCAAGGAGTTGCCCGCTGCCGTGGTCAACGGCGCAGACCCGTCGCTAGGTGCATATCTACCGGGAAAATCTCCTTCCAATAAACCACACAGACTCGAAGCTACTGGAAAGGACTTCACCATCACTTTCGAGGCTTTGCTCCTCGGCCACGACGACTGGATCTACAGCGCAAAGTGGGACACAACCCCGGACGTGCCGGCGTTACGGCTGCTGTCGACATCAGCTGATAACACTCTCGCGATATGGGAAGCCGACTCCTCGTCCGGAATCTGGGTGACAAATGTGAGGCTGGGGGAGATCAGCAGAGAGAAGGGCGCGACGACGGCGACGGGCAGCACGGGCGGTTTCTGGACTGGACTCTGGTCCCCGGATGGGATGTCTGTGGTTTGTCTGGGACGGACGGGGAGCTGGCGGGTATGGAGATACAACCAGGAAGAGGACCGATGGACGCCGCAGATCGGCATCAGTGGGCACACGAGGGCTGTCACGGGTATAGCCTGGGCTAGTAACGGCGACTACTTGCTTTCTACGAGCTCTGATCAGACCACACGGCTACACGGAAGCTGGAAACAGAATAACACATGGCACGAGATGGCGCGCCCACAGATCCATGGATATGACCTGAATTGCATCGACTCGCTCGGCCCCTCACGGTTTGTGTCTGGTGCCGACGAAAAGCTGATGCGTGTTTTTTACGAGCCGAAGGCCGTTGCGAAGCTGTTGGACCGACTTTGTGACATAAGCGATAGTGGCACGGCTGTTGAGGCGATGCCCGACGCAGCAAATATGCCAGTCCTTGGCCTCTCGAATAAAGCTATCGAGACCGTAGATGACGATATCGAGATCGACACATCGGCACATTTCGAGGCGGACCGTGAGGTGCTAGATCCGGGAACGACTGTGCGCAGCTCGGCTCTCGAGATTGACCACCCACCCTTCGAGGATAGCCTCTCGCGTCACACACTGTGGCCAGAGGCGGAGAAGCTCTATGGGCACGGCTATGAGATTTCATGCCTGGCTGTGAGCCGCGCCGGGGATCTGGTTGCGAGTGCGTGTAGGGCCAGTTCGATTAACCACGCCGTCATCCGTCTCTTTGAAACGCGGAATTGGACTGAGATCAAACCCCCGTTGGCGGCGCACTCCCTAACGGTGACGCGCTTGAGATTCTCGCCTGATGACCGGAATCTGCTTAGTGTTGGGCGTGACCGTCAATGGGCAGTGTTCGAACGAGAACAGGAGGGATCATTAGGTTATAAGCTGCTACAGGCGAATCCGAAGGGCCATTCGCGCATGATCCTCGACGCTGCCTGGGCGCCTTCAACTGACTCGTCACCGACCTTCGCCACGGCAGGTCGTGATAGAATGGTCAAAATTTGGCGACGTGGGGAGGCAGATTTTGCGTGCCTGACTACGATAGCGGAGACGCACCCGGCGACAGCAATCGACTTCCTACCGCGGCCAAACAAAGACGGGCATTTCATACTCGCTGTTGGCAACGAGGCTGGCAAAATTTCGATCCATTACTTGGACTCGGCATCTCTTGCGGTGTCGTCTAGTTTCACGTTACGAGCTGCGTACGTCAACCCCCAAACCTGATATCTAAGCCCTTCATTTCGACTAACCAGTATCTAGACTGTGTCTTGCCAAACCTGTTCTAGAACTCGCGTGGCGGCCGCGCATAGACTCAAACGACCTAGCTGTGGCAGGGGAGGATAGCTCACTCAGAGTCTATCGTATCATGGAAAACCAGTCATGATAGTATATGCTCAATTCGCTATGCCGGTTCGACCGCGATACTATTATCTAGTTTTATTAGAACTGGAATGAGGTGCCGGTGCTCCCAGTCACGAGCGGATTGATGATCGCACGTTTCCCCTACCTATAGCGCGTGTTCTGCTCGTAATCATGCTGACCTAATTCTTCATCCGTGAAATATTGTGCTCCCCACTGCTTTCGACGCTTGTTCGTGTTATGCGCTGTCTCGGATATTGGTATGGACCGCATGATATCATCCCTCTTGTGCTAATTAAACATTACTACATCCGTTCTATCGTCTATCCAGCCTGGTTACTGGGTTCTGTCGCTTAGCTCCACTGAAGAGCTAATGAGTAGATTCGGAGGTAGCCTCGCGAATCTCCACCGGGTTCTCGTTCGTTTCTTGTGATCATAATTCGCGGAGGGTTTCAGTTGCAGCGGAAGTGAGGTCATTCGTGGGGTCGACAGACTCGAGAGAGAGTGACAGCGCGTTCTTGGCGGCGGCGACGACATTTGACGAGCCGAAGGCGCCACTACTCTCGCCACCGTTGACATAGAACCAAGCGCGATTGATAATGAAGAGGATGTGCTGTGGTAGGTAGAGGATGGTGGCGATGGAGCCCATGGCCGAGAGAAGAAATACGACAGACCCTGTTGTTTTCAATCTCCAAGTTAGCTGCCATCCATATGTAAAGGGCGTAAGCAATTAAGGGAAATGGTACGCACAGAATATGAACTTCTCAGTGGGCGTAAACATATATACACCAAAAGTGACTTCGATCTGGTACTGCTTAAGCGCAAGCCACCGGCCGAAGCGCTGGAGGGCCGGCAAGTTCTCGGGCTCCCTGGTTCGATACTCCATCCTGGCTTGGGCTTTGTCACAGCTCTCTTTCTCTTTCTGCGGGCCTGTTGCGACAGCAAGGAGATGAATTCGTCGATAGCTCTGGATCGCGTGAGGTGGCGGATTGGCTGGCTGTGGGATAATGATCCTAATACCTGGTATCGGCGAGGAGATGCTGTCTGAAGTCGAAGATAGAAGAAGAAAAATCCCTTCGGCCAAAGGATCACGGAAATTCGAGTTTAGAAGCCAATTGATAATTAAATGAAAGTTTTAACTGGGTAGGGCATTGATAGGTGTGTTGAACTTGGTCAGGTAAAATGAATGAAAAGAGGGAAGAAGGGGTTCCGGCGCGTCGTGAAAAGGTAATTAAAGGACACTCCCTACATATGTAAGTAGTATGTACATACCTACCTTATCTGGAGACACGGAGTCATAGTAGGTGTGGACTTCAACAGGGTGCTAAATCTAGGTACCCGATACCGTGAAGCAGCACCCATGTAAAGCCTACAGGTGTAGGTACTTTAGGCAGAGAAGAACGCAAACTCTCCTGGTGGTCATTCGTAGGTATCTTACAGGGGCCAGCTCAAGCCTGGTGTGCTGCCGAGTGATCGGCCCCGATTAGTGCTGTAACGGCGCTAAGATTTCGGTGCTACCTGGTAATGATTACGGTTCGCGGGTAATACCGTACATGCACATTCGCAACAGCTCTTCACTCCGTCGATAAAGATTCGAGAGGACCCGAGCGACGTCAGCCGCGGGCTCGTCAAAGCCAATTCCTCAAGCGTGCGCGCTTGCGCCGGCGCCTCGCAATTCGCAATTCAGACCACCGCATACACATAACCGCCCACCTCAGTAATTTTGCTCAGCGCTGGACGATGCAGGCGCGAGTTGCGAGTGCGAGTGTGAGTGTCAGTGCGAGCGCGAGATAGGTAATCATGACCACGATGCCGCAGCTCCTCTTGTCACGGCTGGCGTATGCTTATGCTAGCCGCTGTACCACCCTGCTACTCCTGTCGTCCCCGCGATCGTACGGTTGGAAGGCATGGAAGGACTGGAAGGGCGGGAGGATGCCCGCCGTCCTCCTCGACATCTCTAGGCCGCGGCGCTTCACCACCACCAATAACCCGCCCCTCCGCAAAACCATCAGCAAGAAGAACATGCCGCCGCGCCCGAAGCCGCCGCCCGAGGACGAGATCGAGGAGAACTTCCTCAAGGGCAGCGGGGCCGGCGGCCAGAAGATTGTGTGTTTTTTTTATCCTTCCATTCCCATCCTTTCCTTTCCTCTCCTCTAAACTTTTCTCTCTCTTTCACTAACCCAACCCGCCCCTTGCATAGAACAAGACAAACTCCGCAGTCCAGCTGAAACACCTGCCCACGGGCATCGTGGTGAAGAGCCAAGCCACGCGCTCGCGGAGCCAGAACCGCGCCATCGCCCGCCAGCTGCTGGCCGACAAGCTCGACGACCTGACCCGCGGGAGCGAGAGCCGCGCCTCGGTGGTCCGCGAGGTCAAGCGCAAGAAAAAGGCCAGTTCTGCCAAGAAAAGCCGGCGGAAATACCGTAAGCTCGACGAGGCGAGAGCTGCTGCTGCTGCCGGGGGGCTCGAGGAAGAGGAGGAAGAGGATGATGGTGTCGATCTCGATACCGACCTGCCCGAGGAAGGAAGTGATAAGGCAAGGGATGTGGACGTAGATATAGATAGAACTACTCACGATAGCACGGCCCTCGAGCGGGGGCCAAATCAGGCAAGAAATTGACTATCAATCTTACCAAATAAAATCCTCTCCACTGATAGAGTTCCGCATGTGCTGATGGCAATAAAAGAACTTCCCCGGAAGTGGCTAACTGGCATGAGAAATTATGCGCCCAATACCAGTTCCTCTACACGGTCATCTGTCACGAAAGAGTAATACGCGTTGCCCCCATGGTGATACGACTGAAAATTTCACATTACGCATGCCAAACAGTACAGACGTGAAGAGATAGAATCAACCTTGGCTGCGTTTGTCTACACCCTCCCCTGCAAAACATGACAAGCCTACTAAAACAGCACGTCATATTCCCTTTTGTCTTTAGCCTCGGCATCCTTCTACTGCGCCCATGATTTTTGTAGATGCGAGGCTCGTCTAGGATACATTCACAACGACAAGAACTCTGAGTCAGCCTGGGCCTCCCCGGAACTCTGGTGAGCGCCTGAAGGGCTTGTTATTCGCGTGAAAATGCAGCGGCTACTTCTATTGATCGGTCAGATACATCTTCCGCCAGATTGGTCAACGGCGCATATGCGTACCTTAGAAGCACTTGCGGTGCACGATCGAAGGACCGCTCTCGTCGTACTCCTGCTTTGAGATCCACATCTGCTGGAAGGTAGATAGAGAAGCCAAGATAGAGCCACCGATCCAGACCGAGTACTTTCGCTCCGGAGGAGCAATAATCTTGACCTTCATCGACGATGGGGCCAAGGCCGTGATCTCCTTCTGCATACGGTCGGAGAGACCGGGGTACATGGTGGTACCACCAGACTAGTATTCTGCGTCAGCGTACAATTGGATATATTCGAGCTGCGAATGAACTTACCATGACAATGTTGCCGTAGAGATCCTTTCGAACATCGACGTCGCACTTCATGATCGAGTTGAAGGTGGTGATGTGGATACCGCCGCCTTCAAGACCGAGAACCGAAGGCTGGAAGAGGGCTTCAGGAGCACGGAAGCGCTCGTTACCGATGGTGATGACCTGACCGTCGGGAAGCTCATACGACTTCTCTAAGCTGGAGCTCTGAGCAGCAGTTTGAATCTCCTGCTCAAAGTCGAGGGCGACGTAGCAGAGCTTCTCCTTGATATCACGGACAATTTCACGCTCGGCGGTGGTAGAGAAGCTGTAACCACGCTCGGCCAGGATCTTCATGAGGTAGTCGGTCAAATCACGGCCAGCCATATCAACACGAGCAATGGCGTGGGGTAGAGCGAAACCTTCGTAGATGGGGACGACGTGGGTGACACCATCACCTGAGTCGAGCACAATACCGGTGGTACGACCCGAAGCATACAGGGACAGGACGGCCTGGATGGAGACGTAGAAAGCCGGGGCGTTGAAGGTCTCGAACACAATCTGTGTCATCTTTTCACGGTTCGATTTGGGGTTGATGGGAGCCTCGGTGAGCAGGACGGGGTGTTCCTCAGGAGCCACACGCAACTCATTGTAGAAGGTATGATGCCAAATCTTCTCCATGTCGTCCCAGTTGGTAACGACACCGTGCTCAATCGGATAGCGCAGGGTCAGGATACCTCGCTTTGACTGCGCTTCGTCACCGACGTATGAGTCCTTCTGGCCCATACCAATCATGATACTGAGAAGATGAGAAGACATGGTCAGCCGACAGCCATCATCGCAACGCCATGCGATCAATTCATATGCGTCGGGGGCGCAGACTTACCCATGATGGCGGGGTCGGCCGACAATAGAAGCTGTAGGCGGAATGTTAGAAGACAGGTTCTCAGGAGCGCGCCGAGAGCGAGATGAGCCGCATCTTGGCAAATGTTCCAGCGGAGCCACGGCTTGGGCGAGGCTGGGCAAGGGAAGACCTACGGAAAACGGCACGGGGGGCATCGTCACCGGCGAAACCGGCCTTGCACATTCCCGACCTGAGGCTTCAGTTAGCTCATGGACATGGGCGTGAATCACGCTCGTAGTGAGCAATGACATTATCGGATAAATGGGACGGCTGAGGTTGAGATTCTGCCCAAACCTCGCGAGGGGGGCCATGCGACTGAGGATGCGGTGAAGAGGTCTCCGAGGACGGGGCCCTTACCCATTGTCGATAACGAGAGCAGCAACTTCCTCTGCAATGAAAACATTCAGTCAGCTATGGCACATCGATTGATGCATCAGAAAGAGTGGCGTCGCTCGAGTAGAGCGGATTGGAAGCCGAGATTTGGCCCGATGCAAGGCATAGGGAATGGGCGAGAGCTTACCCTCCATTGTGATTACGTAGGTGACGAAGAAAGATTAGTAGAAAAGAACAGAAATTCGATTACTGCTCGGGCGATGTCGAAATCGGCAGAGCTATACGAGGAAGATGTATGGGGTGGTAGTGTCACGATGTGTTGGACTACACAAGGCGATAAGAAGGAGGAAGGGTGATGTGGAAGATTGAGTTCCAGAGTTGTGTCGGGTAGATGTGTGGTTGGTATGCTAGTGGGTGTGGAGGACAGGGGGGAGGAAAAAGGGAGGAGCGAGGACTGGTCAGCTCCTTGATAGCGGCAGCAGCCAACCAGCTGCACAATCCTGCTAACAGTTGAAGGAAAGGCTCTTGCTATGCCAGGAGTGGTTGGACGGGGCAGAACTTGTGGGGCAGGTAAAAAAGCGTTGGCGGGGCTGAGGGGAATCCAGCAGTGTCCACGCCAATTGATCTACGGGTTGCTTTTCTCTGCTAGCGATAGGATACCTTCTGAGGGTACTGTACTGGTTGTAGGTCTGCGTATCTATCGACCGACTTTTAATGTTCATTATTCTCATCTTTGGTTCACTCCTAGGCCCTTTTATCATTCACTGCTGGTCCTCCTAACATGTTTGCGAAAAGCTTGTTGGTTACTGCCTGAAAGAGATGATGCCCTTTGACGAGCAGGCAGCCAAATTAAATACGCGCGTGCTCTTTTAGTTTCCTCATACTGTACACTACCATCTACGTGGAGAAGATGGATGGGGGAGCAGCCCAACATCGTTCCATGTCTTGGCCGATACACCTGACATACGTGATCAAGTTGGCTCGATCATGTACATATATCTTGCTAGTGCCCGCGACGTGTAAGCTGTCTGGCGGCAAAGCTGAGGCCTATGTAAGTACAGTGGTTCCCATCAAGACGTGTACATCTACAGTGAAGTCTGAACAAGAAAGCCGATGTCTCCACCCATGCTCGGCGAATTATTCATTCATACAGCCCAGTGTTGGATTCCTGTCCACCATGAGCAAGCACAATTACGTAGGGAAGCATGATAGAGCAGACCTGCTCTCACTGACCACATCATACCTACCCAACGCCAAGCAGGCAGTCCAATTCCAGTCCCAAGCCACTGGTCATGAAACAACAGACCCAAGGAGTCGTTGCGTATGCAGGGGGCGAAGCCGTAACCAACAACGCAATCCTGTTTGTTTGTCGTCTGATTTTATACTGCGTAAACTCGGCAGCCTAACTAAATGTCTACCTATGTTTATGCTGCTGTTTCACGCCGCACAGAGCGCTGTTGCCCTGAGGGAAGGATTTCAAAGTGGGGTGGTGAGGGGTAGATACAATCGGATCGCTAAAGATAGGTATGCTTATCGTGGAACTGTCTACCATGTTTATTGAGTTAGGTTAATTTCTAGTAAATATGTTAGATAGTACTCAACTCAGGCAGTGAGTTTAAGGACAGATAGAAAGAGAAACACTTCAGATACATACGTCTTAAATATTATTAATTGGAAGTGTACATACAATCCTCGAGATAACGTGCTGTAGATAAGTTCCTTGTGCAGTACAATATCAAAACCACTGCCAGTATCAATTTGTCAGGCCTGGCGACTGTAACAGACGCGTGAAAGTTACCATAGAGTAGGATACATACATGTACCCAAAAAACACCCACCACTACTCGATTGTGGTGTTGTGATCTCTGGAGCGAGTAAGTACTTACATGTAAGTAATTAGCACTTTGGTTGGATCTAGACTTGCCCCGCTTTTCTTTTTGCCAGCATGAAGCTTCGCGAACCTTGGAGAACAAAAGTTAACCTGCAAGGGTCCAGCCGAGCTAGCAACTTTACATCAAATCGTAAAACTTATGGCATTTCTTTGAACCAAGTTGATGTGGAATATATTCGACAATCTGCGCTCTTCTGAAAATCGCCGGGGGCTGTACACACAAACAAATACGAAACACAATAAACTTTTCGAACTCGCGGAGCAACACCGCCGCTAGTGTATATACAAACGCATAAAGTTATACGCTCGATCCAACAGCCTCGATCGCAAACTTGAAGCAATCCTTTTCTATACGGATCGATCACTCTATTTTCATGCAATAGCAAAATCAAAATGGGCGACAGGAATCTGAACGACCTCTTAAGATGGAGCATCGAAAACACAGCGACGGGACCGGACGGCACGACCGACCAAGCGCCGCCGCGCTCAACGCTCAATCCAGAGGCGCTGGCGGCGCTGATGGGCGGCCCCTCGGACGCCGACCTGATGCGCGAGAGCATGGCAGCGATCCTCTCGACCGACCCACAGATCACCCTCGAGTCGAAGCTCACGGCCTTCGATAACCTCGAACAGCTCATCGAGTCCCTCGACAACGCCAACCTGCTCTCCAAGCTGGGGCTCTGGACCCCTCTGCTCCAATGCCTCGCGCACGACGAGGACGAGATCCGCCTCATGGCCGCCTGGTGTGTCGGCACCGCCGTCCAGAACAACGAGCCCTCGCAGGAGCGCCTCGTCGCGCTGGGCGGCGTGGAAATGCTCGTGCAGATGGCCGTCGGCAAGCGATTACCGCCGCCTGTTTCCACGTCTACGGTGGATGGTGGACAGCGTGAAGAGGGGGAAAATGCTGCGGGAGAAGAGACGAAGAGCGTCCGTCGCAAAGCGTTGTACGCCTTGAGCTCTGCTGTTCGCAACTACCAACCAGCTATGGACGTGTGCACAGCCGAACTTCAGCGACAGGGACAAGACGCGAACGTCGGCGGCGATGGGAAGAGCGTCGATGCGACAAACATGGACGCCGTAGACGTTGTGATCAATGGATTGAAGGAGAAAGTCATGAGCGCATGAACTCGGGCCCTGACCTAAGTCCTATTCCAAATAATTACGGAACTGGGCCTTGGGCCGCAGCGACAACTGCGTTGGAAGGGGAAAAGAGAGGAACTCTGATTATAAACGGGTGATAATACATGGGGTAACGATCAAGGCAAGGACTCAAACAACTGCATATCTCGGCGTTATTAGGTGGCTGGACTGTAGAATTAGATGTTCATATTTGTACTAAGGTCGAACGATGCTTTCATTTCCCTCATGATATCTGGCTATAATGTCTCCGCATCTCGTTTACATCGTTCAAGCCATGGAAAATCGTACAAGATGATATTACAATCTAGCTCTTTTACGTCGAAGCGTGTTACTGATTCACGGATTGTAGCGTCTATCGACTTAGTCTACGAGCTTTCCGTAGAAGGGGATACCTAATGCTTGGCAAAGTATCCTTGCATGTCTGTCGGACTTTGCAGTCGTCTCTAAAATGATGCGGCAGCCAGATATCATTTTAGCTGGATACATCTGGACAATAGTTAGCTGATACAATATTCGACGGCTGCATGACTGTCGAAACAAGTACTGGGACACTTACGGAGAAAGCGGCTTCGACCTCAGGGAAGTGTTGCATATCTTGCGACTCTAAGCCGAACCCGATGTTGCCTGTACTGTCGCCAGTAGAACCTAGTTATCCGACTTTAGCCTACGTCCACAGTTATAGAAGCAATCTAACATCGGTTTCCCACTGACCTTTCAGACCCTCCCACTCTTTGATTTTGGGAAACACGAAATGGATGACCTTGTCGATAAACTCATAGGCTTGGTTCCCATAAATCGAGCATTTCACACCGGATCTGTCACCCTTGACTATCCCCCAACTCGCGACGCTTGATTTCGTCGTGGTCATTGTTGGCCGTACACCAGAAATACTCTGCAAGACAGCACGGCCAACAATGATATGGTCGAAGTTTGACTTTGCTTTCGGTACATACGTGGCGATGTGCACCGCGCGGATCTCGGGAATGTTTTGCCAGGTGATAGATTTCTCGAGGGGAAAGAGTACGTCAGAGCCCCGAGGACCACGCTTCGGACGGTTCTTCATATATGGCGAGGAATCGTCCCACTCGCGCAATCGTATCCGCTCCGGCTTGTCAGGCGTCCCAGGGGGAGTGTGCTGGTACATCATAGTCATTATGTCGGAGGCGATGGTAGAGTGGTACGTCTGCTTCAGTCGAGGCAGGTTGAACGGACCGGGCTCGAAGTCTCTGGCGATGGGATTGGAAGATGGCGGCGGCTGGATAGGATGCAGCGGGCCACGGTAGTATTTCGGCGCATGAAATTGGTATCTGAGCTGGCTGTCAGCGTCGGTGGCTCGGCAGCATGAGAGGCAGCAGCATGGCGGCGGTGGTATCGAAAATCCGTCCTCACCTCTCGTGCGGCAGCTCAAGCTTCCTCCTGCTCGCTCTTTTGCGCGGATCGACTATCTTGGTGCCCTCGCGGCTAACTATCGGACCTGACAAGCCTGAGTCCTGTTCAATATCCTGGACGACGGGCGGCGTAGCCTCGGTCGAGGCGTATCGAAGAACACCTGGAGTGCATGGTCGCGGATGAGACGCTGAATTCAATAGTCGTCTACCAACACGCGGCACTTCGCGAAGCGTAGCCATAATTTGGCATGCGCCAGTGACAATGGCTGGTTGCGAGTCGCGTGCAAGTTGTCTCGGTCGTCGATTTAGCGCTGTTGGAGGCTTGGGCCTGTCTGTGACCTACCGTATTGTAGGTAAGGTCTTCAAATTTCCGAGGGGCTGTTCAGGTGTTCGCTGAATCTAAAGTCCGATGCCGACACGCTATCTACAGTACCTACTGTACAGTACATATAATTTTCAGTAAGTACTTCATACGGAGTACTTCTGGTAGGTAGCAGTCCCAGCGGTAGGGTGACCCTCTATTTCGCCCTGTCGCATTCCAGCTGGAAGACTTTCTCAGAAGCCAGTCTGAGCGAAACCTCACACCCTAACTTAACTTGTAAAGCCCCTGATTCCAACACGCAACAATAATATTGAGGTATTCCTTTCAGAATTGCTAGTTGTTATTTTGTTATCCTCCGTAGTGCGATTGGAAACACTGAGGCCAGTCTAGGGAGGTGGGTGTGTAATTCTTATTTGGGCTGGCTTCTGCATTTGTGAAATGGCTGCCTGCGGAAGAGGCGAGAACATGACCATCTCAACTCTCCTTTTTGTATATATTATGTATTAATATACACTGCAGGGTAACTATATGGAATGTACGGAGTACTATGGTTGGCTAGCTTATTTTCTGCAACCATCACATTACTGGCAAATAAGTCAAGAACCGGTGAAGGCTCTTCCGCTGTGTTAAGCTGCCTTGGTGTAGTTGTACTGAGGGAACTGATGACAACGATGGGGCGGTCAGAGTCGAGTCTAATGACCCGAGATCCAGAGCGAGATACGTAATGCTGGTTGTGAGACAGTCGACTAAGTACTTGGCAGGCAGGCAGACGGGCGGCCTTCGATATGTTGCCATGCAAGGCATTCGCGGTGTGCTATTTGGATACCGATCACAAGAGTTACAGTGTTTGTCTAGATAGAAGCTTCTTTCTCCTCTCAAGGTCAATGTTGAACCAGTAAGTCTATACATATATCATGCACTTGGCCCACAGTAGGTACTGTACCTACTTACATCCAGGTTGATACGCATACCTGCCGATGCTAGGTGGGGTCTAACAGTCTGCGGGTAATACCGTAACACACGTTGGCTCTGACATTGGCACTTAGGTGCTGCCTAAAACCAATCACTGCTTTCGACGACCGAGATGCCTTTCTGTGTTTGCCTACATATACGTACTGTGATGATGTAACAAACCACACCCGACGTCTTGGAAGTTTACAGCTATGTAGGTACTTTAGTAACTAGTAGGTAAGCACGCTTCGAACTCAGGTCACGGTGTCCTTGCGCGCATGTCTTGTATGTACCTATGTAGCCTAAGAGCGACATAGAGCAACATAGAAATTGCCACATGTCGGCAGGTACCTTAGCATCCAAGATACGTACTCGTACGTGTAACATACCTCCGAGTCCTGGCATTCAGCCATAATTATACCTAGATTTTCTCCCGCCCGGATCCTCCACCCGGGTCCAGGTCCTCCAGGTCCAGCTTCAGCTTTACCCCACACCCTGCATCTCGTTGCAACCCCACGATCAGAAACGCCCAATCCCTATTCCCAGCTACGCGTCGATCGTCCAGCCGCCCTATCGAAGTTGAGCAAAGCAGAGCCGTCCGGGCATCGGCTACAAAATTTCTCCTCCCTACCCGTGTAAGAGATACAGCAGAGCGTAGCTGAAGTGATTGCGCTCGCAACAACAACAACAAGTGCTACTATTACTACCTGCGCCCCTACGACACTTACAAGTTCGCATACTTGATACGACTGTTTCGTCGTTCTCACTGCGGGACAGCCCGTCGTCAACAACCACCTAAAAATTACGCCACTTCCCCGTAGCTATGAAACTATACCAAGATTAAAGATCGCAGAGCACGCCAGGGAAGGCGGTCTTAACGGTCCTCCAGCCTTAAGAGCTGGTTCGTACCGAGAGGAGGCCTCGGCGTCGTCTATCTTCACGTACACCTTACTCGGATTCCGTCATGAAGGCAAGCGGCTTGCCTAAGAAATTCCTTAGTCGGCGGGAGAAGCAAGGACATCGTCGAGGCAGGTCCTCCGATGCTACTCCACGGGTAAGTTTGGCCGTTATTGGCCCCTGTCGGACTCATTGCTAAATCGCCGTCGTCGTCCATAGCACCGCCCACTCTCCTCCGACATCTTCTCCATCTTCAAATCCGACAGCGCGAAGCAGCATGCCAAACACGAACACGCGACCTCGCAGGAAGACGCGGGAGCTGCCACGGTGGGCCAAGCCTCCACTTCACTCTTTGCGAAAGTTGACCTGATCGCTGATGACAGTAGATTGAGGAAGTCCGCCAAAAAGCCGCCAGTCTTGGCCTCGATTCGCATGATCTGTCTGATGAAGATATTATCTATGCCCTCAATCTAAAGTACTCGGCGATGGACGTCGACAAGGCGGTCGAAATATTGGAGCTTTACCAGGCGTCCCTCCGGGGAGACATTCTCAGCTATAACCCGACTGTACACATGCTGGGTGCCGAAAATAGGGGGAATGTTACCTGTTATCTGGACGCCCTGCTTTTCGCCATGTTTGCCAAGCTCGATGCATTCGAATGCATGCTGAAAGTGGATATACGCGATGACGAGCCTAGAAAAAGGCTTGCCGCGCTTCTGCGACTGTGGGTAAACATGCTTAGAAGTGGGAAGCTTATTGGAACAGACATGGTAAAAAAATCATGCCCGATACAAACGCAATCGTAGTGTTCTAACCGCGAACAGACCGAGCACATTCAAGAGGCATTAGCCGAATGTGGATGGAAGGAGGCACGATATCTAGAACAGCAAGATACGTCGGAAGCCTTCGCCTTTATTACTGAGACGCTCCAGTTACCGCTCCTCATATTACAAGTAGACCTGTTTCACCATGGCAAGAATGACGATGCGGATCACAAGGTAGTATACGAGAGGCTACTGAATCTTGCGGTCCCGTCCGAATCTGAGGGCAAAGGGGTTAAATTGGAGGACTGCTTAGAAGAATACTTTAATTCGCAAGTTGACGTGCATCGAGAAGGTCTAGACGAGAAAAAACCAATCGACGGGTTTGACCAATTTCCAACCCCAACGTCGCCCACAAGCGCCAGTAAAGCCGCTGAAACGGAAGATTCTCAAAACTGTACCTCGCCAGCGGCACTTCCACATGCGGAATTACAGATGGGGGAGCAATCGAACTCGGAATTGTCAAACTCGGACGCACACGAAATACATGCGGATCCCGAACCCAAGCCCCCATCTCCGGCACCCCCACCACTGTTGCAACAGCATCGTAGTCGCACCGACAGCATTATTCAAAGAGTTGTGATTGATAGACGCGAGCAATCTTCAGATGCGGATACTGCAAGCCTATTTCAGAGGGCTAAGAGGAAGGCATCAGTTGTCAAGGCCGTCACCATCCCCGCCTGGCAGTTCTTCAAATTAATACGTATGTCGTTTCCCTATCTCCTTCTGGTATCCGAAAACCCTAATATGATGAGCAGCATGGCATTCGCCGACGAATTCCAGTCCACAGAGTGACTTGGAGGTTGCACGGCATTTCAGTCAACGGCCCGTCGTAGGGATTTGTCTGAAACGGTATATGATGGATGGGAAGGGAAATATGAAGCGCCAAAATACATACATCGACATACCCGATAGTCTTAGACTGCCGCATTTCATTGTCGACGACAGGCATGTACAAGAAGGCGGTCTCACGGCTGAGTATAAGCTTGTGCTTCAATCTGTCGTCTGCCATCGTGGGGACTCGTTACATTCCGGTCACTATATTGCTTTTGGCCGGGTAGCTCCTAAGCTACTAACCGGCAACCGGCGGCATGAGACAGATCCGCCCCCGGACTATGAAGAAGCGCAATGGGTCAAATTCGACGATCTCGCGGACGAGCGAGTCACTACTGTCAACGATATCAAACAGTGCCTAAAGCAAGAAATGCCGTATCTTCTTTTCTATCAAATTGTTCCCATTGTCGAAGTGGCAGCCAGCTCAGCAGGAAGCGCCGAGGCAGATCCCCCTGCATACGATGATGAAATACTCACACTTACCTCTTCTGACGCCCAGGGACATCAGGAGTATCAAGTCCTTTCGCGAAAGGCGAGCAGCTATTTTGAAAAGTCGAGCAGTGTTCCTTCAGCAGAACCCAGTGTGCGATTCTCTATCGAGCTAGAGCCTGCGGCGCGCCACAGTTTTGCTGATGACGACGGCTTTCTCGCCGTCACTAGACCTAACAGCATTGCATACGGCGACTTGATGGCGCCGGGTGCCGGTGCCGCCCGCAACGACCACTCACCTGCCGTCAGTACTGGCGAGGAAACAACAGCGCAGAGGCTCAGTCGTGCGGCTGCGAGATTCAGGCCTTCTAGTAAGAGTCGGCCGCAGAGTCAGGCCGGCGAAACCCGCATCAGCCAAACTATGTCGAAGCTTGGCCTCCTTAGATCTAGCCGAGAGCCGCTTCGAGATGACGCCCAGGGCGAAGACGCCGATGTCATGATTGCCGACGAAGCGTCAAACGAGCAAGAAAACAGCGAGGAAACTCTTCAGACGTATTCCAAAGGGAAGGGGAAAGACTCAACGGAGAAAAGAAACAAGTCTAAAACGCGGCCGGACCGGGGTAAGACGAAAGACAAAGACGTTCCGGACCGGGAATGCGTTGTGCAATAGCAATGTGATGCCGAATTTTACATTCCATCTCGGCTATACTGCATAGCATAGTTGACGAGTCGGACCAGCAAATGGCATTGACGCCTAGTTTAGATGGCCTCAAGGGATGGCCCAAGGATACTTTTCGGGGCTGTGCGGCCGCGTTGCTATTGCCACGCGTAGAAAATGATGAAAGCGAAGTATTCAGATACCCCTTTGTACATGACCATTTTATTTTGATGTTTGGGCTTCGCATTTGCATAGGTGGTAGTAGCATAGATAGATAGTAAGGGCGATATACAAGGCGTAGTGTTGCAATTCATATAGCGTAATAATACTTCGTATCACCCATAGCCAGTCGTCAGTCTTTTGCTCAACGCTGATGAAGGAACATTGTCCCAAGCAATGATAAGAAGCAAGACGCAAAATACAGATGGGATGGCTTTTTTTCACGCTTGCCTATCGTAAGCGACTTTACAGATTTTATTGATGAATTATATGAAAGTGTATTTCCAGTGACATTCCCATTGCCCAGTCTACTGGTCCGGTGTCGAGCATACAGTAGTCGTTGTCGCCAGGCTTAGTCTTCACGGTAAGGTCAGAACTCCGTATTTGGCCAACTTGCCGCAGCATATCTCCTGACCTTAGCCGTGTTTTGGTCAAATTCCAGATAATAAAAATTTCAATTTGATGAACAAATATAGCGCTATCATATTTGGCACACACACACATACAAAATACAGCCAGGCTTTGTCTACCATCTAAGGGAAGGTGCAGCGGACAGTTGTCAATATCGTACTCATCACGGAAGGATCCATGTGTCACCTGGTGCACTTTCTTCTACCTACACACGACACCGATCCTAGCTTCACTTCAAAAGGTTCGTCTTGTAATTAATTTATTCCCGTCGACATCTTAGTCTATGAGCATAGGACCCTTCTTGGGTGGACGGTAATTACATTGTTGATTCTATTCCCAAATTTAGCGCATCTACTGTGTGCGGAGACCATAGTATAACTAAGAACATGCAGAAAGACGGCACAGCAGACTCTAAATTAGTATGGGGGCTCTCCATAATACCCTCTCCCGTGTTCCCTACTTGTGTGTACGAAGAAGTGATTGAATGCAAAAGAACCAAATCCCCGGGCGGCTACGGAGTTTGGCTCGGCAATCCTTCACGATGATTGCCAGAAAGACACTAATGAACGCCAGGAACATCAGCATTTGAATCCATTTCAAGTTCATAGTATAAATATACTTTGGACAGAGCAACGTGCCGACGCGAACACGGACAACGGCACATAAAAAGTACGAGTTCACAAGACGAGACTTCTGTGAATAAGTAAGGACAGTAAGGGTGGTACATCAGCTACTCTGTACACTAGACATCCATGGATAAACAGACTGTGGATTTTCAAACTTAACTTAATGGTGGCCTCAAGCAGAAGCATTCCGCCCGGGGCTCCATTGTTCGCTGGCGATGTTTATTGCCCATCCGACCACACCGCCGTGGTAAGTTTGCTCGGCGAATTACCCACGGGACCACGCGACGCAATTATGTTGTGATATCCTCGACATTCTTGCCATAGCAGAGCAGGTGACGGCTCAAAAACATCTAAATGTGCCCTGATCCCGCACGAGGATGTCGCGTCAGAGAGAGCACACAGCGACCAGATCTCTTAGCTAGTGTCTAGAGTCTAGCTGAGGCGGTAAGACCCAAGCTTGGCATCGTGTAGGGCTTCCGGTAGCCTCGCTGATGCCTGTCTAGTGCGCAAGAACAGGCAAGACACGAGTAGTAAGCAATAGCGGGATTACGATTCATAGGGACGCGATGGAAGCGGGAGACGGACTAGGTAGACAACACGTGCTGGACTCCGGATGACGACGAACGACGACACTCAGATCAAGATGCTGGCGCTGGCCAGATGTAGGAGTCAAGCACGGTCTAACACCAGCGGTGCTCAGGAAACGGATATAAAATACTCGTAACTCCCGGCACTAAACATCGTCTTACCCCTAACACCGCCCCCTCTCCTTTCCCCCCTGAAATACACTCTCGCAGGCATTTCCCAGACCCCTCATGATCATGCGTGGCCGCCTCGTCGCCTCGTTTACCGCATTTGCCGGCGTGGCCACTGCGGCGCCAGCCCCTGGACACGAGGCGCGTGCCCCTGCGCCGTGGATCGCCGTCAACGGCACAGGCGTCATAGCCGGTCACGGCCTCGTATCCGGAGCCGAGTTCGACCTGGCCGTAGACGCCGGCTACCTCGACGGTGCGCCGGGCTTCCACGTCCACTGCGTCGCCTACTACGTCTACAGCGGCGACGCCGCAGACGACACCACCGCCTGCACCTGGTACGGCACCCAGCCCGCGTACTCGGAGGTGGCTGCCGCCACCGACTACAACACCCTGGCCGTGACCGTCCAGCACCAGTGGCTTGCCGCCGGCGGCATCAGGAAAGTCAGCTCGGCTGTCGGCACGCTCCCTGCCCAGCCCGACTATCAAGTCCCCCTCGCTCCGTTCCCGCTGGAGGTGAGCGACGTCGTGACCTCGCTGCCGGGCGTGATTGGCGATTTCGGGACTTGGACCGCCACCAACGCCGACTTCGTGCGCGACTCTGCCGGCCGCTTGCGCGGCATGCAGTACGACCTGAGCGCGCCGTCGGGCTATGCCCTCGATGCCCCGGGCTTCGAGGTCTCGTGCTATTACGACTATAACCCTGACCCGACGGTGTTCCCCGTGTGCACGCCTGTCGTCGGGAAGCTCGCCGCCGCCGGCTCCGGCTCCTCCCAGGTGTCTCTGTGGGCTTCGGTCCTCTACAACATCACCACCGTGCACCACGAGTGGACGGCCGCGAACGGGACCAAGTTCCAGCTCGTGGGCACTTCTGATGCCCTGCCAGACTTGGGCCAGGTCACCACGTTTACTATCAGCCCGGACTTGTTGAACACGCTCTAGGTAGGACGATGTTTAAGTAAGGGTATGTCCGCATAGCAGTCGGTCTTGGCTAGCTAGCGCCAATAAATTCATCTGTATCATCTTATGGATAGCCAGGGGATTTTGAAATTTTGATGTGCCGAGTTGGTACACGGAAGATAAGATCCTCGACTGCCCAAACTTGTTGCTGCTGTGAGGCTGCAGAATCAGATAATCAGTGTACCGTTGCAGTCGACAGATTCGTCAACCTCTCTATGCAAAAATCTCTCGGGACATTGATATACATTTGACTAGGTCGATGATTATGCGTGATACGAGTGATAAATTCATAATCCGCCAAAGATATACTCTGAACTCTTGGGCTTTCGCTAGACGAATGAACTATCACCCACTCTCTTCAAACATTACTGATAATACTGTCTACTTCTGGTTCTATAGGGGCTGTGTCAATATTGTATTCATCTACTCATTCTTACTGCCTAAGGCACTCAATCGGATTCTATGCGTCTAACCCGTCAAATTCTATGAGTTTTGCTACCATCTTGATGACTTCATTGTTCCGGACGTCCATCTGCGGATTGTTGACCTTCATTGCGATGACATTGTCCACCATGCCCCTGAGTCTTGACACCAAGACGCCTATTCGTGCCCAGCCCCGTAACCTACGACGTCACGGCGTCAGTAAAAGCAGGATGAGAAACTCAAGGAATGTGAACGAAAGACCTACCGAAGCCACCCGTCAACCACCAGGCCCCTGCCTAGTGTATCCAAATCGATACCACCAGAGAACAATAAAAGAGTAAAGGCGTTGAAGGCTAGAAATTGATTGAACTGCATTAGCAAACCCACAGCTTCCCGATCCGAGAATTACGAAAATGATCACTCACGCGTTAAATCCCGGATAAAAATCTTGCTCGTAGAGATCATCGTGAAATAGGATACGAACGCTGCATTTCCGGTAAAATTTTGACAATCGAAGAGAGCACTGCTGGGGTGAATGAAGACCCGTCCATTTTCCCGCGTGAAGTACTTGATAGTGCGGGCTTCGGGATCTAGCTCCACGGCACCTGACACGGATGCCGCGAATTTCTTGTCGGGGAACTGGATGCGCGCAATTTGGGGAGTGAAAGCCGAAGCGGAGAGTGCGCGAAGGAGAGGCGTGGAGACCGCGCGAGGCTGGGGAGACTGGCTCATGACGCTCTCCGCGATGCCAATTTCCGTGAGCGCGGAATAGTACTGCACCCGAGTGGCTGATATATCCGACAACGTTTGATACGAGAGAAAGTTATCGTCACAGAAGTTTCGCAACTGTCGCTGTGGTATGCCCTGATCGACCATGGTGCTCCACTGCTGGTACGCTCGTAGATCTGTTAGCAAGTCGCCATCCCCTTGAGTGAAGCGCATGCGCGCTTCCTTAGCCAGGTCACGTTTTTCCGCTGGAGAGAAGAATGGACTCTTTGTGCTGAGGATTGCGGCTATCGTGACGCTTTCGTCAAGGCAGCCGAATATCGCACCATATACCATGAGTTTACCGCAGCGGAGATCAGCTGGGATCATGGCGAGCTGCTGGCCCAGAGCCGTCAACTCGTCGCCGTCGAGGGCGCCCATACGCTGCAGCATCTTGACCGCATTCTCTACAGCTGTAACGGCCGGTGGTGTAGGCGTCCGGCCCAAAAACGCACCGATATCTCTCGTACCCATGGCTCGAACGGATAAGCAGAGCTGCTCTAGAGGTACGCGGCGGATCTCGGGCTCGGGACGTTCTGCCATGCGTTCTTCAAGACTCGTGGTATAGAGCTTATAGCATTGACCGGCTTGTACACGACCAGCACGGCCTCGCCGTTGCTTACACGCAGCCCGTGATGCCCATGTCTCCTCTAATTTGCGCATGTTGTTGTTCGGATCGAAACTTGTTTCTTTTACGCGCCCAGTATCAATTACGGCGACAATATCGTCAATGGTAATGGAGGTTTCCGCAACGTTGGTCGCAACCACTACTTTCCTCTTCCCATGCGGCGCATTTGTAAATACTTTTCTCTGCTCCCGCGTATCTAGGGATGCGTGGAGGGGTAGAACATAGAGCGATGAGACAGCCTTTAATTGATTAACAGTCCGATTAATCTCGGCCACTCCGGGGAGGAAGATGAGGATGCCGCCCTTCTTGTTGAGATAACTTAATTCCTCATCAATTGCTTTGGTTGCCTCGACCAGCAGCGAGTAATTGATGCGAGAGCCTAGCTTCTGAATGATTTTGTTAATCGGGTCCTGTGCATTTTCAGAACCTCCGCCTATGAGTCCGTCATCATGGTCACCACGATCATGATATCTTCTGTCTTCAACCGTGAAGTTGGTCATCCTAATGATATCATCAAGATAATAGTCCTCTACAGGGAATGTTCTGCCCGCAATCTCAACGAGTCCCACCTGCAGTCCTTCGGAGGTGAAATAGCTCTTGAAAGCAGCAGCATCAAGAGTGGCGCTCATTAATACGAGCTTAAGGTCCCTCCTCTGCTTCAATACATCTCGAATGATGCTCAAAAGGAAGTCTGTATCCAGGCTGCGCTCGTGAACTTCATCGATCACGATATGGCTGACGTCGGCTAGGGACGCCGCGACATCTTGGGTTTGCCCACCTGAAGTCTGCAATCGTCTTAATAGCACACCAGTGGTCACGAATGTGATTTTGGTTTGTGCCGACGTCTTATTCTCTCCGCGGATCGAGTAGCCCACTTCTTTGCCAACCTGCGAACAACGCTCCTCGCTGACTCTGTCTGCAAGACCAAGTGCAGAAATACGGCGAGGCTGCGTGCAAATAATGTTGGTTGCATTTCCAAGTCCTTTGCTGTAAAGATCGTCCAGTATAAACTGGACTGATTGGGTAGACTTGCCGGATCCCGTTTCGCCGGCAATAATCGTCACTTGGTATTGCAAGACCGTCTGAACCACTTGGCCTCTGACTTGCCAAGCAGGGAGTTTTTGGCGTTGGCTAATCATGCTCTTTAACGCCGAGCTTTCTTGCCGTTTCTGCCATTCTTCTCTGCTCTGTATATCGATGCCTTTGGGCAAGGATTTTGGGTGTCGAGATCGGCGCCGCTCTACGGAGTAGATTTTTTGTATTTCTGCGGCGGCAGATGCCACACCGGATATATCTCGCAGCTTGCCTGGTTTCTCGATGATCTCGTTAATGTTCTGCTGTATCCAGTCGATAGCAAAGTATATCTTCATAGGCTCTTCGCTCAAAGACTCGGTCAGGTAACCAAGGGTTTTCTTGACCACACTAAGTTTGATATAGGAAGGAAGATCCGAAACTATGGACACGATAACTTCGGATGGGTACCGGGAAGGCCTCCGAAATTGGGCAAACGTCTCAATATTTTTCTTGGGCCCGTTCGTCACTGAGTCGATGCGGATCTGGCAGAGTTCATCAGATATTCGCTTGAAATGATCCCCGAACACCGAGTTCAGACTTTCCATCTCGTCGGACCAACATTCTTCCGGGGTATTGAAGATGAGAGACTCCTCAGCGGTCTTCTCGAGGTGCATCGATTCACCGCCACTCGACAGCAAATAGTTCTGCAGCGCCTCGGCTGTCCGCCCCTCATCCCGGCCATGTTCCTCGTAGAGTTTCTTGCAGAGCTCTGCAGAATACCCGGATTGCGACAGCCTCTTGATTGCTGCCTCTCGTTTCAAATCGGAAATTGCGGCAACCGAAACACCAGCTGAGTAGCTCTCTGGCAGCGCCCATCTAGGCAGGTCATCTTCAGGGACGTGGACCAAAAGCCATTCAAGAGTCTCTTCGCGGTCCTTGCATTCACCTACCGCTTCTTCTACATGGCTTTGACGGAATCCAGAACTGGCGAGCTCATTGAGAATTGCTTGCTTTTGAGATGGAGTCATCTGAACCTCATGGGGATTCCATATGACCTCTCTGCGGACTAGATCCTCGAGTTGAGACCGCGTCTTTCGGCCCATTTCAATCTTCGGAACGGTGGTCCACCCTTTCATGGGATTTCCACCGCCCCCGGAGCCAGAAGCAGACGCGGCATTGCTCCGCAGGACCAGACCAGCCGCGCCTGGCATGTTCTTTGCTTTCGCCTCGATTGCTTCTTTCTCCTTCCTCTTCTTCTCGGCAGCAGCCTTTTCATCCTCGCGCTGCTTCAACGTGGCAAACGGATCCGCGTCGTACAGCCATCCGTTACCATTCTTGACGTCTTCGGCTTTAATAGTCTCGAACTGCTTCCATAATGACCTGTAGTCCGGTGGTAATGTGGTATGGATGTTCTTCATGCTGCAAACACGGAATAGTGCGTATGTAGCAGCAGCATGCCTGGCTTCCAGAGGAGTCTCCCTAGTGATGAGGTGCTTGTAATCTGGATGTATTTTGAACGGAGGGACCTTAGTCGCCTCCCGCGTCTTGGGGTTCTTGGCGCTGAGCTGAACAAAATAAGAGATGCCTTGCGAACCCTTGATCTAGCAGTAGATTTCATATTAATCGGGCACGAACTATCGCGATTAGTCACGATGGTGAGGAGGCTTACAAGCTGGTAATCGGGCTTGTCCCATTTTTGCCTCTGGCAGTGTTCCGAGAGGAGGTTGACGGGGAGCTTTCCGGTCCAGCTGGAGCCTCCGATGAGCTGCTTCACGGTTGGCTTTGGCGGACCGGTCGAGTCCTGCTCACTGTCGACTGCTTTCCCCTTTCCCTGGCCCTGGCCGCCCCTTTTCGGCTTTGGATCTTTTGTGGAATTGGTGAAGACGATGAAGTCGTCCTCCTGAGGCGGCTTATGGCTTGATTTCGCCGGTTTCTTGGAGGAACCTGCTGAGGCCTGCGGCGGAGCCGTGGCCTTCTCCTTCCCCTGTCTGACCATACTGACGAGCCATGGGTTCACGTGTATGGGTCGTGAAAGCCTTCAACACTGTCTCGAAGAGGTAAAATCCCGAGAAGAGAGGTAGCCAGCGTGGTGGACCTTGCAGTGACTAGGCCCACTCCTAAATACCGTACAGTGCATCATGTGAAGGTCAGCTTTACGGCTGCGGGCCTTGGATATATGATGCACTGTGTGACACGAAGCTAGTACGGTACCTACCTAGGTATCTACTAATGTATTCCGTAGACTCCTGTAGGTGTGCTTACCTACCTCCGAGGTCCCTATGACCACTGAGATTTCCCTCTAGGTATTCCACAGCTGCACCGAAGCTCCCCCACTTTGTCTACAATGCATGCCACCGACGCCTTATATAACTACTTCCGACAAGATATCGCGACTTTGCCTCTCTAGACCTCATCTCCGTTGCCCTAATGTAACCTGTAAAGGCAGCCCTCTTACAAGCTTGGCGGGCTCGCAACAGACCGGCCTTCGACTTACACTACGACAACGGCACAGCTCTCGGCCCATTTCCCGGCCCGACCCGGCCATGTCGACGGCGGAAGCAGGCCCAGACGATGCCATAACCGAAGACGAGATCGCTGGAGTTGCGCCGGCACCTGTACCAGACGCGGTAGAAGCGAGCCGGGGACAGCGCGATGCATGTAAGCAATGAGCAACCCTTACCCTAACCCGCGCCTATAAGATCCAACGTGGGCCACGGACGAACAATGATGGATCTGGAGACGAGGGTGAGGCTCTGAAGCGAGTCTCTCTCACTAGGTGTGCCTTCTTCTACGCCCTTATGGTGGTGTTCATTCTGTATCTCTGGCCCGGAGCAAGACTGAATGTCACCTCCAGTCGCAGAACTCATGGCACCCAAGTCAAAGCACCTACAAGAGCCCGCAACACTCGCCTCGACACGGAGCGCTCTGACCAAGAGCTTCAAATTGCGCGACGGGCTAGGTGCCTACACCGCGGACCCGTCAGCCTTCCCGTCCAGTCGAGTCATCTTCTACGACGAGGCCTTCGTCGCCATTCACGACCTGTATCCGAAGTCTACCGTGCACACGCTCTTGCTCCCGCGCTCGCAGCGCAGCCGTCTGCACCCTTTCGACGCCTTCGAGGACCCCGAGTTCCTCGCGGCCGTGCAGGCCGAGACAGCGCGCCTGAGGGGTCTCGTGGCGAAGGAGCTACAGCGGCGCTACGGCCGGTTCAGCGCACGCGACCAATTGCGCGAGGCCGTTCTGGATGGAAATATGGAGTGGGACGGCGCGAAGCCCCTGCCTGTCGGCCGGAACTGGGAGAAAGAGGTGCTTGTCGGCATTCACGCCCATCCGTCCATGAACGACCTGCATGTGCATGTACTATCCCGGGATATGATGTCTGAGTGCATGCGACACCGTAAGCACTACCAGTCTTTCAACACCCCATTCTTAGTCGATGTCGCCGATTTTCCCCTGGCGCCTGATGACCCTCGGCGGCAGCCTGGACACGGCGCCGACCTCAACGGAGATATGCGGTGCTGGCGCTGCGGGAAGAACTTCGGTAATCAATTCAAGAAGCTAAAAGAGCATCTCGCCCAAGAGTTCGAAGAATGGAAGCGAGAATAGAGGATCTATTACTTCGTAGATAATAACACTCTATCTTAGCCCGCTAAATCTCGGGGGTCTACGCGACTTGGTAACCCTCTAGTACTAGCGTAGCGATATAACGCAGCCGCTACGGGCTAAGCCCAGGCGCTGAGACCCAAATTACATACTCGGCGAGAAACTGGACCTAGGCAGGCTCCCCGCGACTTCCCAATACTGAGCCGAACTACCAGGCATATAGTTTTAAAAAAGCAGCTCCCTTCCAACAGATGTTCCCAATTAGACCTCAATGGTCTAGTGGTAAAATAGTCGGCAGGACAAACTCCCAAAGGGGTTTTCCGGTCAAAGCGGGGCATGCAAAGCTTTCCAACAAAGCTTTCAACAGGTTCGGACATGCATGGTACAAGCAATCACATGGTCGAGCGTCCGGCTTCGATTCTTTTTTCATTTTTTTTTTCATTGTTTCTTTTTCCATCGTATCTATCTTTTTAGATGACGGAATTGAATCTGACAGTAGGTATGAAGTCACAGATACATCTATGCAATTGACTGCTGACTGGCCGATTGATTGAAGTGACGGTCTTCTACCATAGGTGGTGGCCACAGCTGTGGCTGTGGCTGTGGCTGCGGCTCGTGGCGGTTATTGTGGCTTGGCTAGGTACGTATCTGTTTGCTGGTGCCGGTGATAATACAATGCAATTTTCAGACGTGACGCGATAGACCCAACCCGACGCGCCGGGGTGCATTGAATAGGGATATTGGCCACTATTTTAGGAGTGGTAACTTATATACCTAGTGTATGGAACGCGAAGCATGATAGCACAAATCCGAGCAAGGCGAAGCAATCAAATAGAAGCGGTAGGTGTTACAAATTATTGGACAACAGCCTCGCGATTCCCATAATAAAATCATACGCGAAAACCAGACCAGCAATTGCTTATCAAATGTACAAAGAGTCCCGTGAACTCAACCAACTCCGTCTTTGCCCCCCCTCATCATCGAGCTTGACTACCCTGACTGGCTCAAGCCGTAGTCGTATCATAGTTGCACGAATGAGGTGGAAGATGCCGACACATAACAAGAACCTATTCTTCATCATCACGTCCGAACGTGTCATCGTAGGTTTCCAACACCACTAATCCTTCGGAATGCGGTAGCTAGACTTGCCAAGCCAGGCAACCTAGCCTTCGTATTACTGTTCTAATCCTACGGAGGACGCCTCGGTCAGCAAAAGAAAAAACTGAAAAGGGAAAAAAAGAAAGATAGGGTTGAGGTGTGCTGATGGAATTGTAGGGAGTGCTACCTCCAACTGCAGGCCCAGGTCCTCGTCGGGAAGATTATCGCCGTCGGCTTCGTCGTCCATGTCCTGATCAGGTTCAGCGACAGCCTCTGTAACCACCCGCATAATGAATTAGCTGAGAGTCACTGGGACCATCAGGATGGTTTTTGGGCCTACCTTCGTCTTCTTCGGCACCGATATCTTCCTCATCATCCTCCTCGGGTTCCTCAGCAACGTCACTCTTCCGCGCCTTGCGGCCCTTTGTCGCGGAGCCCTTGGCCTTAGACTTTGCTGCAGCTTTAGGAGTAGCTGCCTTCTTGGGGGTGGTGGCATCGGTACCAGCCTTAGGTCTACCTCGACGTCCGGTACTGGTGCTCGTGGTAGTAGCCTTCTTCGCTGTAGCCTTCTTCACGCCGCCAGATCCTGGGGGGCGGCCTCGAGGTCGACCACTGGGTTGTTGCTTAGGTTTGGCTGCAACACCATTCTTAGGAGGTCTGCCGCGACCACGTTTCGCTGGAGCTTCAGACGCGTCAGCAGCCTTGGTGGGCGTGCCGTTCTCCTTGGCGGCGCGCGCAGGTCTGGTGGGCGCCATGGCTAGACGCGCTGTGGACAAGTATTAATGAGGAAAATTGAATAAAATCGGAAAAAATTCCTACGAAATTGATGATGAATTGAGATGGCGATGAAGTAGAAGTGAGTGAAAGATGGATTGTTGTGAGGGACGCGACGGATGTTTGGGGGTAGAAATGGAAATGCGGTTGTGGGAAAAGAGAACAGCAGGATATGGAGAGGTAATGTGGTTAATCACCCAGCAAGCGCGGCTCTGGCACGCATCAGCTGCCGGCCAACGCGTGCACCGTGTTCAGGTAAGGATGGTAGAGGTACTGTACTGTACCGTACCACAAAGTCCCCACCCACACCACTCATGGCACCTTACCTACCGTGATAAATAGCTCCAGAAGCCTGTACAGAATCTAGGGTGGCAGGTAAGGTACGGAGCGCATAATGAAAACCAAGGTCCCGACCTGCATATCCTACCAAGGTACGGTAGGTTGATCTGCCTTTTTACTTTGTACGAAGTACTAAACATATTTTCCCATAAAGTGGATAATATTTGGAAGGTGCGGCAAAACTTATAGAGCTTATGGGCTATTATCACAGCATCCCTGTGTAGACATGAATTACTTACTCGTACTAATTGCAACATTTTCTGCGTTAGATCAATTTTAATATTCGTGTTTCAAGATACACTTCATTCCCACAGAGGAACAAAGGTATAACCTAACTCTCAGATAGGAGCTCCTGCTATATAGCATTTATGTGATGTTCAACGCTGTTTGTCTCATCAATAATAAGGCGATTGATTGGCTTAGGTACTCATTGATGTAGTATGTAGAAATCTTATGACCTATCAACAATACCAGCAAAGTGATAGGTAGTCAAACATAAATACTTTTCTGATACACGAAAAATGTAGAGGCCCATGTTGTTGTCGCTGTTGCCATCATGGAATTTATCCTGTGGCCCGCTATACATATAACTAGTACCTACCTACATAGTATATTTGCTAGCAAGGGGCTAAGAACATGCGCCAACCAGGTCGTGGTTGCTTTCGAAATATCATCCGTTAGATCGCTGGGGTCCTACCCGTGCCACGCCCCACTAATTCCTGGCCCTTTTGGACTCCGCCAACGTACTAGCAATATAACTGGTGCTAGTTATTAAAACAGCTAGTTCGTTAAAACAGCTATGTTAGTAGCTACTATTTATTTTGTATAAGCTGTATTAATAGATTTAAGTAGTTTATGTTTTTAAATACGCGTATTATAATGTAAAAAATTCGGAAAAATATAAAACGAACGTAAATATATAAATTATTAAATAAATTATTTAAAAACATATTTTATTTAATATATAATTCGGAAATATTAAGTTTTTATTAAATATAAGTTATAATAATAAGTTTATATAATATAATTAAAAATACGCGAATAAATAATACGTATAACTTATACGCGTATATAAATATTAAAAAAATATATATAAATTAAAGTTTTTATTATATATTTACGAATTATTATATATATATATTATATTTTAAATAATTAATCGATTATTTATAAAAAAATTTTATTTTATATTTTTTTAATTTTTTTATAATTATACGGATTATTTAAAATTTATAAAAAAACAAAACTATTAATACAGTTTATATAAAATAAGTAGTAGTTATTAACATAGCTATTTTAACGAACTAACTGTTTTAATAACTAATATTAGTTATATTACTAGTGTGTTAACAGAGTTTAAAAGGGCTAAGAATTAATAGGGCGTGGCACGGGTATCTCCTCCTTTCGCGCTCTGCTTTCATTTCTTCTATCCGTGTCTTCTCCGAGCTAGGTAGGTACAGTATGTTTTACTTCTTCCGCATATTAATACAGAATCTATCAAAAGAATATTAGGAAAATTATCATCAAAACGGACGAATATGGATGGACTATTATGTCGAGAAGTGCACTGCTCGCATTGCACTTAACCCTGCACGGGTAATTCGAAAGCTGTTAATTCCTACGGCCAATATCGGAGCCAACCTGTTACGGACGGTTACTTATCTACTCCGGTTACACTACCTAGTACACCAAGATGAGGCAATAGAGAACATGCATGATATCCCCAACATACAAATGCGGGGGAAAGCCGCCTGCAGCCACATGCATCGCATGCATAGTCAATTCGCAGACCAGCATCTATACTAGGAATTAGGATTAGAACAACTGTAACGATAGTAAGAAGAAGAAGGTAACAACGAAAATCCGGTAATTTGCTAGAAATGGAAGCGGCGGAAGCGGAGCCGGCGGGCTCGACGCGCTACGCAGACCGGGCGATCCCCAAGATCTCGCTGCGCGACTTCGCGGCGCGCATCGACGAGATCACAGCACAGGTAGCAGCAGCGGCGGAGACGGACGGGTTCTTCGCAGTCGTGGACCACGGGATCGCGACGAGCGAGGTGGAGGCGCAGTTCAGGCAGGCGGCGCGGTTCTTCGCGCTCCCGGACGCGGTGAAGGCGACGGTGCCGTACGGGCGAGAGAACACGGGCTGGGAGAAGGCGGCCCAGGTGCGGCCTAGCACGGGCCAGCCGGACCAGAAGGAGTCGTACCAGCTGCAGTACGGCCCGTGCATGGAGACCGCCTGGCTGCCCGAGGCGACATTGCCGGGGTTCAGGGCCGCGAGCTTGAATTTCATGCGTAGAGCCCAGGCCGTGTCTGAGCAGCTAATGGTGTGTCTTGCGCGCGCGCTGGGTCTTGATGACGACAACGATGGCTTTTTTGTGCGCGCCCACGACGTCGACGATCCTGCCAGCCAGACCGTCCTGCGCCTGCTGCACTACTTCGCACTCGACCCAGCCGCCCCCGTGCCTGAGGCCTACTGCCGAGCAGGTGCTCATGCCGATTGGGGTCTCCTAACTCTGCTATTCCAGCGCCCTGGAGAGGGCGGCCTCGAGATCTGCCCCGGCCGCGACGTCTACACCGAATTCGGGCGCGGCGATACCTGGACCAAAGTCGAGCCCGTCGAGGGCGAGATCATCTGCAACATGTAAGAGAGCCTCTCTCTTCTGCTTATGCCTTCCCCACCCCCCGGCCCCCTCCCCCCCTCATTCCTCGTGCCCTCCGCTTAACACAGTCCTCCCCCCTTTCTCCCTTCGCTCATGCTCTCTCTTCCCCGCAGCGGCGATCTCCTGATGAGCTGGAGCGACGACCGCTTCAAGTCGACATTTCACCGCGTGAGGACGCCGAGAGATCCCGCCGTCGACTACTTCGGCCCTCGCTACAGCATGGCCTACTTCAACCAGCCCATCAAGAGTTGTCGCATTCAGGGGCCGCTCAAAAAGTACCCCGAGGTTTCTGCCGCCGAGTTCATCCAAGCCGCCATCCAGCGCAACTATGCTGCTTTGGAGGCTAGGAAAGCGAGGGACCGAGCATCTGAGATGCAGCGTCAGGCCGGCTAGCTGGTGAAGCTGCTGCTGCCGCTCCGTTCCAAATCATCTCGCCATGGGAACCTACGGACGCCTGCGTAGCAATTAGTTCCCCGTGATGATCTTCGTGGTGCCGGTCGTGAGACTGAGTTTGCGACGATGTGGATGAGATGGTGTGATTCGGTTTAATTATATAACATGGCCGCGGCTAGGGAGGCCATGTACTACATTATGTACCTACAATATACTTTTCCCCCCTTATATTTCTTTTCCGGGAAACGCACCGTCTCGCGCATACACACAGTCGCGCATAGGCGCATGCAGCGCACAAACCCAATAATAACCTGATTCCAAACCATGCTATTCTTTTTGTCCCCGATGCTATGCTGTCTAGAAATTCCGAGCGGCTGGGCCTTCATCGCTCATCGCCGGGTGCGTCGGCTCTACTCGGCACCCTTGGACTTCAATTTGCCGCTCGCACTGCTCTTCACGCGTCGCGCGGTCGGTCGGTTGATGTGGTCGGCGGGGATCCAGCTCTCGTCATAGCCCTTGTCGGTGCCGCTGGCCGTGCCCTCGCCACCGGAGAGAGGCTCCTTCTCCACCGTCGACCTGACCTTCTTCGCAGGGCGCGGCTTCTTAGTCTGCGGGAAGAAGGCCTCGATGTACGTCTTGTAGACAAAGTAGCAAGTACCCGCAAAGGCGCCGGACAGGAAGAGATACAGGAAGATACTGCAGCAAAAGCATTAGTAAGAGCATTTCAAAGAAAAACACGGAACAGCAGGAGGAGGACAGCGGCAGAATTAGGGTAGCGAAGAAGCTCACATTTGAGGGTCGAGCAAGCTCGTGGGGGCCTCGACAATGCTAACGACATCGTCATAGACGCCAACGGAGAATATCTGGTTACCACTACCCATGATAACGCCAATCAGATGCAGACGAACATCTTGGGGCTGCATGTCGAGCACGAAGGAGTAGGGCAGCGACTGCTTCTCTCCAGGCGGGATGGTGGCCTGGTACTGGACGGTGGACAGATTGCGCAGCACGGCAGCGTAGGCCGGGGTGTCGGGGCCCAGCTCGCCAATGGTCATCAGCTGGCCGCCGAGGAAGGCGACCTGGATGGGGCCATCTTCGTTGTTGGTGATGTCGACGACGGCCTTGGTGGGCCGGCCGTTGACCAGCTTCACGCCGAAGATGTCGGCCTCGGGGAACGTGGCCACGATCTCGGCGTTGAGCTGCGCTTCCGGCGCATCGGACGCTATCTCATCGTCGACCACGGGCGGCTGCACAGACACGCAAAAGCTCGGTCAGTCTATGGAGCACGTGCGCGTGTGCGTGTCCAGGGGTCGAGTCCACTTACAACATCAGCATCCTGAGCAAAGACGGAGACAACACGGAGGGCCAGGGCGGCGAGAACCGAATAGCGGAGGGCGACCATGGTGGCGACAGGCAGCACCGAGACGAGGAAGAGAAAGGACCAAGGGAGCAGAGATGAGGAACCGAAGCAGGCACAGGAGGAGCAGGAGGAGTAGGAGGAGGAGGCGGTGGTGGTGCGGAGGTTTTGGCAGTCCAATGGACAGAGAGCGGAAGCTTGGGAAAGTGCGCGCTCGAGGTTGGTGCTCAAATGTCCAATGTTGCTGCAATCTGGTCAGTACCGGATAGCGTACCTAGGCACATTGGGCACGCTAAATTATCCATCCATGCCTCAAGCTAGTAGTAGCCCAGACCCGACCCAAATATTGCCTGTCTGCTATTCGTACATATTGGAAATCTAGACCCACATTCATTTGAAGCCGTTAGCTGTGGCGGTGCGACACACGTGGCGTAGGTAGTACAACATGGGGACACTGGTAGAAGTCATGCCTTTATTCAAGGTGTTTTAAAATATACGGCGATTGCCTACATGTAGATAGGCTGTGTGGATTCAACATGAGTAGAAGTGCTCTGTAGGGGCTATTATCGTTAAAACATTTATAGCTGTATTGGGGTATCTCAGATTGCTATCCATTATTCGTTAATACATCCACCGCCCATGCTCCCTTTCCGGTGTAGATCGCTCTCTACCGTTTTATTGACGCATAACCACATGTTAGCATATCACAACATATGCTTCGACCTTATCATTCTGGTCGCGACCCGTAAGGTGAGCGAAGCATGCCTTCGCTAACACCACATATGGCTCCATATTGCATCGTCCCCTACGACAGATCCATACTACCGTCCCACCCTTCCAGCAAATCAGTACTCCCACCAGCCCCTAAATTGCCGAAGATGTCGTCGTCGGCCCCGAAATTGAGCCCTCCGCCTGAGTCTGCACTACCGCCGAGACCCATGTCGCTCCCGGCGTTGCCGAGGCCGAGGTTCAGATTGCCGTCACTGGTGACTAGGCCATCACTTTGCGCAGCAGCCAATGCAGCAGCAGCATCTTCGTCTAGGCCAAGGCCAAGCCCGCCCTGTAGCATTGTGTCCGCCGGCTCGGGCAACATGAGTTGCGCCTCCACCCGTCGATACAGGCGCACCACGTGTTCCGCTAATGCCGGATCTGCCTTCTGAATCATTTTGAAATCCTCGGCCTCGGATTTCAACGCTTCCCGTAAGGATATGCGTGCCTGTGGGATAAGGGGAGGGTTGCCTGGATCTACGAGTAATGCCATGACGGCGGGTGGGGGCACGTTGGTGGCGTCCGGGGCGCATATGAGTGCCGTGGCTATGTCGTACATAATGCTGCAGCCGCTGGTATCTGTTTGCTGCTTGATTTCGTCCAAAATGATGTTCAGTAGTCTCCTTGCCCCTAGAATCCTATGGGCAGCGAGAATCTGACGATGCGTGTACGAGGTAGGCATCATGTTGATACCTGGATGCAAGCTCCACTGTGCAAAATTTTGAATCGTGTGTCTGACTGAGGCAGCAAGACCTCCGTTCGAAGTGCTGGCCCAAGCCTCGAGCTCATTATGGCCAGCGCCTGCTGTGCGCCTCGACAGGCGAATATTGTGTTTGATTGCGCTGAGCAGTGGCTCGATCTCTTGGCATTTGGGGTCTTGTCGTTGGTAGGACCTGAGGGAATGCTCGAGTGGCTTCGCTACGATATTGAGAACAGCTGACAGCATTGTCTGCGCTTCATCAGAGCCTTTTTTGTTGAGCAAAATTAACTGTAGAATCGTAATGACGGGCTTCTGGTCTGATCTAGTTTCTGCCCATAGCTGGTTTGCCATGTACGTGATGGCAACCACTAACGAAGGGAGTAGAAAAGTATCAACGAGGTCTAGAGGTCCTATCAGTACAAAGCATTGATGATCGCGTAAAACTGGAACTTACATTCAACCCCCGTCTTTAAACTTTCATCGGCGAGATACTTAGTCTCTAATGCGAGCATAATATTTTGGAATAAAGTCGGTACGAGGAGGTAAAAATCTTGAGGGGGGCATGACGACATGAGTTCATCGCCCAAACCCCCAGTCTCTGTGCCGAAGAGACCCTGAATCCACCCATCTAGATGGGCTTTCTCCGATTCGGTGAGCTCGTCCACTGGTCGGCTGAGTTGACCCTGGTTCAGTAGCTTGGCAACAAACGAGTCCGAGGATTTTATACCGAGGTCAACGGCAGTAAGATTGTAGCGGTAAACAAATGCTAGGACAAGAAGTAGAATGGCACCGAACTCTTCATAAACAGGCTGATATTCCCCCTGGTCGTCGTCATAACGCCAGTTGTCCAGGACCTCGCATAATGGATGCAAAATCGCCTCCGGCTTGCCAAACAGAAGCATGACATCTAGGGATAGCGGCTTTTTGGCGAGCTGACTACAGAGGACCTTGAGCGACATAGTCTCCTTATTCGCGCAGAGACGACCGATCATCTATTAATCAGACATTAGAGTTCAGCGCTCTCAATCGATGGAAAATGGATACAAACCTCAATCAGGGCCTGGCAGACAGCCCCAACATTACCATCCATGTTGTCTATCTCACGAACGAGCTCTTGAATGCGTTCCGGGTCAGCGATACAACGCTCGACTAGCGTCTCCTTGACCTGACGACCATCCTGTGGTAAGCTCTGGTAAGTGATCTCGCCTAACAAGCTCTCGATGCTTGACTCTGCGATTAGGCCATGTAGGCAGCATGCAAAACAGAAATCTTGCCGGACACTGTCCGTGAACATGTTGTTGTTATTTGTATCGTCAAACATGGCGGATAATGTTGGGAAAGCATTTGTATCAACTAAAGCAAGCGCTTCAGTGATACAGTATTGAGGAGTTAAAGGGGCGAACATTGAATTAGCCAAAGTTGCCAGCAGTAACGGCAGCTTGTTGATGAGGTAAGATCGAAGCAGATGCCCGGTTTTTTGGTCTTCGTTTCGAAAGACCGCATTGGCCAGAACATCGAAGGAGGCTAGGATTAGATCAATCGTGGTAGTTTGAATATCCCCCTGGTATTATTTAGCAAGGATCCTCAGACTACTCATTCGCGGCCGTACCTGATAACGATTGTGTAGATAGCTGAAAAGAATCGCATCGTCTATGAGCGGCCGCCCGACAAGCTGACAAGAGGTTAGTAGCGTCTTCTTCGGGGCTGTGATGAACGCGCATACCGATGCATTTAGATAGATGTATAATCCCGCCCGCGTGTTTGAAATTGGCACATCAGGAATGACGATACTGTCAAGCGCCATGGATGATTCAAGGTCATCGATGTCCAGATTAGGAACTTCCTTTTTGTTCTTGTCCACAGGCTCGAAGGACGCGAGTGTCTCCGTGCGGAAGAGCTCCAGCCGGCTGGCAATTTGCGACGAACTCTGCAGGAGCGAAGGGATGAAGGATGTCAGGCTTTCTGACAAGATCCGCCGCACATCTAAACACCCAGTAAGCAATTGGTCAAAAACATAAGCACAAGAGCATAAGAATCGGATTGACCATTACTTTGAGCGGAAGGTCTGCTCAACCCACGGAGTACGTGATGGTTTTCACAGACGCTGAGAAGAAGCATGACAAAGGCGGCTCGTGCCGCCTCCATATCCTCTCGAGAGGTGTTCTGGAGCTGAACTATGACGTCTTGCGCCAAGGCGGCCGAGGCGGTGGTGAACATGGTCATCCATCGGGCCATCAGCACACAGATGCCGAGAGCCTCGCCGGTGTTCCTGATGGCGGTGCCTACTCTGACATCCTTAGACAGCCGGTAGAACATCACCTCTTCGGGAGAATACGAGCTCGCCCAGCGCAAGGCCGTCGGGTTCGCGCCGGCGCCGGTAGCAGCAGCAGCAGCAGCAGCAGGGGCAGGACGCAGGTACATCTGGGACGTCGAATAGGCATAGAGCCCGCTGAGGATGGACGGCGTGTCGACGAGCTTGCGCTGGGCCAGGACCTGCAGGTAGCGCGAGACGCGCGGATCGAGACTCTCGTGGTTGGACGGTTGCGGTCGCAGGCAGATGTCGGCGATGGCGGCAGGCAGCAGAGGGTGTCTGTTGTACAACGAGGGGATGGCGGCGTCGAACTCGTCCGCGTCTAGGCGACGGCACAGGCTCCGGGCCACGTAGCGAGCCCATTTACCGCGCGAGCCGGTGGCGTCGTTCGCCATACCGTCCGCTGTGCCGTTCCCCGTATTCTTGTCCACCTCCATGCCCATCCCCGAGCCCGTCTCCGTACCCATTCCCATGCCTCCCATGCCTATGGCAACGCCTTTGTCCATGTCGATATCCATATCCATGATAGGCTGGTACGTATGCCGTTCTCGTAGACAATCTCATAGACAAGACTGCCGTGTTGTGGTGTCTGCATTGTCCTGTAACCATGCACCTGCAGCAAAATGAAGCTTGTTGTTGGGCCGTGATGTTGTGAATCAACAAAGGGATTGACTCTGGTACTCAGGTGCGTAGGTGCAGGTGATAGAGTTAAGTCTATGCGTAGACGTAAAGCATCTCGATAAGATAAATACCTAATTCCCCAGGTACGAAGTACTTAACGTAGGTAAAGTGCCTGAGCTAACCTCATGCAGGTAGACACCTATCTCTAATGTCTGTATTTTTAGTGCCCAGTTGCTGTACAGTTCCTTAGCGCGTATCTACCCGCCTCCCTATTCTTCCTGTGTGAAATCGCGCCTTGGTTACTTGGATAATACATTAGTGCTCAAACAATCTGGATACAATACCAAGGCCTTCTAGATGACGGAAATCAATTGTTTTTAATAGCTAAGATTCATCACATCTTGCCACGTCCCACAGAGCTGCGACTATTCGTCTAAGATTCAACTTCAGCCATAAAGGACAATACGACTGCAGGCAGTGACATTAAGATAAAAAATAATAACAGGGTCAACATGCTAAGAAAATTATAGAAATACCATTGATCGTGTTATGAGTGTGAGGTATTAACCCTGAGATCCATCCCTGTTCCCTGGTAATTGATCAGCGACCCGTAACTCTAAGTTGACATTGCTGTCAAAAGGATGTCGAAAGTGCAACACAATTGTTGTACTGGGGTGTGTCTAGCAATACTTCTGCGTATAAATTACGAAAGAGAGTTCAGAAATCAACAATATCGAGCCCCAGCTCCTGAATACGTGCGCACCTCCTGCTAACTAGTATTATCTACGATGTGACCCTATCTTCACTCTGGTAGCATTCCTCTGGCAATTGCATAGATATATATTTTCTATTAAAGCAGATCGCATGCTATACCACGGCTAACCCGCTCGCTCTGTCACACTATCTGATAGATGGTTTTCATCACAAAGCAAGTAAACAGATAGACTTTCTTTCAGCTACCATATTATATTATACTTCGTAGAACGTCAACATATCACTATACGCATATAAGGTACGACGCAATCATTCAAGCCTCCCAAGGTGCATCAGACATAACGCGCATATCTCCTGGGTAAGTTTTTGCTTCAAAATTGAGAAGAGTTGGTAATTTTCTGATATGGCTTTTTCTTTACTTGGGACTACTGGACTTGCAGTATGCTAGGCAATTTTTATGCTTTTGCATCAGTGTTCTGCGCGAGTTCCACTAAATTTTCTCTTGAAAAGATCGTGTTACAGCACCTTATAATTCTTATGGCATGGTAACATCGATGTGAAAACTTTTTCTCCCCCTCCTACTTGTTTGTTATTTGAACAAACAATACAGTATTTTTTTTAACCAAATTGTAAATGGTAGGATAAGAGTAAGTCAACTATCATATTAGAGTGAGCGTCAAAGGAAGGTTCACACAGAGTAATATTAATCTGTAGAGAAACTAAGGTGAGTAACGTGGCTGACGTCCTACTGGGAACATGTCGTACGTTCCTAAAAGGGCTGCGGATGGCTACGTTGCCAGTGGTGTACTTTTTTTTTGGACCATGTAAAAATAACTGTCTTTGTTTTATACTACACATCGTTTTTTCGACTATGCGGCCTGCTATAAAATACCATCGTCTTGACGCAAGTCCTTCTTATCACAGGATATCTTAAGAGTATTATGTTCAAATGGGATTGCGTACACCAACTTTGATCCAATGGCTATCTTGGCTAGAGTAGATTAAAGATTGTTGCAAAGTGAAGCCATAGATAATACGCAATAGAATAGTTGCACGCAGCCAAATGCCTAGACTAAATAATCAAAGGTTTTTTTTCACCCAAGGGTAATTATAATGTGATGAAACACACTATCACTCTCGTGTTTTCAATTATGATTTGTCTTACTACGGTGATAATTAAAGTATATTCACAGCGTATATGATCCATTTATGATAATCTACATTTCTTGTAAGGTCCGATAGTGCGTCTTGCCGCGGCGCTGAACTTCCGAGGCCAAAATATGATAATCCTACCGGTGGAGGCCGGACTTACATGGGCGGATTGTGTAGGAACTCCTAGTTGTTTCCTTATTCTGATATAACAACTTGTTTTCGTCGGAGTTCCATAGGACACGCAAAAACTACAAGTCGTCAAACTACATAATTATTTAGTCAGTATTTGTTTACCTAATGTTCTCTATAATGATTGCACTGCTGCGGTTGGGCTTCTCTCCACTCTACAGGTCTAACCGACCTGCTCTAATTTAGAACCACATCGAAGATAAAAAGAACTATTGACAATTACAGTAGGCATGGGTGATTAGAAAATCCCTCGTTAATCAGTCGTATGATATCTAACTCCGATCCCTAGAGTTGCATCGCACTGTACATTGACATGAGATCTTGCAGAGAGCTGCAGGATGTCTAAGCTACTTTCTAGTTCATCTACTGAAATCCACCGTTTAAACTGGCGATGCAAGGCAACGCGGCTGGCAGCTATTCCGTGTTTAACACAGTAGTTGAGATGCTTCACCGCTCAGTTGATCCTACATGCTCCCTAGCGAGACGTTTCGTCACTAAAAATACAGATTGGGCTGGCCCTCTTGTGATACTTGGAACCATTGCACCCATCCCAAGCTGTTCCGTATATCATCATCTCAGTGCAGGCCCTCAATCGTCTTCGTCCTTGACGTTAGGTGGTATGTTCTCTGGGTTTCGGGGGCCGATCATCCAGTCCTGCATAGCAAGCCACTGGCTCCAATCCGTCTCTGCGTTCAAAATTTCTTCTTCAGTGACACGCTGTAGTGGCCGTAAGAAAGGGATAGTTTGCCCGTCTGGCATGTCGTACTGCGACTTGACGTCGAGCCAATGCGAGGCCTTGGCGGCGAAGAGATAATTCCTTCGTTCGACTTCATGGAGATGTCCTATCCCCGATGCCCAGTCGTCCCCGAAGAATCCATGAAGTACACCGTCAAAATCGAATCCTGTTGCGACTAGTCGGCGGATGTAAGGAGTCAGGCTGATAGCAGGACATGATTGAGGTAGGTTAGCGAATTGTCCTGCTGCCGACGAGGATGCCGAGGGTAGGGCGGACGGCGAGACCGGCTGTCTTGACGAAGTAATAGGAGACTGTGGATTCTGGAAGGGCAGCCGAATGTTAACAAAAGCCGCTACTGCCTGGACAGGGCCGTCGTGCTGTGCGCGATCCAGGAAGTAGCGAACACAGGACTGAAAATGCGGATACCACTGGAGGATATCGAATTGTGAATCTTGCATGGGAAGAAAAGGTGAGCGTTGAGGCGCCGCACGGCTTGCCCCCGGCTGGAAAGCATTGCCACGCGGATGGAAAGCCATGATGTTGGGTGGATACTGATCTCGAAGTCTATGGATATTCAATGAGTGGCTAATGATTTCGTCTAAAGACTTGCTTGACGAGGTTCTTGGGAGTCTTGGGCGAAATCTTGATAGGAGTATCCGGGTCCTCCGAGTTATGGAGCCCCGGGGTCGGTCGTATGATATGGCCAAGCAGGCTTCGGGCTGACCTGACTTTGGATTCAATAGTCTTTCCAGCTCCTGCGAAGTGAAGTATGTAAGATCTTCAATCCACCAACTCGGTTCCGAGTCGAGCAGCTGAAGAGTTGACCACCAGAACGAGGTAGAGCAGGTGACAGCAGCAGTGGGCCAACCAGGTCTTTAATACTTGTTCAAATGGACGATTAGCTGACCCCTACACCGTGGCCTTAACCACCACCTATACTATAAGGCAAACCCCCCTCCAGCTCAACGGCAGCTGGCTATGGAGCAGACAGGGTAGAGTGAATGTATGGCCCTCAAGGAGCGGAACCGAATGGAATGGCGAGGAGAAGCATGAAGGCATGGAGATACGAGAGCGAGAGAGCATGAGAGAGCAACAAGCGTGAGGCCAGACAGAATACCCTGGCCAATGTAACCGAGTCACAGCGGCGGTCCCCAGAGCGGATCCGCGGGAGCTGGGCGAGACGGACTACCACGCCAGCGGTTCCTCGTGTGGGTGCCGATAGGTCGATAGGTCAACAGACGGGTTTCGTGTTGCACGATGCCTAGGAACTTGTCCAAGTCACTTTGTATGCGTCTGGTATAATTATTGGACTCCACGCTAACAGGGCCTGACCGTGGCTTTGCGGGGGCCGATCAGGGCCGCCGGCGGAGCTGGGTGCTCAATGCGGCAGAAGGACATGGACACAAAGCAATATTAAGGATCTAGGGAATTGATAGTCTGGATTGATAGGATTGTCATCCGCAGATGGACTATACATAGGGACTATACATGGTAGTATAGGGAGAGCATTACCACGTGGTATAAGTGCGTAGAGAGGCAGGTACATATGCAAGTGTGTAAGTAGTCAGCTCTAGGGCCGAACCGAGCAGAGCAGACAGGCGCTATGCTAAGCGGCCGGCAGTGGTGGCGCTGTTGTCACAAGTATATCAACTAAGTGTCTACCATGCCTACCTTATATGCATGCCCGCACGATGGCGTGTTGTCTGGGGCGTTGTATGCCGAACCAAGCCTCTGGGAGTTCGTTTAGTGGTTTCATCAGAGGCGGCGCCGCAGGTCGGAAGACGAGGTCCTAAGTACTATCTTAACTTATATACATGTAAGTAACCTAGGTGTTTCCCTACATGCCTACTACACTCTACCGACATCCCGACCCAGCGTCCAGAGGTATAGCAACAGAAGCGAACCGAGACAACCAAAGTAGGAGAAAAACCCGAGGTACAGGCTCGGTCCACTGGCGCCAGACTTGGTTAGTACGGCCAGGTATCGCTTAGTTGACACAGTACCTTTGCGAGACAGAGAGAGAGAGAGAGAGAAGCAGCGAGCCAAGAGTAGCAACCAGAAACCAGCAATCAGCAGGCGGCAATCAGCAATGGAAGATCCAAGCAATTTGCGGCGGCGCATGGGTAAACTAAATCTGTACTCGCACGGTTCATATGTTAATCAAACAGATGAGGGGGCTTAAGGTGAGGTGAAAGCCACCAAGGCGAACAGTGTCCCCAGCGTTGAGATTGACATCATAGGTTGCCTTCACTGCACCCCGGGCTGGAACAACGAAGGCACCCATGTACAACGGCCTATGCGGCAAGCCCGAAGCCATACGGAGGCAGCCGAGAGAACATGTCGTGTAGTGTAGATCAGGAAATGCGAGTAAACGGGGGCGGCTTCTGGGAGCCTCGAGATACGTACCAGGAGATGTGGTTCGAGGAATCGAAGTCCGGGGCTAGAGGCCCCTGGGCACACCCCGGGGACGTGAGTACTTCATAGATAGATACCTTATGTATCTAGGTATTGTCCTGTACATACTCGTGAATGTATCTGTTTTTGGTGCGGAGGTAAGGTAAGATGATGTACGGTACTTCAGTCGGCAGAGTTGTGTATTGAATATTATAGATGCATGTGAGTGTCTATCTAGTGCAATAGACCTACAACAAGGCAGCCGCAGACGGAACGACTGTCGATCCAACAGCCTCACTATCTGCAGCCAGGGGTTAATAACACTGTATATTCGGTACTTAGCGAGGTACCTGTGTAGGTAGTGTGCAGCAGAAAATACGGCGAATGTGGGACATTTGAAGGTTGCATGGTGCAGACTAGGTACGGAAGGGACCCTGGAATGGTGTTGGTAAGGTTCTGGCCAGGGGTTAGATGCTTGGGGCCGCTGCCGTTGCGTATGGCTAGGCAGGCGAGCTAGGGTCCCAGGACTGCACGACTTAAAATACCTAAAGTAGCGGTGATAACCTCGTTTCTACTCCGTACGGACCTCGATAATGGCCTCGATGATGACCTTGATAACAATACCAACCTATCTTGCCTCCGTGGTACTTACAAACTCTATCAAATTACCTAAGTAGTATAACAACCTCTAAATCTACAGGCCTCCAGTCCACACCCTCCGCAATCTCCGACCTCGTTGCCTGAGACTTGCAGCTTCCGGCCACCCAACCATACCCTCCTTAGCCAAGAACATGTATCATATTTCTCTCAAAGCCAATATGATATTACCAAGGCGATCCTATTTTTGACACGTCATCGAATATATGCACTTGGTAGGAGCACATTGGATACCACTTGAGTGCGCGGTAGTATTAACCGATAACATCGGTAGGCAGCCCCCGAACCCGCGCACCTGGTTTCGGTGTTGCGGTCTGGGGTCTAGGATGATCTCTTAGTGGTTGAGTCCACTGCGCTCCGTGAATCTAGATTCGTTGGGCATCTTGCCGGGGTGGTTGCACGCCCTAGCCCTTTTGCACATCTTCTTGCTCATCATCCATCGGCAGCCGTAAGTAAGTGTTGTATGCCGAGCAGAACCTGACACGAAAGTAATTGATGATCAAAATCAGAGGACCTGTGCGCGTGCGTCCATCTCCAATTCCTTCGGCGCAGAGCCCCCCGTCATTCGTCAGCCCAATTCATGGTTCACGCCTCCGTCCCCGCATGTAAGTCGGGCCTAGACTAGCCGACTGCAGTCCACGACCCTGTGCCAGAGCGCTAGGCAGGCCTGTCAGCCATTGGATGCGAGCCTAGAGCGACTAGGTAGCGCTGGCCATGCGTTGCCTCCGCACCGAGACTTCCACTACCGGCGTGCCCGTATCTGCCAGCCACTGCGGCTCCGCTGGTCTACGAGGTCTAGGCTCGAGGGGTAGCGCAGCTATTGTTGAATGGTCATCCAGGCCTTCGGGTCGAGAGGACCAGTCGCCGCATGTCTTGGCACCTTGTTCTTGACTTCACGAGGTACCTGGCAGTACGCCAATATCGCCGATGGTATGGAGTATCTACATCTCTTCGGTACACACAAAGGCACTGTAGTAGCTGGAAAAACTGGGTCTGTTCGAATTGGTTCCCGTGCCAGAAACAAACGTCTCAATTGTTGCGGAAATGCGCGTCAAACCAGTCCCTGCTTACCAAACACTAACGACTCGCAGTGCGTCCGGGTTCAACCGGAAGATCAGTTAAGACTTGTTTTATTGCTGGCTTCTTGCAGAGCCGGTATGTGGGTGCATTTGCGACAACTCTGGGGGAGACTTTTACCGCAATGGGCGATCAAACTCTTCGCAATCGCGATGTATGAGGCTTATTCTGTATTGCCATATTACCACTTGCGCAGTCGTCTTCGCGACGTGGCGCGACGTGGCACAACGTGCAATTCCAAACAGACAGACCAACGGCAACCCGACACAACATACTTTAGTTCAATGCAAGCGCTTAGGTTTCACCGGGAAAGCCAACGGAACATAGAGAATTGCTTCAAACTTATGACATCCCCAAGGCGGGTAACGCGTGATGCTAAAGATGAGTGGCCCGTAACTCTCTAGGTACCCATCTACCCGCCTGCTACCAAGTATTTGGCGGCCTCCCTTTTATGGATGCTGCAAATTTTTGAAAACGCGCAACCTAGACAGCTTTAACCACTATTGTAAATCCCTCCGAAATACCCACAGGTCGCATGACCATTCCAGTTGAAGTGACAGATACCGAAGAGCTGCCTCTGCTTTACACTCTAGCTCGCCACTCTCTACTACAGCTGACTATGGTTTTCCACTAATAGTTACGTGCATAATATGTGTAATCTACCTTTCATTATCGCTGTCCAGGGGCCTGAACAATCACGTAATTCGGGTTTCAGTAACCAAACCAAATTACGAACCGTAGAGTCGATCATTACTCAAGCAGACATGCACTACCTTTCCCGAAGCTACACGGCCTTATCTTAATGATATACAATTTAATGCATTCCCAAGCACGTCTCCCCTATCTCGACTGGGAAAGTAAGTCTCATTGTTTCAAACCCCGACAACGATATTGACAAGATACGGATAAAATAATAGTGCAAAACGAACTTGAATGCTGCGAAGAATATACTACTAAGATATTTGCATTGTGGGCAGCTGAGATACATTATTTAGCTGAGCAGATCAAAAATACGCTAGGAAACGCGAGATGCTTGTTAACGAGCAGTGACTTATTACGATGCGACTCTTATAATTTGGGAATGTAGCAGACGTTTCAGGACTTTTGATCAATTGGCATTATCACGACTGAATTCTATATCCCATCGCTGTCAAGAAGGCATGATGTGACGCTCGGTCCAGAATTTTGCTTTATTGATTGCAAACGAAATCACGAGATGTTGGATCTATCCTTTCTTCTAGCCAAAGCGGTTTTCTGCAGTCAACCCGTCTCATACCGTCGCTCGTCAGTTGGATAACGGGCCTACCCACTGTTGAAAGAAATCAAGAGTATTAGCCAAGGGTATAGATCACAGGAGCGTCTTGTAACCATTGGAAATGAAGAGTACTTCATGTTGTATTGTGTTTTACGTTCCGTGTTTAGTCTAAGTGATGCCGGCCCGCTATATATAGAATACATGGTCTTCGGCAACTCTCGTGATACGTAGCTACATCTCGTAGGTACCAATATATACCCTTGCACTATACTTATGCTCGAGTGTTGTCGGTAGAAGTAAAAGTAAGCAAGGACCAGGACACCAAGAATGCCGTGATTAGTTTATTTTCAGCAATCACTCGGCGTACTTTATGTAAGTTCAGCTTACGTTATGATATCGCCCACTCTCCCACCTCCTGCGACACGAAATCCGATGATAATACTTCGTAAATGCGGGTAAATCGCAGCCCAAACATGAAACTGCATTAATTTCGCGAAATCTTGGATGCTACCGATGTAATCAACAGCGACCCTGGCGCAAATAAGCTGACTCTTGAAACTACTCTCCTTGAGAGCATCATCAGCGGTGCACTGCCTACCTAATTACTTAACCTAGTGCAAAAGCATACGAGCAAGGTATCATAATCTACGAAGTACCAACTAGGCATGATCCATACCTAGCTGAGCCTCCGATAAAACATGACTATGCGTATCAAAAGTACACAGCTGTTCGAATCAAACCAAGCCGCCCGGGATGCGGTGATTGCCGGAATCGCTAGCGGACCCGTGCATGCATTCATGATGAGTGTTTCTTGTCTCCCGTTACCAATTTTACGTAACTCAAGAGGCAGATGATGTTAGTTACTACATCAACTGTGTTGGTAATCAAACTTATGATTTTAGCCCCTTCTCTATGGCCCTCTGAGAGCTCTGGCCGGAGAACAGTTCGACCAGTAACCGTGGCCCACGAAGTAAGAAATCGAGGTACTGCGATAATGACCATGTCTACTTAAATAGTAAGTGATTACTGGGCAGTGCAGATGTAACATCGTTGAATACCACGCTTCTGGATGCTACTTAGTGTGATGTGGGTTTGTGCTATATACCTACAGTAGGTATTATTTACTCATGTTTCTAGACCCTTGTCAGTCTTGACCCGGCGATCTGGGTCTGGCTTCATTCCCTTGGAGATCGGATGTATGAGACGGATACGCGCCACGCCCTAGTGCAAACACAAGCTGTACTTACTAAATGTATTAACGGGACCCGAGCTGAACCCCCTGTTGATATCACCTCGTGGTAGTTGTGCAGGTAAGTATTGTAAGTAGGGCTCATACCAGGGACTCCCTCCAGCGAGTAGGTATCTGGCTCGACGCATACCTAGCTCAGCCGAAAACCATGAGGTCAGCCGCATTGGTTCATTCTGCAGCTCACCCAGTCATACTGTACATTTATAGATACCTAAGTACGAAATACATAACCTAGTAATGACTACATAGATACGCAGTTCATGGTTCCTTGCGGTTTTCGCAAAGGAGCTACCCCTCGGAATTGGTAGGTAGCGTACCTACCTAGGTAGATATCTGGCGGTGTACGGAGTACAAGACCCCTGTAATCGCTACCTCAACCATGCGCTAGAACCTGGATCCTGCAGAGCGGGAATAACGCAAGCGCAAACAGGTTACCGTTACCACGGTACGATGGTGAAAGGCGAGCGGATTTCAGCATTAGTCTGCTGTACAATCCATGCTAGCACCATGTCTCCTTCAGCCTCACCTTCTTTATGTCCATATCTGCCTACGGACTACATATTATACGGTATTTAGCATAAGGTGCCAAGCACTCATCCGGGCCAGCCCCGGGGACTTGACCGCCCGTGAGACGATCCCCGGGAAATATGCTCAACCTACCTCGGCCAACGGTGTTTCCTCTCGCCACCCGCCTCTCCCTTTTTTTCTTTTACCTTCTCCTCGAGGATCATCTGGCGGAGGACTTTGATTTAATGCCGGGCGGATACGCCCGACTACACAGATGATGACTCGCGTACCAGATCCCAACGTGAGGCTTCGGTAACCTGCAGCCTTTACGCTCTATAGAGTAACTTCCTCGACGATGATGCCCAGGGCTATGGTCTTCAAAGAGCTTCTAGTTTATGACTATAACACAGTTTGTCCAGTCTCGCTATGTCCGCCAAGAAACCACCACGAGGTATCCGATACGTAGCAAGAATTGCGAACAACATCTCAGTGAAAAGAGTTGTTGTTAAACAATATGTGCTAGTTCTTTTTTTTATGACGGTCTAGTATATATACCATTAAATTCTGACCAAGATTAATAACGTCTTTCTTCTGTTACAGGTTTTGTCTCTAGAGTTTAACGGGGCGAACAGAAAAGTGTGCATGACATTACGGGCGAATCTAGGTAATAGGGGCTCATGGAGAAGTAGTTCGGTCTTTCCCATGAAAAATGGACTCATGCAAGCAGCCATGCAAGAAGGGAAGCATTTTTTAGCTTCACAACGCCCCATTGTGACTTGTTTTCATATGGGGTTCCAACTTCCGACTCTCATCGTGTTGTACCTAATCTTAGAGGTCTGTTGATTGGCTCGGCCTACACCGTGCCTTGAACCAGTCACAAGTTGTTATGAACGACCGTGAAACAGACTGTAGTGATGAAGAAAATAACAGTAAAAATTTACAGGTGTTGTTATTAAACAGATCGCATGCTATACTACGTAAATATATCACGTAATGAAGTCAAATATATAGCAAAGCAATGAACTGGTAATATATTCATGAAAGTGAGGTAAAATCCAGGCTGCCATCTATCTACTAAGTCTCCAAAGGAGACTGAGAGCAACTCATAGCTTATAGATCGAAAGCAAAGACTATAAGCAACGAAACCCTCTTGCTAATCTACTCGCTCTGTGACACTATGAGGGCACTTATATCTTTGTTGGCGGGTCACTTTTTACCCGTTTTGGCCTGTTGCAGCTGACAGCCCGATTACACGCTTTTACTTCAATTGGTTTTTAATTCCTGTTTTAGAGAATTTGAGCCTTCTGAAGCTGTTACAAGCCTTCCGAGCCAGCTGTTATTGCAGTCTTTCTAAGCTTTATAAACTGTTCAAAGCGATCTCATCGATTAAAGCTGTATCGATCTATCGAAACAACCAGTCAACCTTTTCCAATCAATTCACCTTCTTAGCAGCTTTGTTGACCCAACCTGCCCTTTTCCTATCGCTTGAGCCTTTTTCCGAACTGGAGCCGCGGAGCCTCACGAAGTAAGGATCGGGAAGCTTCACGAGGTAAGGGACAACACTGTTAATACGTCGGTTTAACAGTTTCTCGATTTCATAAGACTTCCACTCGTTATCGTCTCCGTCGACGAAAACTTGCCCCGGTTCCGGCCGTCTACGGCCATATGGGACAGCTCCCTGCATTCTTGGTTACAACTGTGCCATTGATACCGTGCGGTGTGTTCTCCAATGTCTTGGGAAGTTCAGTTCATACGCAAGATGTCCTAACCGACGAACCACGGTGAGGGGGCCGGTCCTCTGCCGTCGCCCTCGGCCAAGTGGCAGTAGCCTTTGGAAATTACTTCTATATTTGTTTTTGGGATAACCGGGACCACCTTCCAGCCATCCGCTATGTTTATGTCTTTTGGCGGCATACTTGCCTTTGGAACATTCGTTGTTCTGTATTTGACTTCATCCTTCCGACATAGCGTTGGCGGTGTCGAAGTTGTCTACCAGCAACTCTGCATTTTCCATCAAGATTTCTCGGGGGTACTACTGGTCATTTATAGCAGAGTATCCTTTCCATCTGACGATGAGGGTGGTACTGATGTTGCTGCCGCTGCGACAACCTTACGCCGAGTGGGATTTGGAGGTCGCCTGTTTGCTTCGCAAAACACTACGTTAGATGCTATTAATGAGATGCTTGGAGAAAAGTAAAATCTCCGAGATTGCAGCAATCAGCATATTGTCTATAACAGTATAAAAGCTTCTATGTCTTTCAAAGGCTTAAGCCACTCTAGAAGGCTCTATTCCTTCAAAACAAGGAATGAAAAAACGATCTATCAGCTGCGTGTAACAACTTTAACTGTTTCGACAGCTTCGACAGCTTCGACAGCTTCGACAGCTTCAATAGTAGTACTATAGCTTCAATAGCTTAAGAAGGCTCAAACAGCTCCAAATGCTCAGTTCTTCAAAACAGCAATGAAGAACCAATTGAAGTAAAAGCGTGCAATCGGGCTGTCAGCTGCAACAGGTTAAAACAGGCAAATGGTGCCCTAATAGTAATGCTTATATAGTAAAAGGTTGAAACCGTAGATTATGTGTCGGGCCTAATGAACATGCTTTGTTAAGACACATATAGGCAAGTTGCCGCTTCTCACGATCAACCGAAACCGAGGCTTTGAAGAAGATGTACGCTCAAAATTTTGATTAATTTCTTCGAGGTCCTAAAAACTTCTTTGCGGACTGACCCTTTTGACCAGCTCGCAATGCCTCAATCCAATAATATGTCAGAAAAATATTTATCTTAGGAGACTCATAGCTACCGTAGCTACTGCGCGTATGCAGGCCTGTCAGGCCCTTTTGACCTTTCGCGAGCAAACTTCTCTTCACTCCGTGACTCCCATATCCCTATGTAACATCACAAAGAAGCAAGAAGTCGTTGGTACTCGATTTCTAGCCAATCCCCATCTTGTTCAGATTGCCCGATGGAATTCTCTCGCCAGGGAGGTTTCTTCCATGGATCACCGGCTGTCCTGCGTGGACAATCCCGAGAAATATGGCCGCCGCCACCGCAAATATTGCATCTTATATTCGCTATCAGCTCTCTCGGACCATCGCTGCCTCTAAGAACACGATTTTCATCATCTCGGAAAGTCCCGTTTGCGACAGCGAGGTCTCGTAGCTGCTGGCGCTTCCTATCGTTGGCGTGCTCGGGCGTGAGGATAATTGTCTCGATGACGCACTGCACCATGCTTTTCGCTTTCTCGACTTTCTCACGTGTGTCGGCAGTGATGAGACAATGAAGTGGTTCGTGGTCCTGGTCAAAATCGCCCTCAAATCGACCCAGACCTCTTGCTCTGCCTCTGCCTCTCCCTTCGCCTCTGGTTCTGCCCTCTTTGACCGAGCCCTTCCCGCGTAGGACAATGTTAGCTCCCGATTGCGTTTTCAAGTCGGTAAGGCTGCGCCCACGAGGCCCAAGAAGCTGGCCGATAAAATTTATCTCGGGGAACTCCTTGTTAGGGATATAGACTTTTTCCTGTACCGTGGCCCCTGATCTACAGCGTGGGGCATAATCCAAAGGCGGTCGATAGCCGGGTATTATACTCGCTGCCATGCTAATCAGTGAGTGACGCTCTTCCTCGAGGCGCCGGCGATAGCGCTGATGACGCATGTTGATACGTTTGCCCGAAGCATCATATTGCGGCTCAGGTGAAGGAGATCTGCGATTTCGGTCAGCTGGGACAACATTATCGATTCGTAGCTTCTGGGTGATCTCTTCGATACGTACGTGAAGGACGTAGGCGTCAATCTGTTCGCTGGTCATTGGCCCCGTGATTGCTGTTGGAAGACCAATGAGTTTTGATGCCTCATTTTCGATTCCCAGCGGGAAATCTTCTTATCAGGCAACATTCTGAATGATTCAAACAAAAATCAATCCTCTTGAAAAGCCCAAGCTAAGTAGAGATAGGGGATCCCGTTTTTTGTCAACGACGAAGAATGTGTAAATATCGAACCAGGGAGAAGGCACCTGTATATAGACATTTTAAATTTACCATGCTTACATCGTACGTTTCTACCTACATAATTCTTTTACATGTCGATAAAAAGTTAGCTTATGTATTGAAAGTATAACACCGTGACATCTTTAGGTTTTTATGCTGTCATTCACAACAAGAATGTTTCACATCGCGAAAATTATTTTATCATTAGCGTGTAACGAATCATGGAAACTTGTTCATGTTTATTAGATGAAGAAGGAGACAAGGAATGGAGCCGTGAAGCTGGCTTCATAGTGTGGCTGTGGAGGTAGGTAGGTAGTGCGTTCAGGGTTCGCGTGTGATCTAAGTTTCACTGGGCAGCTACTCCAACCTTGACAATGGAATGAAATAAAGCCTTGATGACTTAAAACCTCGATTCGTCTAAGGTTCATGTTCAAAACATTGAACGTTTAATTTTTGCGACTTTTGAGAATTAAACATAGCGTGGCTGCGAGCCTTGAAAGTGGCGTAGTGTCTTGTGCCTGTTTTTTTTGGTTGGAAATTTTCATTTGGGTTCGCAATGTACTGGTCCCGTTTACATACAGTAGCTTCACTTGTTGCTTGCATCATCATCACCGTCATCCCGTTGCCGTTTGGGAATGATTCTCGGTTGATCTGACTGGGCTGGTACAATGTGTGTGGGGTGACTTGTCGATCTCTCCGCATGGACCAGGATACAACAGGAGGCGAAAGAACAGGCTGCAGTAGGGGTCAATATTATTCATATGCAGTGCCAGAGAAATGCTATCTATGCATACGAAGTAGACTCGCCACGTATCCATAGCTGGCATTCTAGCTAGTGCAGGCAAAATTCAAGCAAATAGGTATAAGTACAGGGGTGCCTACTTTGTATGATATGTTGCTAAGCCATTGACTAGAAACAATTGCATGATGATTCCTATGTGGATGCGAGTATAGCTGAAACGAGAATTACATGTATGCACTCCCGACCTGGAATAGACTAAGTTTTGGGTTTAGTGTGGAAATGCTTCGATCAATGAAAACATTAGGTTTCTTGACCTGTTTGAACCGGCGTTGCGTGGCCTTACCGCATTCTTCCCAGTCTGGTTTGGAGGCTGCATTTCCTACCCGTTATTGAAGCAGTCGGGGACAGAATAGGTAGGTAGCATTAGGGTATCTGTAACGGTAGACGGGTAGCATTCTCATAAAGACTGGTCGAGAAAAGAAAAGCAACGAGCAGCTTGTACTGTCATTTGTTGACGATATCATAGCACGACCAAAGCATCACTAGATGGATGAAGCAGTTTGCTTGGCGGCATCTCGACTTTGCTCCATGGAGCCAACAGCAGTCAGATCAATCCGGCTAGGCGTGCAGCGCTATTTGAATTTGTTTCAAAGCTGTAGGCACTGAGCAGTATGTACCTAGGTAGGGACGAAGACCGGGAAAGTCAGCCGGGAATACTGAAGATATACGGAGTACACTGAGTACATCCTTGCAGCTGCATTGTGTCGTGCGGACAAGGTATTATTAGGTGGCGGTACTTTTGGATTTTGCCTACCACACTGTATTGTACACTGGTCAACCTGAACGAGTGCCGTATCAGGACACAGAGCAGAAGATGGCCACCACTAACAATCGCTCTCCATCGCCTCTTCCTGCAACAAGCACAAGTCGCCATCTATCTACCCGGACCACCTATGTTCGTTCACTGGTTGGGCCAGGTCAGCTGGTGATCTGTGAGTATTGCAGGTTCCTTATTTCTCTAGTCCAGAACGGCGGCCAGCACCGTCGTGTTTCTATTCTTGGAAACACCGCTCCTTGGACGTTGTCTTACATACCTCTACTGAGTACAGTACCTACCTAATTACACCCACTCCAGAATGGCGTGGGCGAGGCACTGACCGGTAGTCCGTGAGAGCGGCACCTCTGCTTGCCACGCTCGCAAATGCCAGCCTTTCCTGTCGGTGGGTACGGGCGTGCCCAGGTTTTTTTTCCTTGCTCAGGGTTCTGCCCAGGGTGCTGCTCAAGGTGCCATGCAGGCAATGCAGCCGATGCAGAGCCTGCTGGCTGTGTTGGCGGTGCTGGCAGCTCAACCAGCTTCTCGATAGTGCCCGCCCGCAGCTCCGTCCCGGGTTGGTGCTGACACTGCATGGGGAAGCTCTCTCTCATTGGCATGGCCGTAGGGATCGTCTCCATGGCCTGCTTAGCCGGTACCCTCTGAATCTGACATGGCCAGGCCAGGGTCTCATCACTGAAATCATCGAGCGGGGTGCTACTTCAGCTGACAGCCTCAACGGAAGAGCTCTCGATGGCCGAGTCCGGCAATAAGCAGATCGCCATCCGCCGCCTTTTTTCTTTTCTCCTCTGCTCATATGTAATGGCCGGCCCAGTCGCTGCTACCTGTGCTCTCCCGCCTTCTGCCGGCCTCCTCCCTTGATGGGCGATTGTATATAGAGCAAAGCATGGCCCTCGCCCTCCGATTGACTGCGCTGAGCTGTGCGGTCGCGCTCGTGAAGGCCCGGTGGCTCCAGCCCGGCGCCAGTGCGGGGGATTGGGCTCCGGCGACGCCCACAGCCCAGCACGCCACGCTGCCTTCTGATGAATGGCCCCCCCAGACCACATCTGCGCCCGGCCGCCGGCGGCCACTCGATGGTGAGCTTCGGAGGAGAGTCGACACCTCGGTCTGCGGCTATTCCGTGGGCAACTTGGATGGTGAGGATTACCAACAGCTCTTTCCGCCCTGGCCTTACCCGAGCTCGACAGATGACTAATACGGCCCCATCGTACAGGTCCAGCGGTCACCTGCGATGGTGGCGGATTATGTAGACTTGACCAGGATCTTGGCATCGTCGGGTGTTGCACTGAGCCGAATCCTCGCGGTTGCATCGTGCCCACAACGTGCCTCGATTTCACGAAATCGTCAAGATGGTCTGGGGATCCGTTAACGACATATTGGTAAGTTATGTCAAGCCGATGGGGTCTCCTTTCTCGCCTGAGCTCATGAGTTCATGTGCTCGTGAGCCACAGGGCCCGCACACCAAATTGACTAAATGGCGAACAGTAGCAACTCGGATAGCCCATATTGTGTGACACACTCGTACGATGCGAATTTCTACGACCCCTTGTACGGCGCCTATTTTCTAGGCTGCGCTGCCAGAGCTGCGTCGGGCGATATTGTGGCTAGTCCTACGACTGGCGCTGATGCAAACTCCACCACGCCACTCTCTACCTTCACATCTACCAACGGTGTTATAACAACTACTATCACCGTCAACTCTCCTAGCTCGCCGACTAGTGTGCCGTCCGGCTCTGTTGGGAGCTCTGGCTCGAGGAATGTCGGAGCGATTGTCGGAGGAGTAATAGGTGGTGTGGCCGGTCTGGTCTTGATCATCGCCGCCATAGCATTTCTATTATATCGGCGGAAGAAACGGTCTCGAACGCCAGAGTCTCTGGGATTGGGGCGAAAAATGCCACCCAGCGATCTTGATATGTATCATAACGAGCCTGTGCCGGGATCACAGTATCCATCGACCTTCTACGGGGAAGCGCCGCCCGGGATGGTTCAAGCACCGGATCATGCCGCTTTAGGCTATCCACCCAGTGGCTACGGTTTCCAAAACACATTGTTCACAGCGGGAAACAATCACAGCACCGAGGCACCAGCTTACCATGCTCCTAGGGCCGTGCCCTCTAAACAACGAGATGAGGTAGTATCGCCAATCGAGGAGAGCCCCGTGAGCCCCGTCAGTCCCGCCGAGAACTACAATACAATGGTATCAGCACTCTCTAATCAATCGCCACCCTTGCAACCGCTACAGCCGGCCGTGCACCGGCCGCAACCTGAGTATGCCCAGTATAGCCCGCCACCGCCGGAACAATACCAGTCGTACCGTCCATACCCCGGAACGTGAGTCCGGAGCGAATCCCCGTGGGATTGTAACCGAGATAGAGATCAACTTATTATTTAATGGGTTTTATATTGGTATTTACACGGAGAGTGGATGTTGGTCTCTGGAAATTTTTGGCGTCGGGAGCTTCAGCATACGATACCTATTGCTTTACATTGCTCTGGGGAGTGACCAACTGACAGATTGGAACGGCAGCATGCGACATCGGGGAAGCATATGTCGAGCGGATGGGTGATGGAGTATATGTGTATCGGCAAAAGCCGCAGCAACTACGCCTAATCGATGCATACATCGGAAGAAACCATGTTTCTGTCCATCTCCAGGTGGATCGCGAAGCAGCCTCTCGGTTAGATGCGGCTCGTTATATATCGCCTCGAAACGCGGATATAGCTCTATCAAACTTTATTATCCTAGATGCGCGAAAGATATCCTCGCAATGATTACAATCCAAGGCTGCATAGAAGAAGGGGGGGGGGGGGAAGCTCTTCAAGTGCTAATTGCTTATTAAAGCGACCTTACAGGGAGGCATTCGACTAAAAGGCCTCATCCATTGGCCTAAGGACACCTCCCCCTAGCTTATTCGTCCAGTAGATAGCAGCTCCCTGTTCCACTGCCAAGTAGCGCCAGAAGGTTGTCACAATCTTCCCCATCGGCCCACCTCAGGGGCAGGAAATTGCAATTTGAAACCACCATTTTGTGTCTCTCTGGTCAATAGATACTAGTATCATAGTCCATGTGCTTGTTTTTCTTTCTTTCTCTACGCTGAGCGCGCCACATGATGACGAACCTGCTGCCAGACCTCCCAGCAAACTTCGCAATAGCGCTAGAGGTCATTGACAGCGCGCATGCAGATGACCCCAGGACGGTGGCAGATGCGAGCGGCGGCGACGCAGCCGTGCCCAACGAGTTGCACTACGCGCGCCAGATGACTCGCTGGCTCGCTGAGCGGTGTCCAGACGCATCGCCCACACTGCAGCTCGCTTGTCGCGCGCAGCATTTTCGGAGGTGAGTGCACACACACACACGCGCGTGCATGCTCCTCTTCAGCCCCGGCATTTAGCCAGTTGCGGCGAAGTGGGAGTTTGCGAGTCGAGTCACTGGGACGGGAGGGGGCTGAGGGACAATACTCGTGGTGTTTGCGGCACTGCATGTATAACTCAAAATGGGTGGACTGTTTCAACGGCTATGTACTTCGTCCTATCTACAGGAGATGTGATGCAGCGGAAATATAGGCCACGATCGCTGATGAACGCAACATGGAGGAAAAGGTGGGAGATACCGCGCGACGGCTTTCCCATGACACGCGCAGGCTACCTGACGTGGCGGGCTCGGCAAAAGACGCAAGCGGCCGAGAAAATCAAAGTCCTGCTTTCCTCTCCATCTCTACCATCTCCATCATCGTCGCCGTCACCTCTTCTTCGCGCAGAGGACATCGACCGCGTCGCCGCGCTCGTGAGAAAGGAAAACCTGTCCGCGGACGCCGAGACGCAGGTCCTCGAGGACGTGGCGTGTCTCGTGTTCCTCGACGGCCAGCTCGACGACTTCGAGAGCAGGGATGATGTTGATGAGGACAAGATGCTCGGCATCCTCCGCAAGACCTGGGCCAAGATGAGCCCGCGCGGCCGCGAGATCGCGCTGGGGATGAAGCTTAGCGAGCGTGGGCAGACGCTTGTCGGGAAGGCCCTTGCGCAGTGATATATGTGCTAAGTATGCAGGGAGGGTCGTAGTGTTTAGAGGAAATGAGAAGTCGGACACTTGATTGTCTGACGTTCTGTTGCTCATAATTTTCATGACGTTACATCCATTCATGAGTATGACGTTTTGGGTAGGCGGCGCACATTCACATCTTCGAGTGTCACTTATTTTTATTACGGATTCCATGATTGCCATGAAAGTATCAAAAGAAAGATCGTTCGAAGACATTTTCCCCAACGGTAATAGAGACTATTTACGACGAGTATACTGACGAACTCGTGGGGGACAGCTGCACAATGGTGGGGAATCTGGGGCTTGTGAACTGAACTACCCACGATCGACTTGACAGCTCGGCCTCTTTTTCACCGACTTCGAAGAGAGCTAGTTAGGTAAGCGGAATATCGACACGGTCATGTCTTGTCTTGAATCGCCATTGTTTCCATAAATTGTTTTTGTTGAGCACGGAAATTATCTCGCATACGACAGTGCTCTCTGCACCAGCCGAGGCTATACGCGGGAACAGTCGAATGAATTGCTAGTAACGGCTATTATCGCTCGAGACAAACGCCAAATCCGCACAATGGAAGCGAGAGGAGCTCCGAATGGGCGGCTGGTTCGTGTTGAGGAAATAGTAGCACACCAAACTGCCGACGACCTTTGGCTCGTCGTGGACGACGTGGTTTACGACTTGAGCCAGTTCGCACCCGAGCATCCCGGCGGCATCGACGTGCTCCTGCAATACGCAGGTTACGACGCGACAGCTGCTTACTCGGAAGTTCACTCTCCAGCTCTAATCCGCATATCGTTGCCAGCGTCCCGCCGGATAGGCATCCTAGATAAATCGACAGTGACGGAAGAATGGTTACGGTCACGATCACAGCCCACGTCACCAAAACCGTCGGCCACGGTGCCAGGCGTCAAGCCCCCGTTACAAAGTCTTATAAACGCCCACGACTTCCGGCTCGCAGCCCAGAAGAGTTACACGCCCAAGGCATGGGCCTTCATGACCTCTGCCGCGACAGACTGTCTCACTGCAGAGCGGAATGGCTCGGCGTACAGCAACATAACGCTGCGGCCGCGAGTGCTGCGCGATGTCAGCACCGTAGATGCTACCACAACTATGCTGGGCTACCGTATCTCAACGCCCATATTCATCGCGCCGACATCCATGGGCAAGCTGTTCCATCCCGACGGGGAGTGCGAGCTAGGACGTGGTGCCCAGCGACTTGGCATCCCGCAGTGCATCTCCACGAGTTGCTCGTTTCCACTGCCCGAGGTCATGGACGCTGTGGAGGGAGAACAGAGCGCAGACGGGGAGAACATCCCCATCTTCTTCCAGCTCTATGTCGACAAAGACAGGAGGAAGTCGGAGAACTTGTTGCGAATTGTGCAAGAACGAGGGATCAAGGCGGTCTTCGTCACTATCGATGCCCCCGTCATCGGCAAGAGGGAGGCGGACGAACGCCTCAAGGCAGATGAAAGCGTGAAACTCCCCATGTCTGGAATGACGGCGAAAAACGATACGAAGGGTGGCTCTTTGGGCCGTATTATGGGCCATTTCATAGACGCATCGCTGACGTGGGATGATATTGCGTGGCTCAGGACAGCGGCCCCGGGCCTACCGATCGTGTTGAAAGGGATACAGACCGCCATGGATGCCGTCAAAGCAATGGAGGCCGGCGTTGAAGCCATCTATATCACGAACCACGGAGGCAGGAGTCTTGACACGGCACCGGCCACGATACTGGTCTTGTTGGAATTGCAGAAGTGCTGCCCGCAGATCTTTGATAAGATGGAAGTGTACATCGACGGCGGCATTAAACGAGGAAGCGACATCTTCAAGGCTTTGTGTTTAGGCGCAAAGGCTGTAGGAATAGGTCGAGGTTTTTTATTCGCACTTAATTATGGAAAGGAGGGCGTCGAGCATTTTGTGAATAGTAAGTCTCCTTTGCCATGCTCCCACCACTGATACCAAGAGGCTACCGCGACGATGCTGACGTTGGTTTATTTAGTTCTAACCGACGAGCTGCAGACGACGATGCAGCAGTGCGGAGTGACCAGCTTGGATCAAGTTCATCCCGGCCTGCTGCACACAGGCGCAGTTGACCACTTGATACCTGGCTCAGAAGAGCATCCCTATGCTAAATGGAGGCCACGGAGTAAATTGTGAACTCTACCCTCCTGCTACTGCGTATGTACGCTCTAATTGACAGTTACTTCATCATCTATCATCGAATGATTATTAGGCGCAATGTAATTTTCAATCACTATGATCAAAGCATATGCGTACATGTACTGAAGGAGGGGTATTTGTCGCTCTTGAAAACTGGCTCTGGAGGCAGGCAGAGCCGAGAAAGCAAGTTGAATGCCTGCAGCAATGAGATTGTAACTTCAACTTGCTCATTTCTATATCATTGTTTCACAGGTGATCGGCTGCTATCAGTTGGCTACTTGAAACACCAGACATCCAGGTACCTAACAACAGGTACATACCTACATGTAGTGAGCACATGCACACAAGACCAACCATACTAGGAATTTGGTTTGGGCCGTCGGCAAGCAAGCTATTGTCACTAAAGTAGGCATCGCCGTTAGCCCTACCACTACTATCATCCTTGACACCGTGGGTTATCAACACCTCTCCTACAATACTTCGAAGGGCTCTAAAGGGAAGGACCATTAAGGCAACCACAATTCAAGCTACCAATATAAAAGGGCAACACCTCTCAAAACAGTGGCAAGCCGTACGTGTGTGCAGCACTCCTGATACACCACTCACTTCACGACAACCCTACACCCCAACTCCTCGTATCAGTATTCATCCATCTTGCATTTTCCTTTCATCTCTAGGACCTCCCCAGTTTTGATCACACACAAGTTCAACAGGCGAGTAAACTAAATGCTGCTTAGGCTGTTCGGCATACCCAAGCCAAAGAAAAGTATTATCCCTTAAATTCCTTTATCCTACATTGCCATACCCTAGGGGCACGCCTGCCCCTTCGTCAAACCACATCAACAATAACAAACAGCCCTTTAAAGACATGAGAGATCGCTAACCTTTCATCATTAACCAAAGAGAGTACTTTTCAGAATCGTAGAGTCACTTCTCAACGTACGACAGTGGCGTTGAACCCACACGTGCCGAGGTTGGAACAGACTGAAAAAAACAACAAAACCGCTGCCGCAGAGGTCATTAGTATGGGCAGATAGAAGATGAACATCATTGACTTGTCCGATGACTCCTCCGATGATGATCCCGAGTGGACGCAAGAAGAGGACTGCATCGTCTGTGTGAGAAAAGCCGAGGGGAAATCGTGAGTGCCACCATCTAGTCTTCTTATGCGTACGAATATGTCTACAGAGCCAGTACTAAAAATTTCTGTTTCTACGCTAGATGGGCTGAGATTGGAGCGGAGCTTGAGCGCGGCCGGAGAGAATGCCAGCTCCGCTATCGCGAGCTTTCTTCATTTGCCAGCGAGCTGGGCATCACGACGGTAAAGCTTGCTAAGTTGTACATCGACGATGCCAAGGAAAAGGCTATGCATAAGAGGGGTTGCAAGTACAAACAGAAGAGCATTTGTAAAAACGGTAATACGGGAAAGAGCGGTACGGCCAAAGGAAAGGAAGTTCAAAAATACGTAGCCGAAAAGCCGAAGAAGACCTCCGCCCAATTTGTCTTGACGACCAGAACGAAGTCAAAGGCCAAGAAAAGGCAGGTAGAGGAATTCTCAGACTCTTCAAGCTCGAGTTCAAGTTTTGATTCGGAGGATGACGACGACAATGAAGATGAAGACGACGACGACGATGAAGACGACGAAGACGACGAAGACGACGAAGACGAAGACGAAGACGAAGAAGAGGACGGGGGTGTGCTCAACGACAATGATAGCAGTCCAGGCGAGGACTATGTCGCATTATATCGCCATTACTACCCAGGTCGAAAGGTTCTCCGGCCCGATCTCGTCTACAACGCGACCGACTGCCGCGTGCTCGAGACTCTCGAAGCCCGCTACCGCGCCGATAAGTGGCTCCATATCCAGGCCGCCTTTTGGAACATCACGGGACGCATGATTAATGCGGATATCCTCAGGGCGAAATTCTACGAAGATAAGATGTGATATGCGCTCGTGCAGACGTGGAAGAGGGGCTTCAGGTGTGTGAATTAGTGAATGAGCATCTATCATGCCAGGTTGGGATCTTTCTGTGATGGCCAGCGGGTTGACCAAAATTACCAAGCGTTAGTTGCTTTACGCAAAAACAAAGTCATATCTACCTAGGTAGGTATCGTTCAGCTACAGCGGTGTTTTACTGACAACATGAGGTATCGAGATGCCTTAACGTCTGCAAGTACTTAGTCTACCATAGTCCAATGAGCTCCTGAATTTCGGCATGGCAATACTCCCTAGATTGAGCAAATAAACCTTTCACACCAAAAGATTCAATCATGATATTCAAATCACCAATCAATAAACTGAGTCTCCTATGTATAGTGTGCGGCTCCCGCTTGTGTATGAATATAGAATTCGCTGTAAGAAGCAGCTAGAACCCGGGTGGTGGTGCTACTAGGACCTTGGACTGGTCGTCCTGTATTAATTCCACGAGTAGGGATTTTCTGCGTCGAGAGATAGCAACATGCGCTTCGACAAAGCTCTCAACACACGCGATCATGTATTTTCGGCTATCCCATGCTGAAATTTCCTTGTCGTCAGGATATTGCGTAGAGCTCGCGCAAACAATGCTGCACGTCTCACTGATCACCAATTACGGTACTGCAGAGCATACACGTAATTTTGGAAGGGGCCGTGTGCCTACAGGGGCAGATGGCAGCTGACCTTTCGGTTGCAGAAGGAAATTGGCACGTAGCTCTATTGTGTTGGCTCCTTACCTTATTATATTTGGCTGCCTCTTGTGATAAAGGTATGCTTGTTGGTTGTAGGGATTAGACTATTGTACCCCGCAAAGCACGACTCGTAGGATTCTTACTCTTGATCCTTCTTGCTCTTGATCCCACTCTGGTTCCCCTGTCGCGACCATTCCCCTGAGCCAAAAGTCTAGCATCATGTCTGACGACGCCCAAGTAAGTAGTCTCAAGGTTGAAACGTTTTCCAAGATGCTGATTCACAAGATTCAGAGCCAAGCTATGCCCGAAATCACGAACCCTCAGCCTGCATTCGATGATATGACCTTGGATGAAATATTCAGGGCCATGAAAAGCGACTCGCACGGCCTTTTCTGCCTCGGATACGATGGTGTTCTGCGGAGCTTTGATGCCGTACGTAACGTCGTGGACGCGCGTGGTCTTACTCAACCCCAAATCAGAGAATACTACGACGTCCCGGGAGACCAGATACCGCCCGCGTTTCTCACTGCCGATGGACGTAATGTCTCGGAGTGGGACAAGTGGCATCCTGCTCAGAGAGATGTTCCGAAGATACCAACAGAGGAGGAGAGGGCTAAGAATCGTGCGGCCCGGGAGGAGTTTTGGAGACTTAACCCTGGTTACAAGTGTCAGAAGCCCAAGGCCGATGAAGAGAAGTCATGATAGGTGATCGTCCACAGTATATTTTCAGCTGTTCATCACTATTCCCGAACTGATTTTGACCTAAATATAACTTTCGTGATAATCACAACACACAGCTCCATGTTTGACATGATCCCGGTGTATGGTGAAATGTAATCATTGCTCTAGCGCTTCAAAGCCATCCATCATAGGCGTACATGGGCTTTGCTAAGAGGCGACTTGGAGAAGATTCTTAATTGATGAAGCAGTACGTATATGATGGGTTGATATCAGTAATGAGTTGGTTAAGGAGTTTGACGTTGAGGTTACGAAGATATTACACTATAACACTTGCCAAATCATGGCATGACTTGACTCTAGAGTGATCTCCCAGAGACTTCTATCATTTCAATATCTGAAATACCAGATCCGATTCTGTTCTTGATACTTTTCCTCTTGAAGCATCAAGAATTATTGTCTTTTGTTATGCTCGCCCACGTACACACACGCCCAAACTTAAGAAGATAATCGGCTTCTCATGCTGGAGAACATAGCACTAGGACCAATGGCACTCCGAAGGGCGTAAACAGTAATGAAAGGTTATTACACTTAAACTTCATGTTGGAGCTAAGTGCGGGTTGCTAATTGGTACTACAAATCTTATACTGACTGGCTTATACTACACGACTAACAGATAGTCAAAGTTACTCTGAGTGTGACAGAAAGCCAAATCTAATTAGTCGTGAGCAATAGTGATCTTCATCAGGCTATGCCCATGTATATAAAGCACCCTTCTCTCTGCTCTCCTACATTATACTTCCCTCATCGGTTTCCATCAGCTACTTAACAACACATCACTCACGTCCCCTAATCATTATAAGAAACTTACACCGCAGATCATCATGAAGGCCATCCAATTCCTGCTCGCATCCTCGATGCTTTCAAGCATCGCTATTGCAACCAACAGCACGACTGATGACAATGTCTACGCCATCGATTTCAACAGCACGACTGACGACAATGTCTACGTCCGCGACGTCAACAGCATGACTGATGACGATATCCCCATCAGCGACTTCAACATAACCGGCCCCATCCCCGACGTATCCGTGATCTGCACCGGAGAAAAGATCAACCAAATGGATATTATGTACGCAAGGGCCAAGAGCTACGACTTCTGCAAAAGGGGAAGAAAACTTGGACACGGCGAAGTCAGGGTATTCTCGCACATGAGCTCGATGTGGGCCATTTGCAACTGTCAACATTTCACGAAAGTGCCGTGTCCCCAAGCGGAGCTCGATCACGCCGCCGCCTTGATTAACGCGAACTGCGGCGAAGAGCAGTCTGGCAAGATGGTAAGTTCATCCTATCCTATCCTCATCCCCCCCGGGGTTTAGTCCCAACGGTCGTCCCACGACATTGTACCTTATCCGCTCTTGAAAACTGAACTAACGTTGCGATGGAATAGTGGAGCAGCAAATGGAACAAGATGTGGATTCGAGATGCCACGAAGCTCATGTGGAATGCTGGCGACCCTTGCTCGATCTGTCCCACGGCCTGCTGCTCGAATTTCTAGAGAGTGCGATATAGTATGAATCTCAGGGGCACTTATTTAGCAGCCGGCGGCAGAAAAGAGGGAGAGAAATTAGAAGATTATAGTTATAGATTGAATCCTAAGTCTTGCTGATTCTGTGCCAAATTGTAACGATCCCTGGGGTATCGCTCGTGTACAATTGTAAATGCAGTGCTGAAGTGGTCGTGTAATTGGAGCTCCGTATCCAGCACCGGTCCTGTATGCATGCTAGAGCTAAATCGGGACCTGAGCAGCTCTATGTATGTAGGTCATATTTTCCGTCCTTATCATAGGATAAGAATTCTACCGTGGATGAAATTGCCATAAGGGTGAGCGAATTTCAACAACAACAGATGACCAAGCAGTGCCTAGTATGACTTTGTGCTGCCCATGATCGATTTCTGGGATGAGCTCGATGCTCAGCCCAATTGAGTTCATCAGCACAACTATGTATTTGTGTTCAGCTAGGAACGTACGGGGCACATGGACTGAGGTATAAGATTTCTTGTAAGTATTAATTCAATGTCGCTTCCCCATGCTGCCTCTATCCATTCGCTATGTTATTCTTCGAACCAAAGACGCCCAGACTACCTCCAGAATGCATCAGCTCAGCTGAATTTCACGTGTCCTTCTTCGTCCTCTCTCATGCTGCGTCCTATTTCCGCCTTTGCAGCCACTTTCTGGGTTGTTTCAGCCGAGTGCTGCCTGCGCTCCTTCTCGACGACAACACTATCTCTGCTGCGCAGGCTCAATAGTCTCGCTTCAGCAGTATCCTTGTCAGTGCCACAAATACTATCCAGCTCGCTGATAAGCTGTATCATGTAGTCGAAAATGCGACATGCTTCCTGTACGATTTCTTCCCGTTCAGGCCCGGTGAGCGCGCTTTCCGATTCAAGGAAGCGTTTCTTAAACTCTAGTTTTATGTCTTCGCCATCCTCTGGCGTATCAAATCGGAAGAAGTTTAGTGGCTGCGACTCAGTGAAGGAGGCATTTGCGAGAGTAGCTGGGGCTGGTCTTTGGGCGGAAACGGGGACCCAAAATGCAGGATAGATATTCTCAAGTGAGGCTCTGATGAAGCGCCCGCCAGAGAACAGTGCCATGTATAGAACCCATCCATAAGCAAGTAGAATGTGAGGAGATTCCGCCACAGAGCTTCTGATGTGAGCCAGAAAGTTACATAGGACTGGTGATTCTGAGGCATCGTTGAGCTGTTCTGCGAGCGTACGGCTAGACCAGCCCGTCAAGGAGCTCAAGTCTCTTTCCAGGACCTGGGAACGTTGTAGCTTTTCGAAATATAGGCTAGCCAGTAGTGATCTTATAGGTGGGCTGACGACGAATCCGGAATGAGCACTCGAACGGTCTTCGGGGTCAGATTCTGCCGGATCGGACGTGCCGCCCTCGAGAACATCTTTGTCTTCCCCGAAGTCATGCGTCTCTGGGGATCGTGGCGGCTCCAAAGCCGCCTTCCACAGCGACTCGAAAGCGATGTATATAGGCGCCACATGTAAGAGGCCAGAGACGTACTGAGAGGCGTCCTCAGCCTGGGGAGGCAGCGCCAACGGGAGTCGTGAAATCACCAGCTTGTTGAGTTTTGTATGGATAGAACGAGTAGCAACATTGATAGAGCTTGATAGGGAACGGGCGGTGTCCCCAGTCTTTGAAGGCATACTAGGTAGTGATAAATAGGTATGACAGGTGTAACAGCATGGCTACGGTATCACAGCGCGAGGGAAACGGGACAATGCAGTGGGCGGCAGTGTTTACAGTAGGGGGTACCCGTGGGCGCACAGTCAAAGCTGCGACCGGGGTCTGATCGGCAACTTAGAGTTCTGTGGATGCTCCAGTTCATGAATATCCCAAAAGTCCAGGCAGTGGTTTACAGAAGAGTCCAGGCAAACTGCAAGAAGGCGCTATTGTGCGTATTATTACAGTGTGTGTAGGTACTTAGGTCCATGCATCATGGTTACCTAACCTTAAACGTAACTTTGTTTGGGTGATTTTATCACCTGCAGGGTTTGAAACGCAGCCCTGGGGTCTTGTCTTTGTCCACCGTGGCGGGAACCGTGACTGACCTAATTAATGTACAGCTGTTTTACCACTTTTTGCGATTCCACTTTCCCATGTTTGCAGATGGCGAATTCTGGCCTAGGTGGTAATCCGCCGGCCGTTTGCAAGTCTGTGGGTATCAATGGAACTAGCCCAGGATGCAAGGGACGGAATGCTCCGGTCTTGGCACCTGCCTAGACGCCGGACGTCATATGCAGATGCATTTCTGAACCAAACCTTTCGTTTCGATGGGTCCCACGGTACCTACTGTATCTGACACGTGCTGACCCCCCTACACCTAATCCCGCTGATACAGAATTACTTCCATGGCACTGGGAATGATATTGCAGCCAGGGACAAACAAACGCACCCATTGCTCTTCCAAAGCCTCGATGATGTTCATTATGTCAACGGCGGGGAAATACCAGTGTTGTTCGTCGCTAAATAGTATTTGATTTGTGCGGTTTATTTCTAGGACTGCCTCTACCTAAGTATCTGAGCCGGCCAGACCTACTGGTCAGTGTTACGACTCGAGGTATGTATCGTAGACAATTCAAAAGGCAGTTGACGATCTTCTTGGCATCGGCATTCGATTGTTTGCTATCCCAAATTCTGCGATCTCAATCGTTAACTGTTGAGTCAACAGATAAAGTAGATGACCTAAGGTAGGTAGTGTACCCGCGGCCGCTACCATTAGCCCAACCCGTTTCGAGATCTACAATTACGGACGATCTTTCGCCAATCCCACTTCACAAATTTAAGTGTACGTAGAGGCAGCAGGCATAGGCCCGAGCCCAGCATCTCAAGCGCCGTAGTTCCCAACTAGCTATGCGTTCAAAAATTCCGAGGAAGGAGAAAAAGAAAGGGTTGGTTTTAAATCATGCGTAGTAATTAGTTGAGAACTAAGTCAAGCTGCTCTACGTCGCGAGCTTAAGGGCAATTGATTACATGTCAGTATGTCTGATCTACAGCTGTATTCTAGTATGATGATCCGACAGCATCCGTGCTCGAGTGTAATTATGAGTTCGTAGACTCTAGAATATTTAACGACAAGAGAGCTTCATACTTTGGGTCTGCGATGTTCTACCTTGTTACATCCCCACACACATGAGATTGATACGTGTGTACATATAGCTATGCTATGGCCAACAACTTCATGCGCTATTTACTATGTCTTGGAGCCTACAATGCGCTCTTGTTAGGGTTTTGTTATATGTAGCATCTCTTCATTGTTAATACTCGCATAATGCAAAACGTTGATAAGAGGCACTTAATAAACAGAGTATCTCTTATTACATGTAATCTGTTCGACGCATCTAATACCAGCAACAGAGACTGACAACTTGGCACTTCAATCAGTAACTCGACCCGCAGCGTTACCTGTTTTCTATTGCTTATAGAAAGTATAAAGACAGCTCAGTCTTACCTCTTACAATACAGACTGATATAAGGGACAAGAGCCATAAGCTACACTATTGAGACAGCGTGTGATCGTGGAAATATCTTATGCAACTCTCTATTCTATCCTAATCCGCTCCGTAAGGATACATTATCCAAATGTGGCCTCGGTGCCCACTCTAATTTTCAATCCACGGGCTTAATTCCGCTATCAATTTCGTGGCTCTCATTATTGATGAATAAAAACGAGATGACGACTATGACAGCGCCAATCCAATACGTGAAGCTCGAGTATTGCCCGTACTGAATCATCTCTCCAATCAACGATACCGGGATATTCAGTGAAAGGCCTACGGTGACAACGAGCGGAGTGGTTAGGAGCATAGCGTACGCCCAAGTTATATCAGAAGTGAAGGCGGCAAATGAGTTGAGCTGGTAAGCTATTAGTTTCCAAGACACAAGCACTACTGCCATTGCAGGGGAGGGACTCATACCATGACAATCGCCCAAATCTTGCCGTTTGGAGGTAGTTCAAACTGTAACTTAATTAAAACGTCGCCCTATTTGCTGGTTTCAGGGAGCTGGACGTGACTTACGGGTTCAATTCCGGTATAATGCAAGATGGGAAATAGCGGCCAAAGCAATAGAACATTGAATGTGCCGGCAAGGCCAAAAAATAACGGCATGTCCACACGGTTTTCGTTCCCCACCCTGGCTTTCATCAGAACCACATAGAAGCCGTAGACGACGGCGCTGAACAACGACATAGCATCGCCAATCGCGATTTGTGCCTGGGTCTTGTGGGGGAAGTTGCCCCGGTCATCATCATTCCCATCGCCGCTCAGATCAACCAGCGAGATGAGAATGACGCCCGCCAGCGAGGCCAGCACGCCGATGAGCTTGCGGACCGAGATCGCCTCGATTTTCATCGCGGCGCAGAAGATCAGCGTCCAGACGCTGCTGGTCGACGCCAAGATGGTGACACTGCTGACGCTCGTATACTCCAGACAGGCCGACGCAAAGTAATTTCCAAAGAACCACACGATCGCAAACTCAAAGCTAAACCTCGCGGTTTCGAGAAACGACAATCGGTCGACTGTTGTTTTCGGGATGCCGTCTACTTCGAGACTCTCTTCCCCGCTGACCAGCAGCCGTTCTCCCGCCGCAGAGTCCTCCGTGACTGCTACTGTCGCGTGAGCAGTGCGCCGCCCCCTCCAAGCCATCAGCGCCTGCGCTTTGACGCGCCTGATCCCGCCATTCCGTATTATGTACTTGATGGAGATGGGGATCATGGAGGCCGCGAAGATGGACGCGTCGACGTACACGACGAAGAACGGCTTGTTGTACGAGCGGTCAGAGAAGATGGACTACAAAAACACCAAGTCAGCTACGGCATCTATTTCTTGTGCGTCTGAGTGCACTACAGTGCAGTGCAGTATCGGGAATTAATTACGCACGCTGGCGAGGAAATTCGACGCCGTCCAGAGGAACACGGTGACGAGAAGCAAACTAATGCCAAGCGTCCTCCGCGCGAAACGTCCGACGCCGAACATCCGCCGTCGCCGCGAGCCGGTCGACGTGTCTCGCGATCGCGACACGACGGGCAACAAGAGCTGGCTGCTGAACGACGCTACAGATGACCGTCTCCCTGTTGTTACGCCATCGTCGTCTTGCGCCATCATTAACTACCGGTAACGCCTATCGTCGCGAGCGCGATTCTGAAGACGGCTGGCTTGTCGGGCCAGATGGCTGCTCGTGCGGCTGGTCGGTGGTACCGGTAAAAGCACCGAACGGACTCATTACAGTAGATAGACTCGAATGTTATAAGTCGGTGCGACTAGTAGGCATTGCTGCTGAATGACTATGAATGCGTGCCCTTGGCGTTACACAATTCCGGTTGTGTAGTACGAAGTATAATACCGTAGATCGACCGGAACACATGGAACGGGAAGACGTTGTACCAGCCAACACCAATCTATTCATAGATTCTGCAGAGGCTGGCAAATACTACTACAGGGATGGGGTTGCATGGCGATACCCGTCGCTACTGCCCGTCGGTACGGGTTCACATATCTTAGGTACATACATAGTAATTCCAGTATTAACTACACGCTACACAGACTCAAGATCGTAGATTATAGCAATTACAACGTACTCAAACGACGATCAATTGTGCCACCTAAACTACAATACGTCTAGGATAGATAATTATCATATAAGACCCCAAAAAAAAAAAAGAATCGAAGCCGGGCGCTCGACCATCTGATTGCTTGTACCATGGATGTCCGAACCTGTTGCAAAGCTTTGCGTGCCCCGCTTCGACCAGAAAACTCCTTTGGGAGTTTGTCTGCCGACTATTTTACCACTAGCCCATTGAGGTCTAATTGGGAACATCTGTTGGAAGGGAGCTGCTTTTTGAAAACTATATGCCTACCAATTTGCTCAGTATTGGGAAGTCACGTTCAACATCAGTCTCGCAATTTATTCTGAAGGAGATCCAGACCGTTGAGCTAGCCTAAGCCAGATGCTTCCTTTTCAAGTCTAGCGTCACGCTGTCTCAGGCGTCTCACGTCTTGCACTGTATGAAGTTGGTCCTATGCAGGAGTGAAATGGGGCTAGCTCAGGTACAACAGTTCTCAAGAAGGCCGACAGCGGGAAGCATCGAGTTGTATCACTAATGAATGACACTGCTCCAGTCGCTCAACAAGGCCAAGTAGAAATCTCTTAATGTTATAAATCAAAACGGAATCTAATAAGATACAAGTTTGGGGTGATATTCAGGCACGCCCCAAAGTTGACTGAACAAACTCCACTCGACCCGGCATATTGGCACTCAACTCCAAGATTGTCTATACATATTTCTCCTTGGATTAATGCCACTCCTATAGGCACCGTTTGCGCATGCCAACGGACAGTAGGTTGGCGGAATTTCGGGTAGGATCTAATGCTAGTAGAGGGCACTAGATACCTGGCTGTAGTAACCACGTAGGCACGTGAGGGATGTCTTCCCCCATGGAGAGTCGTATAGTAATTGGTACGTGATATTTGATTCATCTGGCTGATCGTGAGCCTGTCTCGCTCGTTCAGCAAGCGCATCCATCGCGGTCGTTCTCGATATGAATGTTGATGGGGTCCTGGAAGTCTCCACTAAACTCTTCCGATTCTTCCTGAGCAAGCGCGTTTCGCGCAATAACTGTATGACCCACGTTAGTTCACGATGAACTATCTCATGCTCATTGGACCCCCAATACTCACCTTCAAATGCTTGCTCGACGTTAATGGCTTCCTTGGCACTTGTCTCGAAATATGGGATATCGCCCTTTGAGTGACAGAAAGTAGCCGCCCGCTTGCTCGAGATCTGCGCAAATATCATCAGTGCGAAGGTCCGCGGTCAGACGAAAAAGAGGCAACTTACCACTCGTTTGCTCTCCTCTACATCGATCTTGTTGCCAAGAACCACCTGGGAAGGCTGAGATCAGCACATGTCCTCTGCGACTGAGATGGTCCGTGTCTGGTCTACTTACGAAGGGGAAATTCTCGGGATCTCGCGGCGAGGCCTGGATGAGGAATTCGTCTCTCCAGCTGTCTAGCGCATCGAAACTCTTGGAATTGTTGACATCAAACACTAACACGCAGCAGTCGGCGCCACGGTAGAATGCGACACCCAGAGACTGGAAGCGTTCCTGGCCGGCCGTATCCCAAAGCTGTCACCCGTCAGCCACCGCATCCGACACCAGCTCGGCGAGAGAACATCATGGTCATGGCGTACCTGCATCGTGACTTGCCTATCGTCTACGGTAACTTCTCGGGTTAAGAAATCGGCACCAATCGTAGCCTTGTAGCTCGCGCTGAACTTCTTGTTGACCTGGTATCCAAATACATATCAGCCAGTGCCTACGCGCGACCTTGGAGACATCGTTTGTGGGAATCATGGTCGCGATTGTCGGTAACGTACATATTGGTTCATCAAGCTCGTCTTCCCGACACCGCTGTCGCCGAGGATAATAACCTATTCGGGCGAGGCTTATTAGATATGCAAAACTAGGGCGAGTTGAAGATAGACGGAAGAGGGCGGCTTATTTACCTTCAGCAGAACCTTCTTCCGTGACGCCATTTTACCGTGATCACGCTCGGGAGCCTAGCGGTCTTGTCGTGAAGGTTCGGTGCGGAGCGGAGCGGAGCGTGGAGCGTGACGACGCCGTGGATCGGATAGAAGCGGTGACTGGGTACGTTTAACGTTCGGAGACTCGAAAATAGAGTTGCCCAATCCAGGCCGTGGATCAAGGAAGGCTATTCGGAGGTTATTGTCGTGTGTCTGATGTGAAGGTTAGAAACGCAGCAGCAGCCAGCCTTCAAAATGGGTGGCTGAGACAGAAGCTCACCCTTATGATTTAGGTACCTACTGAAAGCAGCTCCGGCCGGTTCAGCGCGTGTGGAGTGGTTGAGTGGCTGGGACCACCAGGTGACCTGAGCCTCTGACCTGAGCAACCAGACGCTACGAACGCCCCGTATAAAGTTACCTCCCTAGGTATCGCTAATTACTGTACTACGTACAGTGCCTACAGAAGGACCTGCGTACATGTGCTGCGCTACCCTTTTTGAAGATGGAGACGGCCTCGCCCAGTCTCACCTAGACCTCTAGATACCGCAAGGTTGATGCATCCGCAGAATATAGCAGAAGCCGCTATTGGTTGGCCGTTCAAGATAACCTGGAAAGCTCCTCGATTTTGAGAAACGCACCTACGCATAGGCGCAGATCAAAGTTCCCGGCTCTCAGTTCTCGGCTCTCAGTTCCCGGCTCTCCGAATTTGGCACCCAGACAGGTACCGTACTTGCAGTGCACAGAGTCTTAGGCTTGGGGATCAACCGCGTCATGATGATGACATCATGCCTGCAATATCCCGTTTTACTGTCTTAGAAATGCACGGTATCATAGATTTCCAATTCTGTTGATACGTCCGATACCTTTATACACCAAACCCTTCCCTTCGTCGCGAAATAGACTATTTAACCTAGAAAACAACATTAATTGAGCTTGGGGCCCAAGCATATCATCATCCAACTTGTCCTGTGTTTCTGCATAGCCTCTTCGTTATCCCCATTGGTCGTCATCTCGTCGTCGTAATGTCGATTCGCCCAGATAGAACTATCTACGCCCTACGGGCCGCTACGCGAGCCCGAGCTATGCAAAGCCAACGGCGCACCTTCATTACAGCGTCTAGCCTCCGTGCTGGATCGGGCGGCCAAGATAGCACGGGCAGTGTTAGTGGCTCGACGAAGCGTGCGCTTTCGAGCAGTATGGAGAAGGCTGCCTCCGAGGGAGAGCCGGCTGAGGGAAGCTCGGCTGGTGAGCAGTCAGGAACGACCTCAGAGACGGGTGAGGATACTGCCAGCAAGACCGGGACGGCCCAAGGGGGTGAGGCCTTGAAAGGACCACAAGGCAAACACGCGCCACCGCAACCAAAGATCCTCAACCAATCGACCAACTCAGTGAAATCTGGCTTGACGGAAGAACAGAAGCGAGAAGTCGAGAGACACAACCAGGAGTTTGAACAGAGGCACGATAGAGCCAAGCCGGCTGCGCGAGACCAGGTCGACAAGAAATTCTGGTCAGGGGAGTGAGCTGCGCCCTGATTATCAGTTTGGATTCATGTCTTTCCGCTGACTACGACACAGAGGCGGCGGCCAGGATTGGAATGCCTGAACCTCGGGCCTGAATGTAGAGGAGAAAACCCGCAGATATGTCTCACCAGTGCTCAATGGTATGGCTGATGTATAGACTTACTCTAAGAAGAGAAGTTGGCGAAATGTACTCTTATTCCTTGCCTGTTTCAACTCAGATACGGAGCGTCTGGTCAGAATTGACTGGTAAAAAAAACATGGCGAACCATCACTAGACATGCCAGTCAATTCAGATCGAACCCTCTGTACATACCTTTCCATGAATGTACCGCAGGACTGCAGGGATGGTTTACCTGGGTGGGCACTTGAAACATTCCTAGACGGGGCACATAATCTACAGGCACCAACTCCAGGGTGTGAACTTGTACATGTACAGTACATACATGCAACTCTACCGCATCAACCCCCAACGTATGAACATATAAGTGCTATGTGAACCAATGGGCGCTCCCATACGTACACAGCGAAGAGATGGCGGATGAGGGACTCCTGCGCAAGGTGCGAGAGCTAGGCGACGTCGACCTCGCGGCACTACTCTGCCTCATCAGCCGCGAGCACTGCATCGTCAGCACCGATGCCGAGTATCTCGACGACCTGACAGCCGAGCTCCAGCTTGCCGCCTCGCGCACCTTCGGCCTGGACTCTGCCGTCGTCGACTGCACTCCCGAAACCACTCTCGACAGCTTCGTTGCCGCAATCCAGCTCCCGCCAGCCAACAATCCTCGCGCCCCTCCAACGCCCCGTGCTCGTGGGTCCGAGTCGTACTTTAGTCCACATCATGGCGGCGGCGGCAGCAGCAACAGCAGTGGAAAGGGGCATTCGCAGTGGCAACAGAACCAACATGGAGCTCGGAGGCCACCTCCATCCCTCTCACCGGACTCTCATGTGAACGCGAACGCGTCCACGACCCCGGCCTCTCCGTCTCGGGTATCTCTGCCGTCCCCTGCCGCGCAACAGCAGCAGCAACAGATTGCCAACGTTATACTGGCTCGGAATCTCGATACCGCTCCAAAGGTCGTACAGATCCAATGCCTCGAGCTCATGCGCACCCGGCGCATATTCACCGGAACCGCCGTACGAACATGTCCTAAGCAATTCTTGGTCGTAGCGGTCCTAGGGTCCGAGAGCGCTGGCGCCGCTCGTCTGACAAAGCACCTGAATAGTCACTTTTATATTTCGCACTGGCAAGATCCGGAAGACGGGTTTCCACACTTGGACGCAGAGGGAGGCCGAATTGGCGCCAATCAAGATGATGACGCTGACGACACGGCCAGTCAAGCCAGTTCTGCCAGCGTTGTCCGCAAGACACCAAGTTCCAAGACTTCTCCCACCGCAGTTCTAACGCCGATGCCCGCTCCGGGTCCGGGGCAGCATGCCATATCGACAACAGACTGGGCGATTCAGGATCAAGCCACTCCTCAAGCAGCTACCGACAACGCTCACAATGGCGGCAGCAACAATAACACAGAGCACAGTCACATCTTCACAGAAACCGAAATCTCCGCTCTATCGACCCTCAGTCTTCAAACCCACGTAGACATCGAAGTCCAGCGCTACCTGATGAACATCATCGCCTTCCTCCGCTTGCACCGGGCCGTAACGCCGGGCAGCGTCCCTCCGTCCGCGACGACGCACTTCCGCACGCTGGTGCGGTCGCTCGCCGCCTTGCACGGCCTCGATTACGTCACTCCTGAGCTGGTCCAGCTCGCGGCCCGCAAGATCTACGCCCATCATATTGTGATTGTTACCCCGGAGCAGGAGCGCAGCATGCAGTGGGGCAGCGATCTCGACGCCGTTAAGACGCTGCTGGAAGATGTGCAGCCTGAGGACGTGGTCGAGGATGTCTTGGGCTTGGTCGATGTGCCGTTGTAGGTTGTTGTAGTGTGACAATCAATGGCTTCTTATTACGTAAAACATGATTTTGTTGCCATGTAATAGTTTATAGAGAGAAGCGCATGATACCCATCCGCCCCAGCCCGCCGATTCTGCTTCAGGGGTAAGGAGGAAGAGAGAAACTTGAGAGTAATTTGGGTTCGATAATGTAGTACGGCGATGAACAAATAGATTAGTAGACCAAATGGCAAACATAACAGAATTTGTCTGTGATTCTGTGGCATTACTTAGGTAGCTATCCTAGCCTACCTTTCCCGCTCCAGGCGTCTCTGCACGCTCTCTCCCGTGGAGCGATTTAAACCACGGTATCATCATTTCCCCAAGTCGTCGTGTACGGCTTCAATATTTTACATGCCCAAAGAAGAAAAACCAAATTTGTGTCCACGAACGCCAAATCCTCGTACACCCTCCGGCGCAATAGGAGCTCCGGATTTTTACCTTCACTCGTTCATTAGGCCATGTATGTGATGTAGTCTAGGTAGTAATTATCATGCTTTCGTTTCATGCTCTGCCCCGCATTCGTTTACACTTGAGAATAGCTTTCGCCAGTGTATCATTAGTAGACCTGATTAACCTTGCAGGACCAGCCGGAGTCTTTGGACAACAAGGGCAGACTAGGTAAATTGTCATTTAGTATACAGACAATATAGAACGCCCTAGGGGGAAGGAAGAGCTTACCTCGCTCCTAAGCACCAACCCAGCTCATTGTCTTTTATCTTCTTTGCAATTCTGACCTCACGGTCAATTGGCATATCGTAACCCGTGTGGAGAAGACCAATCATGAAGTTCAGATCGAGACAGTACTCGCCGCGGTCGCGCAGCTCGTCCAGAGCGTCTGGGATGTTGCTGAAACTGTCCCACGACTTTTCGCCGCCGCAGACAGCGTGTGTCAGGTCATGCAGCTCGCGCAAGGTGAAAGAGTCCGGCATGCCCAGAGGCTTTGTACGATCGTAGAAGTAAGAGAAAATGAAGACGTCTTCCCGCGCAAAGGTCTTAGCTAGCGAGGGTTGGTGGACGCCATTGAACGAACAAGGAGCCAATTTGCAGCGAGCATCTTTGACCAGAATCCTCTCGGCCAAGCTGCGGCACTGTGCTGGAGCTGGTGTAGCTGGGCCCGTCACATTCAATGTGATTTCGCCCGTACCCAACGGGCTGTCTTCGGGTAACTTGACCTTGATAACATCACTCTGGCCAGCATTAATACACGGATGATGCCAGATGGGCTTCTCAAGAAAATCGAGGCTCTTCTCCTTAGCGTATATGTCCTGAAGCAGAGTCAGGTGGATAGCATTTCGAGCCGACATGAGACCATAGCCAAGATGGGAATGCTGGTAGAGATCAAAGTGTCGCCCGCCAAAAGACAAGGCGTACTTATGGTCACCTTCCGCCATCTTCTCGGGCATGCCCCCGGAATCGAGGCCTTTGAAGGTGGGCTCAAATACAATCTGGGTCGACCCGCCACCGAGATCGAAAACAGCAGCAGTCGGGCTCTCATCCGGACCGCCAATTTTCCCCAAGAGGTAGTTGGTGGTAATCCAGGCGTAGACACCCTCATCCGAGCCATCCATGATCGCAACGCCATTCTCCTTCTCAGAGACGACCGCAAAAGGATAGTCCTTCTCCAAGTGGCTCCGAACGGCTTTCAGAATATTGTCAGCCGCCTCGGCTCCAATCATACGCAGACCAGCGGTGGCTTTGACAGCAATCGGAGTGCAGCCCTTCAGCTTATCAGGAACAGCCTCCATGGCAACGGCAAGAAGAGGATCCAAGGTCTTCGCAGCGGCAAGAGGGTCGTCCTTATACTTGCTCAAGCCACCAACGCTCTTCTCGGTCATCTGGAACTTCTCGCCCTCGAGCTCGGGGGTCGGGCCGCAGTTGTTGAATTTATACACATGGATACGAGACCCAGTGCTCCCGGCGTCGACCATGAGGACATACTGCACGATGGGCTTGTCCTTAGAGAACGACTTTGCGCATTTCTCGGTACCATAGGACGAATCGGCGGGAACCTGGCCGCCGGAGCGCGAGACTAATCTGACTGTTAGCGGTGGCCGGAGATGTGGGCGACGGATGATATTGAGATTCAGGCAAGAAAGATAACGATGACGGACGTACCACCCTGATAGTAATCTACGCCCCGAGGCGATAGGTAGTAGAAGAGAAAGAGGATGAAGACGACGATGGCCGTGGTCTTCAGCCACCGCGACTTCTGGGCGGGATTCATTCCCGGCTGCTGTAACTTCTCCAGGATGCCGGGTGTTCTGTGACCGGAGTCGTACCGGTCGAATTTCTCGTGAGGGTCCCGCCGGGCCTGCTTCGTAGGCAAAGACACGGATGTTCTCCTCATAACCTTATAACCTCAACGACGGTACATCCCCATAAGACTTGGGGAGAGACCGTGGGAGACAGAAGTCGGCCGAAAAGTGGTGCGCGCAAAAAGTGGTACAGGGCCAGATCTGGAGGCTAAGTACGAACTTCTGGTACGAAGTATGATAGCAAAGCCTGGACTGAGTAGGTGTCGCTGATAGTAGTCGGTCGAGAGTCAGGGCTAGCGGGAGCACCAGGGCCAGCGCTTCGGTTAGCAATCGTGTTGTCGATCGTGTCGATGCGTAGAGGCTAAAGTCAAATAGTTGGGGTTGAACGAGTGTTGTGGTGCATCGAGACCGTGTCAAGGTGAGAAATACTGGGAGAAGAAAGGGGCAATGAAATAGGTGGTTGCCGGAACCGCGCAAGGTAATTCCATCTCGAAAATCTTCGCCCTAAATTTCCAGGCAGGAAGTTCTTATCGGGGCTGAATCGGTAGATCAGGGGGGACCTTGTGCGCTGGCCGTCCTACTATAGTTTAGCGTATTCGTAGCGTAATTAGGTAGCGGTAGGCACCGAAACTACCTATTTAGGTACCTAACCTTAACCCATCTGTCAGCGATACGTGAATGGTAAGCACTCGAATATTACCTAGTGAGGGCGATCAAGTTCAAACCCTTTCTCTGTCTATTATCTGCAAAGAAAATTCACGAACTCAATACAAACACATGATACAAGGAGATAGTAAAGTGAAAGTAGGTATACCGACTGGTATCTCTATATATTGCAGGGTTTATGGGGTATGGATCATAACACTTGGTCTGGTGTCAGCAACCACAATACTCATCGTCACAGCAAGTTCTATCCTATCATGCGTTCGTTGCCACCGCCTCTCCTCTTTTCCCAATGTTTTAAGTACTCACAGGCTTAATATTTCAATGGTGTTAACTCTCTGTGCTTAGCTGGATTAACGTGTACTAATATTTCAAATAATGTGAAATGTGCGGTACTGAATGTGGATTATCACACTGCAGCCGCAGTTGCTCAATGCTTTCAGTCAGGGCGGCTCTATGAATGTTTTCTATAATCGTTAAAAATGTTGAAGTTGACGAAGCCCGACCACACAGTGAGTAATGTACGGCTTGAGCTACCAAAATTGCTCAGATGGACATCCCTGAACCGTTGGTTAGTAAATGCGACTATGTCGACAGACGCCTGTTACCCATGTAAGTGCAGTTAAACGATCACCCTACCGATTAACGCCTCTCTATCCGCATCTACGTCTATACAGTAACCCTAACTACTTTCTCACAAGACCCTTGCCTAGTAATTCGGCTCCGACCTCAGTGAGCAAAGGCTCGGCAGGAAAGTGCTTCTTCTTGGCCATGATGGTGCCTTGCGCATCCATCGTCCTGAGAAGGTCTATCAGCTCCCCATCCATCGGCATACAGTACGCTAGCAACCCTAACGCCAACAGCATCCCATGTAAAGCTTCAGCCGACGAGTCTTCTTGTGCAATAGCCTCTAATACAGAAGCTGCCAGCTCTATCTGATCTTCCTCGGGAAGCGAGTCTTTCGATTGCTGTGTTCGCTGACTATGTTCATGAGCTACATTATAGAGCAACGATGCGGCCGCTACCCTAATAGTGTTGTGGCTGTCGTCGAGAAAACTGCTAGAGATAAGTTGAGTGACTGCAGTGCGTAATGGAAGTTGTCTTAAAATCTGGTCGGGGAACAGAGGGCTCGAGAAAAGATTGCAAGCCATCTGCAACGTGACTAGACGGAGGGCATAGGGGCTATCTGGGTCGTTGTTCACGGTCTCTAAAAGTGTTATGATAGTCTTGTGGCCCTGTTCCTCAGCGTAATAGCCGCTTAAGCGCGGATCGACGAGGCCACAACGAAATAGATCCACAACCGTGAAAAGAAGGTCTCGAGGGAGATCTGTCGAGGCATTGATAAGGAATTTCGAAAAAGCAGGTAGATCGGGCAGCGTGGCCATTGCCGGGCCATTAACAGACCTTGCTTCGATAAAATTCTTCATACCTTGGATGGCGGCGCTGTCCGCATGCGACCCTAGTTTTGACAGAAGTTTCTGTAGCGGAGGGACCTTTGTGAATAACGTCGCTCTCGACTCAGGGTTTGATAGAATTGGGAGATGCAGTAGCCGGTGTTGGTGGGCAGGCCCAGAAGCCATTTCAGCTAACAATTGGACTGTGCCTCGCAATCGAGCAGTGTTAACACCGGTCCAGCTTTCTTGATGTAGGCCACGGACGAAAGTAAGGAATGTGGGCGTTGCACTGATGGAATATTGTTGTGCAACGTCATAGGCTCTCGATATATCGGCTTTGATCAATGCCACGCTCTTCCCATATTCAGCAGCTAGTTCATTGTACAAAGGGTAGAGTGTCTTGCAAGGTGGACACGTAGCGGAGGTGAAGAATATTACGGCCGATTTGTTAGCAGCACTCTGCAGGGCGGTTTTGAGAGCGTCCAAGTTGAAGACTTCTATAACACCTGTTGACGAGGGCGCCGTTGCGCTATTGACCTGAACTTGGTTGTTCTGTATGCCGAGAAGCCCTCCTTGTTGGGCCTTTCTCTGCTCAACCATCCGTGCTAGCTGAGGCTGTAAAGCCTTACCGAAAGGCGAATCAAGTACCGCTTGGGGCATATTGGCGATATGCTCTGGAATCCCTCTCCCCAGCATAAAAGTCGAGAAGTCGTTGCTGAAATTGTTGCAATTATGGCGGAAGAGGTCGTAGGCCTCAGGTGTGTAAATGTCCCTCAGCGATTCAAGATACTCGACGATCACTTCGAGCGGCAACTCTGTATGCCCAAGAAATATCCGCTCGAGCGGCTGGCCAAGATGAGAGCTGCCAGGGCGTATTGTATTGATCCCGCCATCATAAACATATTCAACCCCTTGTAACTCGATAGACGTGTGATAAATAGCGTCAAGCTGGAAGCCGAGCATAGCCATAGATAACTGTCGAGCCAGGCCGCCTGACAAATCATAGACTAAAAGATGAACATCCATTGCGAGGCTTTGCTACCGGGCTACGGTTGAAGGCTGCTAGCAGCTCACTATGAGTGTCTTGAGTGAGAATCCAATTGTATCAATGCTCCAAGCAGGGATGGATGGCGGATCAAGCAGGATGTAAGGAAATGAAGATTCCATGTGCAAGGCGAACGAGAAGGAACTCAGAATTTAACGTGCCAGAGTCTCAGTGCAGATGCTTGAAATGAAACTACCTTCCTCGCGATACGTACAACGGGTGCCTGGGCTGGTAATCAATACTACTAAATTGGGACTAGTCTCTCTGGGTTTTAGAGATGCGATAATAGCACCGCGAAGAGTGCAATGAAGGAACCTTGTGGCCAACTGTACCTAATAAGGTAAGCGTTACTAAATCTGGGTAGTACCGTCCATCTACCTACACCCAGAACCAGGCTCAGATCAAATATGACGAGAAGGAGCAAAAAGGGAGACGGGCGCATCTTGTTGAAATGCCCCACGGCGTTCAGTTACACATTTTTACAACAGAGATCAATCAGTCAAAATTTTCGAAATTCCGAACTCATAATCTGAGCCCGACGCGTCTGCCACAAACGTTACCCAAACTGTGCACTTGTAGTTTATGACGGGGTGGAAATGTCACGGGACAATACGGAGTATGCCACGCCACGTCTCATAGTTAGAACACTGCCACTGACCTCGGCCGGACTCGTCTGGCAACCTGTCTCTTTCTATAAAATTGTGTAATTATGTAAAAAATCTTTCATGCAGTCTTAGAATCACGACTGGTAGTTACATCCAGATAGGAGATCTGCCTTGCATGCAGGATTTCGTGACAAGTTTTGATCTCTTTCGACCTCCACTACCTATCTAATTTCGCACCATATCTGGATAGAGTGCACAATGAGCTGCCGTTACCGGTACTCTTCTCGAAGACTCTCCTTTCGGTCCAAATTAGCTTCGGATCTCTCTTATCTATTCGACTCCGTTTCTAAGTTTACGCTCTAGATCTACAGTAAGAAGACAATTCAAAATCTTATGTATAATCCAACGGTGTTTTATTGAGTCCAACTTCAAGTCTTACACTGACTTGGTACTTGGTATTTAGAGCGTCTCAAATTAGGACTAGTGGACTGGATAATAGAAGTTCCGATTATGAATTTCAGAGGTGCATTCAATTGATCAGATGCCCCACCTAGTGCACTTGTCACATGCATTATACTTTACTTCGGGCGCATCTGCTAGACAGTCCAAGATCATTTCTTCTTCATCTTGGAATTTTCGTACTAATCTCGACTGTTACTGCTTGCTGCTTTTTCTCTTAAGCTCTACCTGAAAATGAACGAGATCAAATTACTTTCGGGCAATAGCCATCCGGTCCTCGCGAAGCTGGTGGCCAACAGGTATTTCATACCAATCCTTGTCTCTCTCCGAGTCTCTTCAGTTCAATTGCTTCCTTTTCATTTCTTATCACATCTTCACAGCGACAAACCTTCTGAATGCGGTTATCTATGGCTCTCACGAACGCGGACGTATCTCCGATCGCGGACTATAGCTAACCACAGACTTCCCCAACAGGCTCGGCATCGATATCGCGAAGACGATGAGCCTGAACTATTCGAATCAGGAAACAAGTGTTAGTATCGGCGAATCTGTTCGTGATGAAGATGGTATGAAGTCGTCATCTTCTCTTTTCAGGAGAACGATCCCTAAAGATATATTCGCAGTTTTTATTCTCCAGTCGACATCCCCGGGAGACATCAACGATGGGTTGATGGAATTACTCATCATGATTCATGTACGTTCTACTCTCTTGGCATGTCTTGGAAGTAGTTCTGGAGTCACAATTCAATTCGCGCACATTTCTCCCGAGACGCGCTTTGAGCCGAATTCTTGTTATTAAACATGGCAATTACTGACCCCTGGTGTCGCAGGCCTGTCGGACGGCATCCGCACGTCGAATTACTGCTATCCTACCGAACTATCCATGGTATGTGTCGGAAGCCTCCGGGCCAGTGTTTTTTCGACTCCCTGTGCCTTGAACCTTGACTAATAGTTCGCAGCAAGTAGTTACCCGGATGATTTCGTTGGGTCACCGCCGGGCGTCGCCCGGGGTATTAAAAATCTACTGACACTGGATCTCTAGATGCTCGCCAGGATAAAAAGGATAAAAGTCGCGCGCCTATCTCGGCCAAGCTGATTGCCAACATGTTGCAGACAGCTGGCTGCAACCACGTCATTACTATGGATCTACACGCCTCTCAGATCCAGGGCTTCTTCAATGTCCCTGTCGATAATCTGTATGCTGAGCCGAGCGTTCTGCGCTGGATCCGAGAGAACCTGAATGGCGAGGATATCGTTATTGTCAGTCCCGATGCGGGTGGTGCAAAGAGAGCGACGTCGATAGCCGATCGTCTGGACCGCGGCTTCGCCTTGATCCACAAAGAGCGCCCACGGCCTAACGTTGTAGGTAGAATGGTGCTTGTCGGCGATGTCGTAGGCAAGGTGGCAATTCTAGTGGACGACATGGCCGACACTTGCGGCACTTTAGCCAAAGCGGCCGCCACAGTTCAAGAGAACGGTGCTCGCCAGGTTATTGCTATCGTCACCCACGGCATCCTCAGCGGCGACGCCATCAACATTCTCAACAATAGTTGCTTGAGCCAGATCGTCGTTACTAATACCGTGCCACTCGGAAACAAGGAAAAGCTCTGCAAGAAACTAAGCGTCATCGATGTTAGCCCAACTCTCGCAGAAGCTATTCGCCGTACTCACAACGGCGAGAGCGTCAGCTTCCTTTTCAACCATGCCCCAACGTAAACATTCAGACACGACAGACAAACAGGGCGCTTCGAAGTAGGATACAGACTGTCGTTGAAGTAGGAAACAGGTGGATAGGGTGCCGCCGAAGTACTAGGCAAGCAGTCGGGTCGCCAACGATGTGTCTCGAAGAAGGCTGCGAAAGTACCTTCTAATACTTAACTGCTGTAGACAGGTAGGCAGGATGAACCGCAAATATGTCGCAATCACTCCGGTCCTAATGCTAAGCGCTCTATGAAACGTGGAATATTGAAGTTTCGGGAGTGAGTGTCCTATGTATTGAGCGGGCTGTAGACACCTGTTGATAGAGTGCTCGCGACTTTGGTGCTATCGAGGGCTCAGCGCCTATTGGGCACAAGAAAGAAAGAAAAACTACACAAGTTGGCCCAGAAACGACCAGCAAGAAGCCGGCCTGGAGAACTGCAGGGAGAGGACATGATATGTCAAAAGCTACCTATCATCATTACATATGTCTGTGGTTGGTACGTCAAATAGGGGCGTAGCTCAGGGTTGATTTCAGGTGGTACAGAGTACCTAGGTAGCTCACGTACAATAACCACCCTCAACACACAGTTGGAATGGATGCACCACCTTTCCGCTCCTGCTGTACGTACAAACATTGGATGGAAAAGGAACTACTCCGGTAATTAAGGGTCTCAAATGCAAGAAGTTTCCAAAGTCACTACCACCTCAAAGCTGAATCCCGCAGAGAGGTTTCTACACGCGACTATTGTATCTTTCCAAAGGTTGTACACACAAAGCAACAATTACTGGAAGCCGAGAATAAATACTTCGTAGCAAAGCTGACGTTTGTCGCAGTGAGTACCGAGAAGTGGGGTCTTGGCAGGGGCTGGAAGTGGCATAGCTTGGGTGACAAAAAAGTTGATGCCAGCGCATCGCGGCTGCCGGGCAACGAAAGTAAATAACCCAGACCCACAACGATTATGGTATAACCAGGGACCTGACCAGCACTACCTAGTGTCAATGCATGGTATTCCAGATCACATTAACCGGCAGCGCTACCGCATCATTATCAAGGAAATTTGCGATACATTGTCTGGAGTGATACCATTGCCACCATTCCTGCTGCCATCAAAGCCCAATTTACACCAGAGTTCCACACCGACCCTCACTGGAATTCAACAGGTCGCCTTCGACAACAAAGAAAAAGAAATGAGCGCTGCTGTTAATACCATTCGCTCCTCCGCCTCGACCCCGTCATTGCGCTCCCGCGATGGCACGCTTCCACCACATATGATCAGGATGGATGCAGGGGGAAATGTGAGGGTCGTTGTGCGGGTGAGGGCCTTCCTGCCTAGAGGTACGCTTCTTTACTTCCGATTCAGGGCGAGTTTCCGTTTCCGTTTTCATTTCCGGAGAAAACGAAAAGGAAGCCACAAAGTAGGGTCGTTCACGAAGGCTAATACCAATGGTAAACAATAGAGATCGAGCGTGGTGCAGAATGCTTGATCAGCATGGATCCTATCACCCAGGTGACGACATTGCACGTTCCCGGCGACAATGAACCAGCCAACGGCAGAGCGAAGAGCCGCAAGGTCATTGAGGAAAAGTCATTCACATTTGACAACTCATTCTGGAGTCATAGTATAGACGACAGACATTATGCGCACCAGGAAGACGTCTACAACAGCCTGGGAGAGGACTTCCTCGACCATAACTTCGAGGGCTACCACACGTGCATCTTTGCCTACGGCCAGACCGGTTCTGGCAAATCGTACACCATGATGGGGACACAGGAACGGCCCGGTCTCATCCCTCGAACTTGCGAAGATTTGTTCCAGCGAATCGAATCCGCTCAAAACGAGACCCCCAATATATCCTACCATGTGCGTGTGTCCTACTTCGAAGTATACAATGAGCATGTCCGCGACCTGCTTGTCCCCGTTGTGCCGAACCAGCCGCCGCATTACTTGCAAGTTCGTGAACACCAGGCGCAGGGGATATATGTCCAAAATTTGACCGAAGTGCCTGTGAGAAACTTTCGAGAGATTTTGAGGTACATGAAGGCGGGAGATGCCAGCCGCACGACGGCAAGCACCAAAATGAACGACACCAGCAGTCGGAGTCACGCAGTTTTTACCATCATGTTGAAGCAGATCCATCACGATATGGAGACAGATGAAACGACGGAGCGGAGCTCACGAATACGACTGGTCGATCTTGCGGGTAGTGAGCGGGCCAAGTCCACCGAAGCAACGGGTGCTCGGTTACGTGAGGGCAGCAGCATCAACAAGTCACTGACAACACTTGGACGCGTAATTGCAGCTCTGGCCGACCCCAAATCAAGCCGACCGGGGAAAAAGAGCAGGCATATTGTGCCGTACCGAGACTCTGTCTTGACCTGGATTCTAAAGGATTCTCTTGGTGGAAACAGCAAGACAGCCATGATTGCCTGTATTGCACCATCTGACTACGAAGAGACTTTGTCCACATTGCGCTATGCAGATCAAGCGAAGAGGATCCGCACACGTGCAGTGATTAATCAAGACCACCTCAGCACGGCTGAGAGAGACGCTCAGATTGCCGCCATGTCTGAGGAGATTCGCCTACTGCAACTTTCTTTATCGGAAACACGACAGCGAGACGCTCGCGAAAGCGAAGAGCGTCTCGAAGACTACCAGAACCGGGTAATCGCCATGCAGCGTATGATGGAAGAACGCAGTCTCGTAGCTGAAGGCAAGATACGCAGCCTCCAGACAGAAAACGACGCACTGCGCCTTCATCTCAAGCTCGCCCTCGATAGCCTAAAGAACCCGATCCCGGAGGTTGTGGTACAGCCTCAGCCCGAAGAACTCGGGGCCCTGCATGATGGCCCGGAATCCAACAAAGAAAATATAGTAGAAGGACAAGATGAAAAGGATACTACAGGGAAAGGGAGCAAGCGGCCGAGCCTTGTCGATGAGACATTTTATGAGGATGACGACGAGGATGACGGCTATGAATCCGAGGTTCACAGAGAGAAGGCAACCGACATGCAAGACTACATGCATGACCTTCTCAAAGATCTGTCTCTATTCAGACGCAAGATTGGTGACGACAAGGAGCGATTCCTAGAAGAAACCCAGCGGCCGATTAGCATCCTGGTCAACACCTAAAGAACTCCTCTTATCAAGGTAAGCTCGACGAGCTTCAATCTGTAGTTTTCATGTCTTTGGCAAGCCCGGGTGTCTGGAGTAAGTACGGAAGAGATAGGTAGTTTGTATGGGTCGGCGACATCAATTGGCAGACACCTATGATTCGTTTGTACGGTATGAGTCTTCAAGATTAAAATCAGCGCTCGTCTCAAAGATAGCAGATAGCTTGGATAGAATGAGAATATACTGACTTCTCAACATGATCATCAGCATCTTGCACGTTCAGATACCGCATGCGCGTTTGGTCATTCGGCTCTTATTAATCACAAGCTGAATTCACCGTTTCGCTAAGCCCACGTTCCGAACAAATGAGCAAAGCGGATACAGCGGCCCCCTAAACTCCATATCATACCTGTGCTCATAGACTTGTAAGATGACATGACCTTAGTTCCCGCGTTGGAGACAACAAGTCGAGAGTAAGTACTTACCAATAATTGACGGCGACGCAGATTCCATCCTCAGAACACGACTGCGATACTTTATGGTACCTGTCGCCTCATAGTTAACAAGTGAACTTGATTTTAGAAGCGCAGCGGATTCATAGACCCTAAGTTTTTAGAGTAGAAAGGAAGACATGGATTCTTACCACATAGCTGGCAGGTAGAGCATGTCTCCAGGTTCGAGGGAGACGCGCATGGGCTCAGCCAGATGCGAGTACGGTGTCGCACGCACTTCAGGTGTGTCAGGATCCCAAGTCGCGAAAGGGACCTGCGATGGCTCGTCCCCGTAGCCATCGATCATCTCGTCACGATGCAGCACGAGACGTCCCTCTCCTCTTCCCGCCCGTTCATCGCCACTCTGACCGCGAGTATATGTTGCAGGCTGAAGATCTTGCTCGTTCACGCAAGGCTGGAAGACCGGGGGCAGGAGAACGAAGTGCTTCCGGCCGGCGATCTGGACATAGATGTTCTCATAGTTGTCGCGGTGCAGCGCGGTCACGGACCGTGAATTGCCGATCCACATATTGATCGCATCCGGGTCTCGCGCCAGCGCGATCCGTGCGAAGGCAATGCTCTCTTCCACCTGGGAAAAGAGTGAGATGTATTCATGTCGCAGGTTGTCGTTCTCTAGGCCTCGTCAATCCGAATCCTACGGCACTTAGGTATATCACGAACGGCGCAGCGATGCGGTGCGGACTCACGTGTTTGCGCATACCAGACTTCGTCATCGCCTGCGCCCGGCCTATGCTCCCCGTCGAGTGAAGCCGTCTTTTCCTGTTGGATCACATGCTCCAGAAATTCGCCAAAATCCCAGTCTTCTTCGTGCGGTTTGGCAAACACTATGTGCCCCTTGCCGTCCGGCGTAGGGGCGTCTGCATTTCCAAAGGGGGTAATGGCAACATTAACTTTATGGCCAGTAAGCGCCGAGCGCAGGTACGCTGCGTCCCAAGATCGTGTGGCTGTCCAGTCTTGCGCTCCACCGCGCACGACAAAGGGTATATTGCGCGCTACATAGCGCATAAACTCCAAGGGGCTCGGCTCTTCGTCTAGCTCCTCGATGCGTGACGAGTTGAGCTCGTTGTAGCTTACGAGAAGCTCTGCGATTGAGTCTTCGGGCTTGTGAGTTTCCATCGTACACGCTTTGGCGCAGTTGTAGTGAAGATGCTACCTATGTTAGGTTGTTTTTTGGCCCAGCTTCTAGTAATTGGGGCCGCAACGAACTCACACCGAGTCAGACCACTTTATGCGTAGTCAGAGTTTCTCTGGTGATTACTGCCTAGATACGAACTATGAGTAGAGGATCAAGATTTGCCGACGGCAGCACATCTGCGCAGTAGTGAAGAGCGCTCGAGTTACAGTACCATGTTATAAAATCTCACTTATATCTACACTCACTACCAGATTTTACATGATCGTAGGTTAGAGACTGCCACCACGCGAACTCGTCTCTGAACCTACGAATTGAGAATAGTCAACGAAATGGGCCCACTTAGGAAAATCAACTACAATTTTCATTCGTTCCTCACATGGTGGAACACATCAAGGCCCCTCATTACGAGAGCAATGAGCTTGAGCTTGGCTATTTTATCAACATGTCTAAAGCAGGCATAAAAGAATTTATACATGACTTGACAACTAATGTCCATGATGTTGTCGTTGACAAGAAGCCACAGAAGACTGGTGCATCAGGCCACAGCCACCAGCCGGTGAGTGCAGACCGCCGGTCTTGGTAGGCGCGCGTCTCTTCAGTCCGCTGACAGTCCGCATCGCAATATCATCAGGACCGCCTTCGCAATGAGACCGTCACCGAGGACTTCACATACCAGCCCCTGCCAACTTCCGGGCGTCGCTGGATGCGGATCCTGAGGCTTCTGCCAGGGTCGCGACAAGACGACATCTGCTGTCAATTGACTGCTGTGAACCTGGACGATTGCGTCGGCACCTACGAGGCCCTGAGCTACGTATGGAACCCGAAAGGTTACCCAAAGGAGACGACGCCCATCCAGGTCAACGACAAGACCCTGCGCGTCGGTGCCAATCTCCGCTCTGCACTCTTCTATCTGCGGATGGAGATAGACAAGCCACGCACGTTGTGGGTTGATGCGATATGCATAGACCAGTCCAGCATCCCTGAGCGCAACCGCCAAGTTGCCTTTATGGGTGATATTTACCGCTCCTCTCAACGCGTCGTCGTCTGGATGGGCAAGGATACTGCTATGACGCCCACAGCCTTCCGCATAATGAGAGAACTGGCATCAGAAGCCGAGACTCGGCGCGCAGAGCTGGCCGCGCATGTCGATAACGATGATATTATGACTGTTGCCAGTAGCTACGTCAGGAAAGGTATCGAGAGCCCGCTCGCGGCGAAGCATGAGTCGGACGGGAGCATCCTCCACCTAGGCTGGGACGATTGGTGGCAACGAGCCTGGACAATCCAGGAGCTACTGCTAGCTCCAGATGCCATCGTCATGAAGGGCACGTTCTCCGTGCCCTGGGAGACCTTGACCATGGGGGTCAACTACGGGCTCGCCATCGGCCTCTGGAACCCTACTACTCTCGGCATGATGATGATTCCCATCATCACACCATATGCATCTCTATGGGCAATGAGACGCCGGCGTGAACGACTGTTGCGGGATGTCTCATTAACAGAGCCACATAAAGGTCAGAGCGACACACAACAGCTCCTGGATGCTCTGGTGCAGTGTCGTTTCCGAGATGCCACTGATGCCCGCGACAAGGTGTTTGGGATCCTGCAGATACCGGTCACGGGAGTGGAAAATCTTGGATCAATACCACAACAATCGACTTACGACATCATTCCAGACTACGTCGCGAGCGTCCGGTCAGTGTACTGTCACACAGCGCGACAACTCATCATCCACTCCGGATCTCTCGACGTCTTAGGTTCCTGTACATCCCGAGTCAATGAGGAACTACAGCTGCCCACCTGGGTCCCCGACTGGAGTTTCAGACGGACCGTTGCTCTACCGCTGGCCAAGGACGCGTTCAACCAAGTCCGACGCACACATGCATCCTGTGGCACCAAGGCCGAAGTTACATTTGAGGGCGACGACGGCGGCGACACACTGGTGATCCACGGCCACGACGTTACAACCATTACAAGCCTAACACGGACAATGGGACGCCTGATAGTAGTCCACGGCGACGAAGCCGAGGTTCCCTACGAGCACAGACAAAGGGCCGGGGGATCCCGAGGGCCGAAGTTCACCGATCGGTTCAAGCGGCTCAGCATGGAACTCATGAGCGTGTACTCGGCGTACGAGTTCCTCATGTCCATCGTGCCGCAGCTCGGCAAGTGGGCGGACTGGGACGCGTTCGCGCGGGCGGAAACGCCGCGCAACCCCGGCGGCGCGGTGAATGGCGACGGGGACCCGCTGACGGTCTACTGGCAGACGCTCAGCACGGGCACCTTCCTGCCGCTGCAGGGCAAGGGCAAGGGCAAGGACGAGGTGACGGAGGAGGGAGAGGAGGAGCGGCAGAGAAGACGCGCCACGGCAGAAGCCTTCTACAGCTGGCGCGCGAGCCTCAAGGCCATCCGCGGCCTGCACCGATGGGGCATCGACCGCCTGGCGCGGCCCCTGACGTTCGTCGGCTACATCAAGGCCACGTGGAACCGGTACAGTGACTTCGTGCGGCTGCTGGAGAACACGTATGAGCGCCGGTTGGCGCGCTGCGAGAACGGCTATCTGGCTCTGGTGCCGGCGCGTGCTGAGGTGGGCGATCGCATCGTGCTGGCGAAGGGGGGAACCGTGCCTCTTCTTCTACGTAGTGCTACGGGCAGTGCTCAGTCTAAATTGGTCGGGGAAGCATATGTGCATGGTATCATGGATGGGGAGGTTTTTGACGAGGCTCGATGCGAGGTGATTCGGATCCGGTGATAGGGTCCACGGCAGTCTACAGACTAGTATGCCGTTGGTGGCTAGAGCGGTTCGTTTCAAGCTTCAAGCTATGCTGAGACAGTTAACTCGTCCAGCATCTTCTGGATCGCTTCGTTACGATGTTCTAGCATGTCGAGATCCAAGATGAAATCCCATCGGGGTAGCAGATTTCCCGCTACTTTCATCTCCATCCCAGTCTGTGCTCCTTTGCCAATTAACATCATCCCAGTGACCCGACTTGACTCAACTATGCGTTGAGTACGTGGCCGGCGTACATAATCGTACGCTTTTAGGGCAGCTTGTGCTTCAACAGGAGTTTTCGCTCGTCCAAGTAAGGTAGAAAGAATAAGGCTGTCTTCAATGGACATGCCGCCACCCGAACCATGCCATGGTGTCGTGGCATGCGCAGCATCGCCCATTATACAAATGGGGCCAGAGGCATAGACACGGGCTGGTGGGTGTTCCCAGAGATATATGCCGTTCTGTTCGGGCTCTTGGCAAAGTAGCTACTTAAGTTGTTAGCAGTGTTGAGATTCATTTCAATCTGAAGAACTTTACCTCGTCGATTGCATTTCGCAGTTCCATAGGCCAATTCGCGTACAGCTTCTTGATTTCGCAGGCGCTGACAGTCCGACGCCACTGATCCGACGGCTCGTCATCTTTTGATCCGATAACAAATTGGACGAGCTGCCCATCGCTAAGAACATTGTGGAGAATATAAGTCCCATTTCCGACCCAAGAGTATTCACGTGCATCGTTTGAGTTTACGAAATCTTTTAAACTAGCCTTGGCTTTATCGTATGGTTGAAGGGTCATAACAACCCAGAGGCCAGTATTCCTCGGGTGTGCCGCAGGGTCGTTTTCACCAAGCACAAATTTTCGGACAGTGCTGTGAATACCATCAGCTCCGACGAGAATGTCACATTCGTGACTGGTTCCGTCGGCAAACTTGAGAGTCACGCTATCGGTGTCGTGACGTATTCCTTCAAGCTTTTTGGAAGAATGCAAGTGATCCTCGGGTACATCGGCAAGCAATTGTTGCAAGTACGCCGCACGGTGGATAATACTCGTGAGACGTGTACCTTTGCTATTGTCGACTTCATCGATTACTTGGCCAACACCTTCACCCTCGGCAATCATGAAGCGTACACCTTGCATCGGAACAGCTCCAGCACGCTCTAGAAGTTGAGGGGCAGGCGGGCCGATGAGATCAAGCGCAGCTTGGGCATTTCGGGTAACACCTATGGCCAAGCCTGCTTCTTTGAAGGCTGGCGCGGACTCGAAAATATGAACATCAAGGTGAGGATATTGGCGAAGGGCTTGCATCAAGGATGCGCCTGCTAAGCCACCACCTGAGATGGCGATGCGGATCGGCCGAGTCATGATGAAAGATACAAAAGTTTAAGGGGGAATATCCACGTGCGATGAAGAGGTTTGGTTGGGCAGTGTAAGGATTCTTCTGGGTCGCTCTACTAAGAGATTAGTGATGGTGACACTATATTTTCCATAGAAGAAGGAGTGACCGTTGAAGGTGGATTATCCATGGTGGTAAGGTTGATCGAGGAAGCGGGAGAGTTGGTAGAGTTGGTAGAGTTGGTAGAGTTGGTAGAGTTGGTAGAGTTGGTAGAGTTGGTAGAGTTGGTAGAGTTGGTAGAGTTGGTAGAGTTGGTAGAGT